>KE504872.1:888273-906019 GCA_000441515.1 Elaeis oleifera
AACCATGTCTTTAAGTCTATAAGGGTGGTGGTGTGGAGCACTTTCCAACTCATAGAGGAGCAATTCTGTCCGTCGAACATTAAAAAATTCCTAATTCCCTCAACTTATTCCGCCAACCAACAACATCATGGCAACATAACCCCTCCCACCTATTCCACCAACCAAATGCATAAATTCCTTATCCTGAGGGATACACCCATACCCTCTACTGCTTATTCCCTCAAAATTTATTCCACAACACTACCTTATTGAACTTAAGACAACATTAGAATTTAAAGAAACTTCCTTATGATGGATGAAGTGTTAGGAAGAATATGAACGGGTGGGAGTAAGATCTTAAATCAAATGTGCCTCCTAAGGTAGAAGATTCTGGTTTCTAAAAATAATTGCCAATGTAACACATTAAAGTACTTCTTGACGAAATATGACTATGCTTCAAATCAATGTAAAATTGATACAAAATTATATCATAACCATTATAGAGAAGCTTGTGGTTGATAAGAAGTACTTTTGTATTACTATTACTACTGCATTTAAGTCATTTATGTCTATTTCTCCTCTTTTCAAATCCTTCATTCTACATACCAGACTCCCCTTTTAATGGAGCTGTTGTAGGCTTACCATGCATATGTTCAAAGCAAATAAAGCTTTCCCTCGTATTTTATCCTCTATATCTGTTGTTCTTAACTTTGCTGTTCTCTGACCGTTTCTAACTCTACCCTTTCCAAGGATTAAGTTATGCATTAATATCCATCCACGATATCTATCCTCCTGGCAGGTTATTGGCATGTCAGCTTATATCAATGCATATCATAATGATGAGCATGGGTACAAGCTGAAACGTACTCATATAGGCTTGTGCCTTATTGTAAACCCATGCCCTACAATCCTGAACGGCTTTTTGCTACTCAATAATGGCGAGGACTCTCTTCCTATTTCTTTCTTTTTTTTTGATGCAAAGGCCTATATAAAATAGATGTGATAATGACATAAATACATAATAACATCGGTTTAGACCAATGGTTATTACCCAGACTAATTCATAATGTATAAGCATCCGAGAAATTATTCCTGTATATCAGTCCCCAGTCACAGCAATGATACATATACAACACTGGCAATGTGTTGCTATTCTGTAAAAAGAAGCACAAGTCCTCAGTGTAGATGTTACCATGATATTTTAAGGCTATTTCTCTCGAAAATATGTAATTGTAGCTGCATAACTAATTTTTGAAACCATGCAATGCAAATGTAAAACTACACCAAATGCTATTATCTAGGATAATTTATGCTCCTGTATGTTTGTACTAGTTCTAAAAGACTACTATCTTTGCTCAAGACATGCCAATACAATACAAGACAGCAGCTAAAATTGGCTGATTGAAAAGAGAATATACTGCAAGTCTGCAACCTTTTCTTTGGAACTTCTTAAATGAATGACCCCCCCCCCAACCAACCCAAAAAACAAAAAAAAAAAAAAAGAAAAAGAAAGAAAGAAAGAAAAAAATAATCATACAAAATCAACATGAGATGTTAGATTTGCATAACCTTGTGTATCTCCCAAATGAGAGTGCATACAAAGTGGGATATCAAAATACTCATACTTGATAATATTCGATGCTTTAACGCCCACCTCGGTATCCTCATATTAGCTAAACTCGTGTCTATGAGACCTAAGTCTCTGTGGTGGTATTCAACAATCATACCCCGATGCATATTTCAACTTATCCACTTTTACATTATTAGATAGCCTACATCTTTCTTAGAATTGAGAAGGTTAAGAGGAAGTGGGAGTGGATGAAAGTTCAATGGAGGAAATGATAAGGATTATAATCTACCAATTATAGCTCATGACAGTTTGAATATTATAATCTACCAATTATAGCATTTTAGATTTATCTTGACATCATTTTGTGTGAGGGAGTCAAGATAGTGCAGCACCAAGCTTTTACCATACACTAAAGTCACCTTTTAAACCTTTATTCTCTGTAAAATATCATAATTAAAGAAGGATCCTTAGAATTAACCAACCATTGCATTTTAGAAAAGTATGGCACCAATTTCAGGTTTTAGCACCGGCAGTTTCTGTCAATTTTGGCCAAAACTAACCACTTTTGATTTAGCATCAGTGGTTTCAATCAGTTTTGGATGAAATTGACCGAAATAACCATTAATGTCCTTTAAAAGTTTATTTTGATGCTTGGTATCATATTTTTGTCCTTTTATTGTTCATTTAAGCATACCATCTATATAGTACCATTTTTGATAGATTTTCTTTTCTTTTTGACTTAAAAAGGGCATCAAATATACGAGGCTCCCACCATTGCGGGGTCTGCAGAGGGTCTAATGTATGCAACCTTAACCCATGTGCAGAGAGGTTGTTTCCATATTTTAAGCACATGACACCCAGGTCCCAATAGAGCAACCTTAAAGTTGCACCAATGCTTCTAATTATAATTCTTGATGGTCAAGGCTTCTAATAGCCCTTAGCATAGTACTTTAAAACAATATTGTAAACAACAAAAAACAATGCATTTCACAAAAATAGCATTTTTATACAATAAATAAATCATCTCATAACTACTTGGATTGGTGGTCAGCTAACTCATTATCATCCTCATCTTTATCAGTATTCCCACATACATCATGATGATGATGATGACGGCCCTTACAATAGCACGTGGTATTGAATAGGTAAACCTAATCTTCTCTTGTCAGTTTATACTTGGTCGATTGATAATTCATGTTTTACTTAAGAGATTGGTACATTCATGTGATATATTTAATGCATTAAGATTTAATATGGTCTAATTTCAGCTTAAAGCTACCCAAATTATATAAGTTATGATCCTTGATTGCCTTAAAAAAAAATCAATAATAGGAAATAACTTGCTTATATAAGTTAAGAATCTAGATCATTTAAAATAGAATCAAATGATAAAAAATAATCTGGTTTGCTTTTTCCCCCCTTAAATTTAGAATTTTTTTTCCAAATTTTGACCAAAAATCCAAAACGTAGAGTGAAACTGCCAAAACCACTGAAATTGTCGAATTAAAATGCTACCCGAGTGATTGAAACTGAAACCAAAATCAAGTTTTAAACCTTACTCTATACATAAGGTTGATATATATAAATGTTGAATCAGTATATTTAAGTATCTATTTAACCCTAAAACTTGATATTCTTGTCCATTTGCTCGTTGTATAAATGCGGCAAAGCTAAACAAAAAAATGTGAAATAATGTCAAAGCCATCTTCCTGTGACATCATACAAAATGGTTAAATCAAAATTTCTTCCTATGAGAATTCTCATAAGATATATGCAACATGCAATATAACTATTATCTCAATAAATGTTTATTGTTTTGTTTTGGTTAAAATTCTTATCTTGCATATTTCCCAAAGTTATGGATCATCTTCAAAATTGGGACACAGTTGCTCTGAAAATTTTTATGGCATCTCAAGGTTTCTTTGTGATTGAATTAACAAGTGGCAGTGTGTTTGAAAACACTAAAAAAATTGCCCTTTAAACATTCTTCATTCCTTTTTCATCTTCATAGACATATAATGTCCTAGTAACACTAATGACAAAGCGAAAGGTGCTGCTTTAATGCCTATCAGGTAGTGCATCATAGAGAGTGGATCTAATTTGAAATGTAAAATAGACTTGTAGCATGTAAGCAGCATTTACATGTTGAGGTACCAAAGTTTCCAATATATTATAAGCCATGAGGTTCATTCGATAAACATGAGAAGAATTAATCCCCATGCAACTAACCTCACACAACATAGATGGCAGACATAAAACAGCAGACTGTTCACAGGGCCAGAAAGAACTTTCCTTGTCATAGCACAAAAGTATCAATTTAAGTTAAGCATTTGTTCAAATTAGCAGACTAAGCCACCCAACAAAATGTCATACAATATAACATCTTTTGCTACAACTGACAGTCAACGATTGCATAATCATTGGGAAACAGTAAAGCAGGCCTACGAGGCCACAGAGTACAATTGGCAATGTATTTCATAAAGCTTCTCAAGAAAAGCTATCAGCAATTCTGTCAAATACATGGCATATATTTGATGCCATTGCTGCTACGAGTAGTCTAATATCATAAAAATACTAAATTTCAGAAATTCTGTATATTTCAGTAACAAGAAGCATTGCAGTCCGTAATACTTTGAAAATACTAATAGAAAGGAGCACACCTGCAGCCTTGAGGAGCAGAACCGAAGCAGGAGGAGTCTTCAAGATAAAAGTAAAGCTCTTATCCTATCCATACCGAGAAGAAATATATTAAATATATAATTCATGTCGCTTTTTCCCAATAAATTGTTCCCAAATGCATTACAGTAAACAGAAGTAGAAATCAAATTAACAAGAACCAAGAAAGCTCACATCGTAGACAGTGATTTCGACAGGAATGACATATCCGGACTTATCTGCCGTCTTAGCGTTATACTCCTTGCAGAAGGCCATGATGTTGACGCCCTTGGACCCCAGGGCGGGGCCCACCGGCGGGCCGGCGTCGCCTTCCCGCCTCCAGAGCCAGCTTGACGATACCCACCACTGCAGCAATCACGGGAGCAATTTGGAGAGAATAAAAGAGGAGTAAAAAAAGGAAAGGTGCGGGTCTTGAGATCATACCCTTTTGGGTCTCCCTGAGGACTTCCGGGGGGCCACGGCTCTCACGGTGAGAAGCCTCGGGGTGCGAAGAAGAGAGGATCCGCGGCGGAGGAGTGGATGGAAGGAGGAGGAGGAGGAGGGAGGGAGGAAAGAGGAAGAGAGGTGGGTTGATGTGAGTCAGGGACGGGACGCAGGGGAGGGAGAGAGCAGTTGCCATGGCGGTGGCCATGGGCGTGATGAGGGATGGCGATAAGTGGGGAAGGGTAAATCTGGGAGAAAGCGGCAAAGGGTTTTAGCCAGGCTTGGAAGTGGGATTTGGGTTAAAACCCTTGGGCTTGGACCCGACTCGTGGTAATTGGATTGAAGAATCAAATCTATAGCCGGCCCATTTAATTATAAATGGATCAAAGTATAATGATAGGAAAAAAAAAAAAAAAAAAAGAAGAGAAAGGAGACCATCTCAGCTTTCTCTCACAAATATATTTTTCATATGCCATGCACATGAAGTAACATGAATCGCTGACCACGAATGGTCCTTTTGGGATTGGGTTGGAGGAAGGGGATTAACATGCCGGAATTTCTGATTGAATATATGTAGGAAGGGACCTTCTAATTCTACCAAATTTGAGTTAATTTTATAATGAATGCTATCTTCTAGATGGTGGTCGACGCATCTATGGATTTCTTAAACTACATTAAGTCCAACCATCTGGCTAGTGATGATAGTAAATTAAGTTTCTAAAACATTCCTCTTGTGCAATTGCTAGAGATGAATTCACTTCTTAATTCTTTGATAGAAGATCACCTAGCAATTTGAGATGCTCATTTAATATATCCTAATTCACATTTGGTAGCACTTCCAAAGGAAAATCTCATGCAAACATTATCCTAAACAAAATGATTAGCAGTTCATAGAAGCAACCATATAGCAAAATCATATTTTAGCAAGATCAAGCAGAAGAATGCATTCATCATATGCATTTGAAGCATTTAAAGCAGCTATTATAAATGTTATCAGCATATTCACTCAAACCAACTGCAGAGTATTATTCAAGCTACTCTAGAAAAATGTAATGTGTGCTTATTGGCTAAAATTTATATGCAAAACCAAATGAAAAACAACATTATCCTCTATATTGGGTGAGAGCAAACTTATCTTACACAAGAGTAGCAAAATCTCTATTAAATATTTGGCAAACTCAAACAACTGTATCATATCACAATCATATCAGATAAAAAATTGCTTTCTTTATTTCTTGGCAATATTTTATGGTGGAAATGTCAAAAATAGATCAATCATGATAAGACTTTATCAACCAGTGCATATGTTATGCATGTTTGTGTTTCTGTGTGTATGAGGTCAGATGCTTTCAAAAGACTTTGATGGAAACAGACAATTGTATGCTAATAGAGCTCTTGTAATATAGCCTGGAATTTAGATGGAAAAATAGTCACAAATAACATAAATCTGACCATCCACTACTTTTCCTGATTCTCTCTTGATGCTGCCACTAGTGGAACTTAGCATCCATGGAAAATTGCTACCAAACTTAGTTTGAATTGTTCTAACTAGCTTTCCTTGATGAGATTCTTAATTGTTACACTCGCCATTCTTCCATCTCTCCTTTATCAGATTTCAACTCATGTTACATTTTTCTCTTATTCTATCCACTCCTTACTTGCAACTTCAACATTGATGTGATGATAGAACCATACTAAGAAAATAGTGATTAATGTGACATGAGATATAGGATATGAAATTATCACAGCAAGATTCTACCATTATTTAAACAAGAATTTTATTTCATAAAAAGAATATATCGAGTGTATGTTAACTTGTATGAGAAGGATTTTTTTTTGAATAAAAAAAGACCTTCTTTTTAAAACACATCTAGAAGTAATTCAACCACTAATATAGCATAAATAAGAAAAACTGACTATCTGCTACTCTTCCTTATTCTCTCTTGATGCTCTCTCTAGTGAAACTTGACATCTATGGAAAATTATTACTAAACTTAGTTTGAAGTTTTTTAGCTAGTTTTTTAAGTGAGATTCTGAATCATTGTACTCACCATTCTTCTACCTCTCCTTGATCAAACTTCAACTCATGTTAGATTTTTCTCTTACTCTACCCACTCCTTTATAAATTCAACAATTGATATGACCACAGGGTCATACTAAGAAAATAGTGATTAATATGTAGGAGATATAGGATGTGCATGAAACTCTTGCAGCAAAATTCTATCTTATTTAATAAAATTTATTTTATAACAAGAAATATATCCTCAAGTGTAGGTAAACTTGTGTTAGAAGGATCTTCCTTTTTTCTTTGATAAGAAAGAATCTTCCTTTTTGAAATACAAGTTTATAAGTAGTTCAACTACCAATATAACACAAATAAGAGAAAATTGACCATCTACTACTCTTCCTAATTCTCTCTTGATGCTCCTCCCAATGAAACTTGGCATCCATGGAAAGTTATTGCCAAGTTTAGTTTGAATTATTCTAGCTAGTTTTTTAGGTGAGATTCTTAATCATTACATCATTATTCTTCCACTTTTCCTTTATCAAAGTTCAACTCATATTAGATTTTCTTTTACTCTACCCACTCCTTTGTAACTTCAACAATTGATGTGACAATAGAACTATATTAAGAAAATAGTGATTAATATGATATGAGATATAAAATGTGAAAATGTATTTAAACAGAAATTTTATTTCATAAAATAGAAATATATCCTCAAGTTCAGGTTAACTTGTATGAGAAGGATATTTCTTTTCTTCTTCTTCTTTTCTTTTTTTGTGATAAGAAAGGATCTTCCTTTGTTTCATATAAGTTCTAGAAGCAGTTCAACTACCAATATAGTATAACTTGTATAACATGTAAAATATATGGTATGATTAGTACAACATATAAAATATAGAAATCAAGATTTTATAGAAAAAGCCCACTTTTCACTTTCATAAATGTAGAAAAGAATCATCATTATATTTTTCATAGAAATATACTTTATTGGATCATTATGCTCAATTTATGGATGAATGTACATGTTTAACTCAATCAATGCATATATATTATGCACATATTGCAAGTGGATACATGGATTAAAACAATGTGATACATATTTATAAGGTACGCTCACAGCAATCTAATAAAGTTAAAAGCAGCTCATTATGCAAAATGTTGATAGTGATAACATTTTAAAAATATCTACATAAATTTGTCCAATTTCTAGCTTAAATCTCAATCTGCGTCTGTTGGTCCGTAGGAAGGGGGGAAAAACTCATGGAGATTTTTTTTTTGCCTTTCCACAAGCTGACATGCAGAAATAATGAAATAGATCATGAAGCGCAAAATGTCTTCGGTGAAATGAGTGGCGGTCTAGCTAGCTTGTCTCATGTCAATGCCTCCTTTTGAACAGTCTGAGGTGGGTTCTTAATTATTCAGTTCTTTACAAACCAAGGAGAGCTAAGGGCAGCAATCTTGATATGACCTTGGATCTAGCGAGAATGAGTCAACTAGAGAATGAGTCAATTATAGATTGGGGCCTCTCATGGGTTACCACTAGTTTGATATTCTATGGTGGCAACAGTTTCCCTACCGTCACGGTGAGGTCTGTTCAACATAATACAACAATAATATCACTACTGTGCACTCTCTCCAAAAGTTTATGTCATGGAGCCCCTCGCCTGCTGATGTATTTTTTTGGTCCATGCGAGAGAACCAGTGGACACCATAACTTTGCATCATAAGTAACCACTACCAGCAATTTTGTACACTCCAAGCTTGTGCATAAAGCATGGTAACAAACAACCATGAGGACAAAGATGGAGGTTTATTGGATCTTTGTAACGACCATTTTGGGTCCAGGTTAAATTTTGAAGTGGTCCAAGCACCATGACCAAGGAAATGGGGTTTAATTGTGAGTCATCCAACTGCAGAGTCCATTATCTTGCTGCTACCAGCCAAATTGGAAACCATTAAATGAGTGAGAGAAACAATTGACAATGTTATAGGTGGAAGGTATTGTCCGAAAGTGATCAGTAGAAATTTGTGAAACTTTGCCTGGAATTGTTCAAAAGTATGGGCGGCAATGGCTCCAATGGTCCAAGAAGATCACGCCAGCAAAGTAGCTCACCATCCTACCAGCAGCAATCTGGAAATCCTGCTTTAGTTACTAGCAAGTGGGGAACAGCTTTCGGCCATGCTTTGAAACTTCTCATCAGGTATCATAGGGTTTTGGCCACGGTAGGGAGAAAGAGAATAAGAGATCCATAGGAAGGTGTGTTCTAACAGGTCTTTTTAGCTTTGTTTCCTTCTGCTATTTCTTGATAAGCAATAGTTCAACACATGGCCAGCACAAAACGAGAAGTTGATCATTTGGAGGCATCATGAAATGTAACCATTAGAATCCATGGGAGTAATAGCAACTCGTGAGACCAGAAATTAGCCAGTTGTTCTCCAATTGATGATCACATCTCCAGGACCACAAAGCAAGTCACCATTGTTATCCACAAAATCACTGGAGCAAGTTATAGGCCCAAGGCCCCCGCTTCCATACACCCTACCTTTGATTTCTAATTTGTAGATTTTTCAATCTGAATTTGAACTAAATAATAAAAAAATATAAAATAAGAAGATATTCTTACACTTCGAATCCTACATCTGGATTGACTATATGACTTGGCCGCGTATTCTGTAGGCCTAGGTCCAAGAGAATATGTCGGGCCTGTGAATTCATCACAACTTCAATATAATTGAACAATATGAATATCGTTCGTCACAAGATAAAGTAATTCATCACAAATTTTCATTGCAGTCCATTAAAAATTCTCATATATTCATTTCAGTATAATAATATAATTTAAAATAATAAATAAATAATATTAATATAAAATATAAATTATGAAATTTCGTATCAAATGTAATATTTATACATGAAACAGGAATTGAGAAAAAATTCATTAGCAAATTAAGCTATCCACGTAAGCAACACATTCTCACTTATGAATGCTATTTGAATCAAAATCAAACTACAATACCATGTGTCGGAATTTTTCTACCTAATAATTTTTAAAGTATTGAATGAAAAGATTATGTTATTAAAAGATGGCATTGAAGCCCGCTATAAAGCATTGAATAAAGTATTATATGATTAAAGAACGGTATTGGAGCCCACTTACATATATTAAATTAAGTTATAAAGCGATACCAAGAATTTGAATGGTCATTATGATGCTATTTATAATTTTTTTTTAACAAATGATCAATTATCTAATATAGAATCTGCGTGCGGACTCAAAACTAATATTCAATACAACTCAAACAGTTATAAATATAGTAGTCCAATGAGTAGGCATAAATTAAGAAAGTATTGCAACATTTTCCAGGCTACAGTTGGACAACATTGACGAGCAAGTAGCGAATCTTGCGCCATGACACGGGCGGTGGGTGCTCAGAAGGAAAGCTACAGAGCAAGACAAACGACCGGAGTCGTCAACCATCCCGTGAGGACAGCAGAGGAGACACAATGATTCCATCGATGACGGCATGATGGTTGCCGACTAGCTCTTGAATAGCTCCAAGCAGTGCTCCTGGTCCAAGTTCCTGCTCCAAAACTTCTTGTAGTACTCGTCGTATGTGAAGCTCCTGTATACGGCCGCCGATCCATCGCCGGTGAGTGTCTTTGCAGGGCTAATGACCGCACTGTTACAGGGACAAAGAACGATGCCACGGACATCCTTCCTCATCGGAATTGACCACCGCCCGGTGCCAAACACTCTTATACCTACCATTACTCAGTGCCTGCATTAACAAATTCAAGTATCGAAGATGCTATGAAATGTCACCACCTCTGCTTTATTTAAAATTTGCATGCATGTATGACATGCTTGCTCTCATGCATAAGATGAAAGCATTCGTTGATATAGTATGAAATGCGAATTTATGTGTCTAGCTCCTGATCATACAGAGTTCTGTGAGCCAATGTCACCTGTAGTTGGTCGCCGATGTTGATGACAAAGCATTGGGGTGGGATCCACTCTGATCCATTTGCCATCCTTGAGAACCTGCAAGCCAGCCACCTTTGGTCCTGAAGGAGAATCGTGAGAGCATTTGGATCAGTGTGGGCTGGCAGACCATATGTGAGCTCAGGCTCCGGGCACTGGGGGTAGTAGTTTATGGCCATGTGTTGTTCTTGCTCACCAAGAACCTTCTCAATGTAGTCCTTCTCCAAACCCAGGCTCAAAGATATTAATTCAAGGAGTCGGAAGCCTAGTTGACGAACTTCCCTACAGTAAGTGCTCACCACTTCCCTGATAAGAGAGGAAAGCAAAACAGAGCAAGCTTTTCAGATCAATTCATGACTGTAGTTTAACTAAATAAACTTCAATTTGTGTGTATATTTTCAGATGTTACTAACGATGGGGCATCTGCCTATCTTTAGCGCCTAGCATGTGACTTTACATGAATGGTCAAGTCCATTGTGGTAGCAACTTCTAGCCCAAGAGTCCAAGAGGCTCTGCTTCTCAGAATGGAGAAAATATTGCATGCACCAGGTCCAAGTAAACCAGGGCAAATCCTGGAGCATGTGCACCGTAGCTAGCGCGCAATCAGGAATTGGTGAAATACAAGGGTAGCGTGGCATGTTATCCACCGTGGGATTTGATGCGGTCCAATCGCACTTGGTGCATGCAATACGGAGGAATGGGCTGCTTTCTTCAGCAAACAGACATGTCAATGGCCACCACCAGTAACAAGATCCAAAGTGAAGATTAGAGCTATGGTTGAGCCATGAATCAATCCCCCTTTCACGAGAAATATCTATAATCGGACCATTGCCATATTTGGGTTGTTGATGATATTTATTCTATCGAAATCATGATATACGTGGAAGGGATAAAGGCCAAGTAGAATTATTACCAAAAAAAAAACTTAATTATCAAAAAAGACAAAAGCCAAGTACAGCTGATTCCTCCACGAAAGATCTAAGGACAGGCTGATAACATCTAAAGATTCCTATAATGAAGTATTATTAACCATGGATCCTTTCAAGACAATGACCTATAATATTGACCTCATTTACATAGATAAAACTAATCTCGATCTTATTACTAAGAGTTATGGCTTAGGAAAGATTAGTTTATAGAGCTTCTTCTTATTCAAATTGCTTAAACAAAGTAGGCTTCTTGGAATTTCCCCTCCCAATAGCAAAGTCAACGGTTCTGGGTACCATCTTCCTAAACTTGTGCTGATGACACAGAAGGTATCAGAGCGAAAGGAATCTGAACACCCTGGAGAAGGGAACAGAAATGGTGTGATCCTCTCATACACACAAAGCTCATATATGACCATCTTCTACCGCTCGATCCGATGACCTGAGAATTCCAACATGACAAATCATTGTTCAATCATCGTCATCGGAGATGAACATCCAAGCATTGTGAGGCGAGACATCAATAATTGCGTGCTGCCAAATCGCCGCATATGAAGCTTTGTCATTCCATAACCATGCTTGGACCAGCCTAAGCCTACTAGCGTAGAGTGGCAATTAGCTTAAACTAAGAATTTTTGCACCATTCGAGTAGGTTCTAGTTTACATGTGCTCCATGTTCCTCAGGAACACCAAGTCCAATTAAACAAACAGAAGCGAAAACAGAGCTGGTTCCAGTACAAACTTACCTGAACGAAGGGGGGTTGGAAGGCCACCCTGGCACAAACTCCTCCAGAGGATGGCAGTGAAGCCGGAGATAATCTCTCCAGTTGTGCACCGTCTCCTTCCTAACATTAAAGCTCGTCGATAACCTTATTTCTTCGCGGGATCATCAGAATATAGCTTGGCTTTTCCTCCGGAGGAAGGTAAAGAATTCGAAGGCGATAGCCATCATCTTGAGCATCAATTCAACAGATATCCCATGATTCACAATCTACGAACACAAGATTAATTACGGTCAAAACTTCGAGTTGTCACCGAGCAAAATTGATTCAGCTTAGGAGGAGCAAATTAAGGCTGGTGAGTGAGACCTGGAAGAAGCCATAGGATCGGCAGGCGTCGCTGATCTGGGAGATGATTTGGGATTGATCATCAGCGCCGAGGTCGACAACGGGAATGTTCGCGTCGCTCTCGACTTCGGCAAGCCGGGGCCTCTGAGACTCCGGCCGTACGTAGCTCTTCGGGAGGTTTCGGTGGTGGGGCACGGTGGAGAGGAGTCGGTCCGCCATGAGAGAGGCGGGGAAGTAGCTCCTGGGGAGTAATTGTGGCCCGAAGGTTATAGTGTGCGAGAAGCGAGCGAGGGACGAGCGAATATGTCGAAACACGGAGTTAACCAGTTTGTCAGGTGGGCATTCGGCCAATCAAAAGAAGGTTAACGGGTTTGTCCTATATTTCGCGCGAGAGATGATTCCCCTGCTTTGGCGACGTCAACCGTTGGATCCAGCAATGGCCGCGCCGAGATCTGTGCAATCCAACCGTTAATGTCGCGAAAGAAGATCGACCATCCTCTCGCGCGAAAGATTACGGCCCGAACCCGTCGCATTTTTTACGTCAGCACACGCATCAGAGATGACGTCATTTTCTGGTTGCTGTGTGTCGTCATCCAAATGGTAGCTACCCTACGTGTGCGTTGGGCTCGGGACACGGGGCCTGACACCTCAGTACAGGGTTATCAGGCTTTTTTTTTGATTAAAAGCACATAGACTCCATTCATAGAAGGCAGTGTAAATACGTAAGTGAGGGTAGGACCTGTTATATACGAATAAAACGCAGCCCACTGAAATGCCAAAACAACACACAAATAATTGCATATCTTTTTTAAATATTGGGCTGTTTTTAATATGAGAGGACCGAGCGGCAAGAGCAAGGGAATAAATTGGCATGATGCACTCGGCGCACACGCTGCAAGATATAATTTTTTTCATTGGCAAAGATGCGTGCTTTAAGTTGAACCATGCCATTTGAAAGAAACTAAGAAACAATAAGATAGATTGAAAAGTATCTATCGATTTTTTTTTCTCACAGAAATTTTTAAAATATAGTCTTCAATATCCACTTTCATATGATCGACAATTGATATCACACACCTTTTCAAGTAGATGATCCCAAATTCAAATGTAATATTATGCCAAAATAGAAAATAGTAATATAAATTATTATCATATTCTAAAAATATAAATTCTTACATTTTATTCATTTGTAGAGCAAGAAAATAAAGAAATAACAATGAAACTAAACATGGTTTCTTTTGTTTGTTATATTTTATCAAAGTTTAGATAGAATTCTTGCTTTCCAAAGCTTTTTCTCTTGCTTTCTCAAGCTTTTTCTATTATTATTACTAATTTGCTTTGTAAGTTTTATGATAGAGCCTCCCTCCCTCGCTCAAATATATCATTTAAAAATTCATTATCATTCAATTTTAAAGATTGGTGTCAACATAATAGCAGGTTGTAATATTTATCAATCTCCAAATGATCTTTTCAACTTTGTTTATGCCATATCAAACAAAACTTAAATGATATATTTATTATATCTTTTCTTATGCATCTGACTCCAAAGTTCTATACCAACTTTAATAAGTTGACTTTGAGCTAATAGCCAATTGTAATATTTGCTCCATCATATAGCATAATCTTCTCAACTTTGATTCATACTTCATAATCAACCAAATTTTAATGGGAAAATGTTTTGATGATGATTTATTTTATTCCATCATTCTGTGCCTTCTTTAGGAATTTCTTGCTAATTCTTTAAAAAAACTGACATCAAAAGTGTCAATTTGCTAAATCTTTTAGTAAGCCTTCTTAACTTTAAATTTTGCTTCTTTGTCGACCATATAATTAAATTTATCCAAGCCTTCTTACCTTGGATGATGATGACGATATTCTATTTTATTCTATTACATCATAGCGATTAGAAATTATTCTACAGCATTTGAGTGTTTCTTCTCATATTTTTTTTGAAAATAGCAAATAATTGCCATGGAGCTATAGAGTAAGAGGGCTATGGACAAGCGATGGAGATGGATTTTTATTATTAATTCATAATATCTTGATAATAAAAAATGCAAGGATTGTCTTGTAAATAAGGTTTATAGTGAAATGTAGGTGTGTTTAAGTACATATACATGCAAAGCGAAAGTCATAAGACTATCTATTATGTAATTTTGGCACTCAAAAAATATTAGCTTTCATTTTTGCAACTTTAGAAGAAATGCAGTTACTATTACATATGGATACTTTACCTATTCCTAGTTTTTGCCTTTTTCTATTGCTTCCATCTATTTATATTGTGCTGAAATTTGCGTGCAAAGAGATGGAATCCCATTGTTATATATGCCAAATTGTTGGTCTCCATAATGGTGAAGAAGAAGAAGAAAGCAAAGTAAGAATTGTTTAGGATTAAGTCATCTCATCGATCATGGTAGTAATCAATTTCTATAGTGACTAAAAGTATCATTGATGGACATCTATGATTTGAATACAACCTCTAATAGAAGATGGGTTTACAAAGGGCAGTTTCTCCCATAATTTTTACATAGAAATGCTTCATTTCATAGCTCTTTTAAACAAGTTTTTGGTTAATTTTGATTCTATTATTTTACATCTATCATTATCAAAGTCCCAAGATGAATTCTTTTTCAAATAATTTTAAAATTAGAAAATTATTCCACATGGTTGAATGTTAGGTACATGAGAGGAGAGACTACTGCATCAAATTGTTGAATCGCGGCCGCTATTCCTTGTCAAAAGTTTGGTCTTTGAAGAAACAAACCTAGACAATTAAAATAGAGGATATGCAAGGAAAATTACATGAAACGAGAGACCACTACATCAAATGTAGAATTATAAAGTTCTGTTTTTGAAAAAACTAACCTAGACAACAGAAATGGATGATATGCAAGGACAAATTACAACAACCTACTATAAAGTCATCTTCACTTGAGTTTCATATCTTTGAAAAATATCATTTGTAGTTGAAATGCTGACTATGACAACACCACGTAGGATTATCTTCTTTACAATGCAAGCAATAAATCATCTCATAATATATTTAGCTGCTAGTGTCACAACAAAAATAGAGGCCCTTTTTTAATAAATAAAATTTAAAAATAAATAAAAGCTAGAAAGCTAAGGGACTCAAGTGTGTGATCAAAACTCTTCCCGATGCAGCTGGCTTGCTATATGTGGAATGAATAGATGTTTTTTTAAAGTACAATAGGAGCCGAAGTTGGAAAGAAAGAATAATTGTTCAGAGCACACGACAAAAGCATTATGAATTGTGGTAAGACACAACTCAAATATACACAACATAGATGAGGCAATGAAGCATAGTCCCAACAGAACTAATAACTCAAATGTCTTAGGAATGTGATCCTCAAATAGTTAGCCTGCAGCATGTAGCTCGGATTTGGGGGAATCGTATCACTAGTAGAAATAGAGAAATCACTATAAAGAGCTTGATTTGCTAACGCGTTGGCTACTTGAAATCATCATGGAAACTACAAAAATTTGCTGGGAAGCCTTCCAAGTAAAGATGACCTTCAGCAGGGCCTATCTCCGAGCCTATGAATAAAATAATTTTGAAGCTATTTAATAATAGCTAGAGAATCACTTTCTAGCCAAATGTAACTGCTTGGAGGAATGTGACGGTTGTATACAGGCCTAGCCAAGCAGCCACCAATTCGACGTATGGAACTAAGACTCTTGGCAATAGTTTTTCACCTACTTTTAGTAGAATGCCATCATGATTTATTATGACAAATCTACACTATACAAAAAGATATATAGTAGCGATCAAAATTATAATAAAAAATATAAAAAATTATTGATAAAATTTATACTAACGGTTGGTAAATTATGATAATAGATGGTATCATTAAAAGTTATTATGATAGTCTTGGTGAGTATTGGTATAAGAAAGCCTACGCCAATATTTTGAATCATCCTATAATAATGATTTGTATCCATCAGTATAACTTATTATAGTGATAATAACCATCGTTATAAATACAATCAAAATCAAGTATTTATAAAAATAATGCCATATTTATAACCATCTATTTTTATAAATTAATGTTAAATATTTTATAATCAAATATTATCTTCTTATCCTATTGAAGTCATGTTCATATATGGTATTCTTATATTTGATCAAATTTATAATTTTAATTAATTATCTATATAGAAAATTAAATCTAAGGTCTATTGGATAGTTATCTAGTACTTAGCCACCATGATAATATAAACTTTTGATATAAAGTTATAGTTTATTATACTTATTCAAAATTTATTATATTATAAAGTATATGTATTTTAAATATATTATGATATTTTAATTTAATAATTGATTATTTTCATTAAAAATCAATTTTCTTCTTTTGAAAGAAAGTAAGAAAATAAATTACTTCATTTTATTCTTTATAATATTTTGAAAACTTATTATTTAAGATATTTTTAAAATATAAATAATTTTAATATATTTTATAATCATAAATATTTTTTCTACAGTTCTCTAAAAATAGATAATTCATGATTCTTCTTATTTATACTATAAGTAAAAATAATGGTATTTAATATATAATATTTAATATTTATATTATATATTTATATAAGTAATTCTTTAATTTTATATTTTTAATATAATTAAATTGGATTAAATATAAATTTTGGTTAAATTTATTTTCATATAGATTTTTTAATAATTACATTATAGATCATGTCACGCCCGAACCCAACACTCGGATCGGATACGTGATGGCCGCACACTCCTCAGAGCAAGCCCTAAAGAATATGCAAGGTCAAATTAAATTATTACAATCTTAACATCCATAATAATTAATTTCAACAATAATTCATAAAATTTTACATAATTACAAATAACATTCCTTCAATCCTCTGATCAGGTATCAACGGTACTCTATCTATGCATTCGCTTCACTCACAAATCCATACCATAGTCAACTATGGACATCCTGTAACTCTGAGAAGAAAAGAAAGATGAAGGGTGTGAGCTTTACAGCCCAGTAAGAATTTCCATATCACACTGATATAGTAATATAATCTGAAAATAAGAATAAGCAATAAAATATAAAATCTCATGTTGAATATTCAGAATACGGCAAATA
>KE504873.1:15070-33616 GCA_000441515.1 Elaeis oleifera
AGATTTGATCCGATTAAGTTATGCGATGACCTAATCGCTAAGGAGAATTATCCATAATTTGATCAGACTTTGATTCAATCAATTCCTAATCAGATTAAGATTTGATAAAGAATTTATGAACCTAATTAGATTGGATTTCATCTATTTATTTGGGCCTAACTAAATGTGATTTGGCTTGGAGTCAAATTAGAAACTAAGAGTCCATAAAAGATTGGACTCTTCTTCCCTTGCGCCACCCTTTTTGGGTGCCACAAATTCATCACGTCAAAAATGTTTTTCATGAGGTTTCTCCACACCAATAACATCAAATGTCTCCCCTTTCTCAATGCCAAAGATGGATAGGTTTAATAAAAGCATGTTTGAAATTTGATTTCAAAAATATTCTTATCTTGATGAGATTGGATCTCATCCAACCACCTGCACGCCACATCTTAGATTCTCTTTATTTTGTGCGACAAAATAAAGAAATTCATCATGGAAATCAGATTGGGATTTGATTTAACATGAGGTGTTGGCATGAGAAATTATTTCTCAATGCAAACATCTTAAAAATAGTGGGGCGTAATGTCTTAGGGCGACAACACATGTTAGAGTCTAACTTTTCTTGGACTCTTCAAACTCAACCACCTTTCACGCCAAAAATAAAAGGATTTATTTCTTTTGTGTGTGTAAGAGAGATATGAGAAAGAGCTCTCCATGGTGAGGAGGTTGGGGTGTGACTTCATAGCGTGAAAAAGAGGAGAGCTTTCTCCTCTTTGGGTGAGCAAAACATAGAAGCCCTAGGATTTATTCCTAAGGATTTGGAAAGAGAGAAAAAGAAGAGAGAAGATCGTCTCCTCTCTATACTTTTTCTCATCCTTATCTCCTTCAGATGTCTTTTTCAACCTCTAAAAAGGTTTGAGAGATTTGAAGAAAAGATTCAGATCAGCTAACAAGATGGTCTTCACGTAAGTTAGCACTTTCGAGGAGACCGATTAGATCGAAACTTCGAATGGACTATCTGTAGAGATCGGACACATATGCGGCTGTGAGCAACCAGCGAAGATCTTCTTTACTATATTTCTCAGCAACGACGATCGTCGATCCACGCTCAGATATCGAGTTCTAAACTCAAATTAAAAATAGATTTGATCTACTGCTCATATGTATGCATGCAGATTTTATCTTCTGATTTTTTTAGATTTTATATGTAATATATCATGTTATAGATCCTAAAGTAGATTGATTTATTGATCTGATCATATGCTTGTTAGATTAATATGATTAATCTAGTTGCTTTCTGCTATGATTTATTTCTAAATTTTTAAATACATGTATGAAATCACCTATGTTTTCCAATACTATCACCCCCCCACTAAAAAAATGTTTGTTAGTATGGATGTCACTTTTCAAGAAACTGAAGCCTACTTTGCTAAGTCCTCTCTTCAGGGAGAGAGTGTCACAGTGGAAGAGTCTCCTTCATCCCCATCATGGTGGGTTTCCTCATTTGCTTTACCAGACAGAAGTGAGGAAGAGACGGAGAAAGTTATAAATAATGAAGAGAAGGAACAAGGGAATGTGAATGGAGAGAGATAATAGTTGCTGGTATTCAGACCCAAATAAAATTTTTACAAATATACACTCACAAAAGACAGGTAGATAAAGCCACTGTATAAACCCTACCTAGTCAAGCATCATCCTCGGATTCAATTCTACCACAATCTCCTCCTACTCCTAGTAAGTCATATATCTTATCTCCAAATTGTTATGAACCAATTATTGATGATATTGATTTATCTATTGCTATTAGAAAAGGAGTTTGAAGTTATACTTAACATCTCATATCTAATTTCATTTCATATAATTCATTGTTCCTTCCTATAGAACTTTTGTATCATCTTTGTTCTATTCTCTAGGATTGGAAAAAAGTACTCACTGATTTTAATTGGAAGGAAGCTATGATGGAGGAGATGAAAGCATTGACAAAAAATGAAACTTGAGAGCTTATCACTCTGCCATCAGAAAAAGAGGTAGTTGATTGTAAGTGGGTTTTGCACTACCAAACAGAAGGCTAATCGGAACATTGAGAGATTCAAGGTAAGACTCATCGCAAAAGGATTTATTCAAACATATATAATAGATTATCAAGAGACATTTGCTCCTGTTGCGAAGATGAATTCTATTAGGATTCTTCTTTCTTGTGCAACAAACTTAGGATATGAATTGCATCAATTAGATGTAAAAAATATCTTTGTTCATAGGGACTTAGAGGAAAAAGTATATATGGAGATTCCTTCAGATATTTTTTGTCAGAAAATAGAAGACAAGGTATGTAAGTTAAAGAAATCATTGTACGGTCTCAAATAATCCCTACGAGCTTAGTTTGATAGATTTAGCAAAGCAATGGTTCATTTTAGATATCATTAGAGTAATGCAGATCATATTGTGTTCATCAAACATAATAATGAGAATATCATTATTCTTATTGTATATATTGATGATATAGTGGTGACAAAAAATGACTTTGGAGAAGTTACTAGATTGAAATCTAGTCTAGTTAAGGAGTTTGAATAAAGATTTAGGTAAGCTGCAATATTTTTTTGATATTGAAGTTACTTGATCAAACAATGGCATATTCATTTCTCAAAGAAATGTATCTTGGACTTGCTTAAAGAGATGGATATGTTGAGTTGTAAGCCAGCAAACACTCCTACGGATCCAAATCATCATCTCAAGAGTGGCGATGGAGAAAAGTAGACAAAGAGAGGTATTAAAGATTAGTTAGAAGATTGATTTGTCTCTCTCATATTCATCCAGACAGCCTATCCTATTAATGTGGCAAACCAGTTTATGTATGATCTCTGCTCTACTCATCTAGATGCTACTTTTGCATTTGAGATATTTGAAATCCGCATATGGAAAAGGATTACTATTTTTAAACCAGAGTCGCTTAAAAATAGAAGCTTTTGTAGATGCTGATTGGGCTAGATCACTTGATGATAGGAGGTCTACATCAGTATATTGTACACTTATTGGAGGGAACTGAGTCATGTGGAGAAATAAAAACAAACAATGGTGCCAAAATCCAGTGCCGAAGCAGAGTACAGAGCAATGACACATGGAGTTTGTGAACTTCTGTGGATTAAAATATTGATACAAGATCTGGAAATAGAGAATGATGGACCTCTCCCCCTGTACTGTGATAAAAAGATTGCTATCAATATTGCTCACAATCCAGTTTAATATGATAGAACAAAGTATATCGAGATAGATAGATACTTCATTAAAGAAAAGTTGAATGAGGGGCTACTTTGTACACCTTACATAAAATCAAAAAAATCACTTAGCTGATATTTTAACTAAAGGTCTTAGTAGTAAAGTATTTCATTCAATTATTTGCGAAATGACATCAGAGATATCTTTGGATCATCTTAAGGGGGAGCATTGACTAATATATTTTTAGTAAACTACGTTTAGAGAGAAAATTTACAATGCTGTAACTAAGAAATGGTTGACTAATATATTTTGATAAGCTATATTTAGAGAGAAAATCTGTAATACTATAATTAAGGAGTGGTTGATCAATATATTTTGGTAAATTATGTTTAAAAAAAAATCTGCAATGCTATAATTAAGAAGTAAAATCAACGAATACAATGTAAGTATTTATGTAATAACATCAATATAAATAAAGATATAAATTAGAAAAAAATTAAGTTTGACCTGCCATCTTTTCCCATATTGCTTTCTCTATTCTTTTCATTTTTTTCTACTATCTCTTCTTATTTTAACTATAATCATTCACTATACAAATGTTTGTTTGTAAAAAGTCTCCATCAAAATCAAAAAGTTGACCCAATATATAATAAAGCCATGACCATTTAGCAACAAATAACAATCGTGGGATACTAAATACGTTATTTCAAACTTCAACACCAAAGCCATAATTTTAATAATGTTGTTATAATGATCACTTCTGTAATCCCTCTACGTTGATGCAAAGAATAAAATATATTAACAATTATTTATATTATTATAATTATTCTTTCTAATTATAATATATTATTTATGATAAAATAATATATTATTTATTATTATATAATTATAATGGCTATAATTTTTATTTTTAATATTATTTTAGAATAAACAATGATAGTTAAATTATAATAGTAACCAATAATTACTTTCCGGTTCCATTATAATGTTGTTTGGAAGCTTTTGCGGTGGATTTGATGGCAAGAACATTTCAAACAACAATGCTTAGACTCGAGTAAGAGTGAAAATGGTATGAATAATATCCGTTTAGATCTATTTTTATATTCAAATTAATTCAAATATAAATAAAATTTGAGGATCTAACTAATATCCATATCTTATCCATATCCGTTAAAAAAATGGATATAGATATGAATAAACAACTATTTGATCCATATTCGAATATTTGAATCTACCTATAATTCTATATAATTTTATATAGTACTAATTAATTTTTTAAAAAATATATAACTATAGTATTAATTTGATTTATTATCTATTTAATAATATTTTAATTCTACGATCCTAGAGTTTAATTATTTAACTTACATTCGTAATTATATCCATACGTTAAGTATCTAAATTATATTCGTATTATTAAATAATATAGATATAATTTTATATATAATAATATTTATATTTATATTTATATTTATTAGATAAATAAATATAAATATAAATATGTTAATACCTGAATTCGATTTTTAGACTCAACGTTTATTATGGCAAGGGCAGTTGGATATTACCATCTTTGAGATGGAGCTTTGGATGGTCTGGGCAAAGGTCATCTATGCGAGGTAGATTGTGAGAGTGGATTGCATCATCATTAAAAGGGATCTTGCCACTATTGTAAGCTGGTTGTAGGAGTGGGTCGGGACATCTCAGATCCATTTATTATCATGTGATGCTTATAAAGCACTGATAGGATGTTTCCCTTAATATCTAGCACATTTAGGTAAAGATAAATAGTGCAGCTAATTGGTTTGCCCTTTTGTTACAGAGCACTTCGTTGAGGTATGAGGTTGAGCGATCTTTATTTTTCGTGATATGTTATTTTCAGATTTTTATCTTGTATCTGTACTAACGTGGATTAACCGATCTTTTCAAATAAATAAATAAATAATTAATTATCATCGAAGGGCAAAACGGTCACAAAGTGGACAAAATAACGTGCTCAGTGCTGACACCGCTGAAACTTCCCGCTATTCCAAGCGTTCCTCCTTCCGAGGCCAGACCTCTCGCCGTTCCTTCGCTCTCCCCCACCGTCGTTTTCAGACTCGAGATACTCCGTACTCTTCTCCGCCATCGCTCCGAGAAGGACCAAATCCTTAGCAAACCCTGATCCTAACGTTCATTCCACCTTGTTGCTCTTCTTCTTGAAGGGAAGCGGAAACTGAAGAGTGAGGCGAAGAAGGGCTCTTAGGCGATGGAGGAAGGGCCGGTGCCGGCAGCGACCCCGTCGGAGGAGCACCGGTGCGCCAGGAGCGACGGCAGGTCGTGGAGGTGCAAGAACCGGCGTATCAACGGGAGGAGCCTCTGTTCATTGCATGACGGGCAGAATCTGGTCAGGTCCCAGATGGCTAGTGTTTCTACGGGATCAAGAAAGGCTAGATTTAGGGTTCCGTTGCCAAGGTGAGAGTGATCTTGGTAAATTCTCTCTCTCTCTTTTTTTTTCCTTTTTGAGGTTCATTTTTTTGAGCATATGCTAGTTTTGTTTTGCTAGAGCAATGAGGAAGGGAAGAAAGGATTTTGGACTTGTTGGGGGAGCGGAAAAGGGAGGTTTTGCAGAAGTTGAGTAGGAGAAGGAAAAGTTGAAGTTGAGGAAGAGGGTTTAGAGAGAATCTCCTCTCCTGTTGCAGCTGCAGTTTCGAGTGGTTTCGGGAAGGAGGTTGGTCATGGAAAGACGGCTTCAGTTTGGCTTTCTTTTTTCTTTGTTTGGTTGTATTTGGTTTTATTTAAATTTTGGTTGTCATTAGGCTGGTTGGCAAAAGCCAGGGACGAATCGGACCTCCTTACTTGTCATCAATGTCATAAGAATAATAAAGGAAGAGTTGTGGAGTGCTTGACGTGCAAAAGGAAGAATACTGCGTTCAATGCCTCAAACGATGGTGAGGGTTTCTGTATCTCTTATCACTGCTTTAGCAACTACATCTTACCTGATTTGAGCTGTAAATCATTGCATTAGTGTCGTAATTTGCCCCATGTTTCGTTGTTAGCTTATCCTTTACATCTCTTATCACTGCTTTATTGTCACAAAATGCTGCACTTGGGTGCGACTCCACTTATAAAGAATTCCTTCAAATTGATGTTTTGACTGTAAATATGTTTCTGTTCATTTTGTTAATTTAGAAGTGCATGGCAAAGTTTTGTCTGACTGATCTCTGGTTGTATCATCTGGGAATCTGAATGCTTATGGACTTCCATAAGAGCTTTGAAGAGTGTACAAGCTCTTTCCTCCCATTTTGGTGAAGCTTTTAAAATGAATTGCAAGCGCCGGCTATTATAGGAGATTCCAAAATGGCTTAAAAGATTGATTTCCTAGCGACCAGTACCATAACCATCAAGCCTTGTGTGAACTATTTGAAGTCTGCTTATGTAACATGATACACCAATTATTCCTGTTTAGTGCTACGTTGGATATTAGTTCAAGCCTTTTAATATCCATGGACATGCATGGTGAATTTTCTTATTCTAATTTGGGTTGTGGAACTTCATCCATTTCTTTGAGCGCTTCTATTCATTTCATTTTGCATTTTCAAAATTCAGGTACCCTAAGTTACCGGAAGCTGTGTGTGCAAAAGCTTGTCCATCCTGTAGAAGGAATTGCAATTGCAAGTCGTGTTTGCGCAGGAAGGAAACGCAAGGGTCTGCTTTCAGTGTTTTGCATTCTTAAGCAATTTATTCTTTGTTGGTGTCAGCATTTGAAACTCTACTTAAGAATTTATCTTAAAACTTGCTTCTGCTTTTTTTCAGCCTTCAGAAGTGAATATGAAGATAGCTGACAAGATTAGGTATTCTTGTTACATGGTACATGTGCTAGTTCCATTGTTGAAAGAACTATGCCGAGAACAGATGAAGGAGAAGGAAATTGAGGCTAAGATTCAAGGTATGGCCTGCATCATGCTGCATCTCAAGACATTTACTGTTGCATTTTTCCATGAAAATAATTTTGATAACTGATACATGTTTCTCCGATCTAGGGCTTCTGTCAAGTGAAATAAAGTTAAAACAAGATAGTTTTCTATGAGTGAAGGCATCTACTGGTAAAATGCTTTCCCCTAAATAAATAAATGTTATTATCCTATGTTTGTTCTGTGAATAATGATCTTTATAATGGGTTTGGGCAGCAAAAACTGTGGAGCCTCTATTGTTGACCTTCACAGAAGCTGCAATGCCTGTTCTTATGCCCTTTGCCTAAGTTGTTGCCAAGAGCTTCGTGATCTCCACCCACCTGGAGGTGAAAGGATGAAATCTGTACAATACAAAGCCATAGGGAAGGTTGTAAATGCAGGACTTTCTGTAGACAAACTGAGGCCGTTGACAGAATGGAAAGCCAACAGCAATGGCAGCCTGATCTGTCCCTCGAAGGAATAGGTGGTTGTGGTAGTTCTCTTTTGGAACTGAAGCATATATTTCTGAAAACTGGCTTTCTGAATTAGAAGAAAAGCTGAAGCACTTCTTCAAACATATAACTTTGTAAAACTTCCTGATATGTCTGCCCATTGCTCCTGTTTCAATCCATCTAATTGGGTAGATTATGAAGGGGAACCATTAAGAAAAGCAGCTTGTCGAGAGGAGTCTGATGATAACTACATATACTGTCCTAATGCAGAAGAGATTCAACAGGAAGAGCTAGAGCACTTTCAGCAGCACTGGTTTAAAGGTCAGCCAGTGATCATCCGCAATGTGCTGAATTTCACCTTGGGCTTGAGCTGGGAGCCAAAAGTTATATTGCGTGCATTGCGTGAGAGGTCTAAGATCAAGGATGAATCAGATCTTTTTGAAGTGAAGGCAATCAATTGTTTGAACTGGTCCCATGTTAGTTTCATCAAATTTTTGCATAAAATTCTCTTTGTAATAGTTATGGGTTGTGGTTTAAAATATATTTGAATCCTTAGATCCATGCTTTATCTAATAAGAACCAACATTTTTCTTAGTTTTGAGCTCACAATTAGTGTTAGTATATGTTACATGTTTCTATAACGCAGTAAATTCAATATTCAGCTATAAAGTGAAAGGTGTGCAAATGCATTTAGCATATTGTGTCGCTACTTGTAAATTAATAGGTAGCTAGTAGAAAGCATAATCTTGCCATCTAAGTGTGAATGATCTTTATACTCTATTGATTTTGTTAATGGGATGTTAATATTTACCAAAAACAGTCTGAAATGCCTCTTATTGTGCACTAGGTGTTATCAGGAAATTAGCATGTAACAAGTTATAGCTAATCATGATTTATATATCTAATTCCTTTTTTTAATACAAAGTTACTATTCTAATAAACTTGGGTGAACATAATTTGTAAGGGATTGTGCAGTGTTCGCTGAACCGTCCGAACCAGATGGTTTGACCGTGCCGAACCGTATTAGCGGGATATCGGTCTGGTTCCAGCATACAAAATGGCGGCACAGCGGCCATCTTAGAGGAGGAGAAGAAGAGAGGAAGAGAGAGGGGGAGAGAACCAGAGGGAGAGGAAGAGAGGGCCTTCTACGATCGTTGGAGGCCGTCGGAGGTCATCCAAGCTTTGTTGATCTCGATAAGGGCAGAGAGAGGGGAGGAGAGAGAGGGAGAGACGCTTACTGAGTCATCGAAGGCCCTTGGAGGCGTCCGAATGGATGGCGACCCCGTGTGACCCCTTCGACGGTCGGCGAGCTAGTGTCAAGGAAGGCTAAGGATGGCCGTGGTTGGAGGAGGGGGAGGCCCTCCAGTTCGAAACAGGATTCGTCCCTATTTTGTGTTTTTTTGCTTTTATTGGGCGAAGTCGGCAGAGCAGTTCCAACTTCAACCAAAATTATATAAAAAAAAAGAAAATATGGTGAAGTCGGCAACGCATTCGATAAAAGAAAAAAATACGAAACAGGAGCGGATCCCTGTTTTGAACTGGAGGAGGGTGGAGACCCTCCTCCAGCCTTGGCTGCCCTCAGCCTCCCTCAGCGCTAGCTTGCCGACCATCGAAGGGGTCGCGATGGCATTGCCATTCGTTTGAAGGCCTCTGAGGACCTTCAGTGATCCGATAAGCATCCCCCTTTCTCCTCCCTCCCTCCACCTTTATTGAGCTTAGCAAGAGCTTGGATGGCTTCTGGCAATCTCTGACGGCCGTCGGAGTGTTGGATGTGTGATCTGAAAAGCCAATTGTTGGCTGACATATTGTATTAATTCTAAGATATATTTTATATTTGATTTATTGAAATTAATAATATGGATAATTATTTCATTCTAGAGTAATGTGTCATAGAATAGTTTAAGGAGTTAGTGATCAATAGCACATATTCTCAAAAGTTGAGAATTTGAGACATGTGTTATTATAGATTAATTTCTGAATTGCTCTCGATCGTTGAATTATCACGGAGACGGTGATTGATCCGTCAAGATTGATGCACGAATCGCTTTTCTTTCGAGTAGACGAGTCTCGAGTCTACAGTGTGGGACACTGGAGTGAGAGTGCAGAGCGTGATCATGAACGAGAAGTCACTTGGATGTCTACTCACTCGTCCGTGACTATCTCGATGCTGTAGTTGTGTGAGTAGTTCTTTGACCTGCGGTGCCTTGACTGCTCATAGTGGGATTGCTGTAGTTTGACAATACATAAACATGATCTCTAATTATTCAGAGTTTTGCGGTGTTCGTTGGTTGCAGTAGTTTCACTGTAGGAGTAGGGTGTGTATTTATAGAGGATCTATCGGTCTTAGTAGTTGAGTAGTTCTATACGACCTAAGAGGCTGAGTCCTTAAGTCTGGCCACAGCAGCGTGATAATGGAAAGAAGTTTTCATGGGATTTACGATTGGACTCAAGCTGATTAAGTCTGGCATACGACGGATACTTAGGGTTTGACGAGTTTTCATGACTTGTATCCTGTCGGGATTCTTGATAGAGGAATTTGATCACACGATAATTACACTTAGGGATTCATCTTTCTGTTCTGCTGGGTTGCCACTGCATGTTGCTAGATGTTATTGGTGCATTGTGAGAATTCATTAGGATCGTTTTCGGATTAATGATTCTTGTTGGGTGAGTTGGAATTATTTCAACCCATCAAAAGGAGCTTCGATGATACTGTGATGGAGATCATGGTATGTCTCACTATCAGACAGAATAAAACTTGAGAGGTCCCACACAAAAAGAGCACGACCTGATCAGTGGCTTGGATCATAATCAAATTATCAATCAGATTGATAATTTGGATCAATTTGTAAGAGTTACAAATTTAGTAATTGCTAATCATGCAAGGGTTACATATTTAGTAACTGCTAATTGTTAGCAAAGAACTTAATTGCAAGTGTTGGAATGTAACTGGGCTTAATTAAATTATGGATCAAGTCCTAATTAATTTAAATCAGATTTAATTAAATTGGGCTTGGTTTAATTTAAGGCTAATTGAGTTTAATTATCCAAGTTGGACTTGGATTTCAATACTGACTAGATCAGATTGACAGTCTTATCGAATTTGATTCGAATCAGGATCGAATTGGATTCAAATTGAACCCAATTAAAATAGACCATCTGAGCCCAGGTATATTGGGCTTCTCTCTCTTATTAGCCGACCATAAGGGGAGTGGGGTGCTGAAAATGCCACCCCTTTCTTTGCGTGCATGGAAAGGAGAGGAGGCGCAAGTTGATTAGTTAGGGGTCTTATCTAGATAAGGATCAATCCAACCAAATTTGAATTTGATCTGGGATTAGTTAGGATTAATCCTTATCTGGTTTGGGCGTTGGGGCATTGTTTTGTGCGACAAATAAAAGAGAAGGGTGGAGCGTGCGCAACTAATTCCAACGTGAGTTCTTTGGCGCCCTTTCTTTCTCCTCCACACCCCCTATTCCCTTCTTCCTTTTCACACCCTATCTCGTACTTTAGATCTGATATGAGAGAAAAGAGAGTTTCGAGGGAGAGGAAGAAAAGCAGTGTTCTTCCTTTTCTTCTTGGTGTTCAAGAAAGGTTCTTTCAATCAGTGCGAAGGGTTCGTGCAACAAGCTCTTTTCTTCAATTAGTTCTAGAAAAAGGGTCAGATCCAAGTTAAGGAGTGAGGCCTGCAAGGTGGTAGCACTCCATTAGCCTTGGTGCTTCGATCAGATCGTCTCTGTATGGATACCAGCAGAGGTCGGGTGCTTGTGCGGCTCTGACAGAAACCCTGGACATCTGCAGGATCTGATCCAAGTAAGAAGAAAGGATAGCGATCAAGGTAATCATTCTTTCTTCCTTGTTTTTATTTTCAGATCAAAAATATTTATTTCATAGCATGTTTAAAACGATCTATAGGTGATTTTAGGATAATATCCAAGCATACTTTAGATTAAAATAGTTTTAATCTTACCTTTCCATTGCGTATGTTCATGAGATGAAAAATCTGTATGCTAATCACCTAGAACTCCAACAGTAGTATCAGAGCCATAGATTTTTAACATGCATGAAATAGATTTAGATTTGATTTCTATTTTAGATCTGAAAGTTGGTTTCAGATTTAGATTATTTATGATTGATTTGATGATTTAAATCTGATTTCATGTAGGTGATACATAGATCTGATTTTTGCTGCATATGTGATATGTTAGTATAGATTAATGACTTGGTAGCCTAGTACTCTTCAAGATCCATGGTAAAGGCTGTCCCGCCATAGAGGACTATGGTGCAAGGGATGCCTACATGAATCAAGAGGAAGAACCACGAAAAGTTTATCGGTTTTGGAAACTGTTTTCAAAACAAGTTAACCAAAATATTAGATCTGAAATTAAGATGTTGAACGGGTTTTTGAAGTATTTTCAAATAGTTTTAATAATTTTTTTAGATCTGATTTTGCATGTTTGAGATATGTGCCATGCTAGTTTTAGATTTGAAAATTATATATATGTGATATATATTTCATAGTTTTTAGATCTAAAACAATTATATATGTGATATATGACATTAGGTTTAGATCTGAAAGTATTTCGAGATCATAAGCCATTAATTCATGCACTTAAACATAATCTAAAATTATTTTAGAATCTGATTTTAAATTAAGCATTAGGGTATGGGTTAAACAATTAGGTTTAATGATTGGACTACAATTAGGGTTTTTGATTAGATCAGATTAGAACCCTTGCTGATTTTGAGCAAATTTAATCAATAGTTGATTATGATTAGGTCAAAGGGGCTCAACATTGAGTTTAGTTGTAGTTGGTCGCATCGATTCACATTTAATGTGAGTTGATTAACTCATGACCTAATTTGGCTCAATGGATCGAGCTCTAGTAGCCAGACTGATCTATTCAATTCTAATTGACCAATTGGTGTCTGAAGTAAGTCTCGATCGATGGTTTTAATTGGAAGTATGCTTATCTGACCATTATGATGGTGTCTAAGGCGAGCATCGGCTATCCTCCCATTGATCTCACTTACTTGGTCAAGCTGGTCGATTAAGTTTTGAATAAGGTTGCTTACTCATTCATGTTCATCTATGCTGACTAGGATCGTCGGATATGAAATGTGCTGACCTAAATCTGATCAGTCAGACATGAGATTGTGCTGATCTAAACCAGATTAATCAGACAAGAGATGTGCTGACATAAACTAGATTAATTTGATATGAGATTGTGCTGATCTAAATCAGATTAATCAGATATGAGATGTGCTGATCTAAACTAGGTTAGTCAGACATGAGATGCGCTGACCTAAACCAAGTTAGTCAGGCATGAGATGTGTTGATCTGAACCAGACTGTCATTTACATGAGATGTATGTGACTATGTAGAAGAGATCTAAATCAAAATCTCTCCACAAATATTAAGTCCTAGGTCTTCCATCATTGTAGGAGTGCGGGCGTCTTACTGGTGTTGATTGTTCTGGACTGGTTACAGTGGTTCAGTTGCACCGAGAAGATGCAACCATCCTAGTAGCATGAGATGTTGCTGGGTAAAGATGGGGTTGGATCCAATAATCGGGCAAGGTGACGGATCTAATGATGGCTTTGCTTATGCATTGAATGGTGGGTCGGACTTAATTAAGGATTGGACTAATAAACGGACACGTTGAGGCTTCATGATTTAGAGAACAATCGCTGCATCATGCTTGAGAAGTATTAGACAATAATTGTCTACTCATTGATATAGCGTGGCCCAAAATCAGGCACGGTGAGGTGTACGCATATCGGTGGGCCGCAGTACCTACTAGGAACCCTAGTCGCATAGGGGTTTCCGCATCTCCATGGGGGAGTGTGAGATATCTGTGAGAATAGTGGGAGTCTGATTTGTTCTTAAAGTCTCTGGAACAAATAGTGATTAAGTACAAACATCTAATTAGAATCTTCTTCTTTCTTCAGTTCATAACTCAGCTTCAAACCTCTTAGCCCGAATTGTGGGGTTTAACCGATTGATCGGGGTGAACCACAAATGACTAGCTTAGGAACTTCAGAATAGTTCTGAATTTAAAAAGATTAGGGTATGTTCTAGACTAGGATTCTCCTATATTACCAAACTGTCCAACCGCTGAAACGTTCAATGCTTGATAAATGGACATATGATGGCAATTAGGTTAGGTGCTATATATTGGCTTCAAGGCCCAGCATGAGGACATCAAGACTTTCGGGCTATGATAACTCACCTGCAAGAGTTGTATGGTCAGCATAGCTAGACTGCGCTTGGGCAGTCCGTCCATGATCATTGTCTATTAATGATTAAGGACCTGAAAGAGTTTGAGAAGCTCAAGATGATTATGCATGAGGAGCTGCAAGTATATTTGATGCAGCAATCCTTTACTAGTTCATTTGGTCAGTTTATTATAAACTACCATACGAACAAGATTGATAGCACATTACAAAAATTGCTGAATATGTTGGTGATCACTTAGGGGACCTTGAAAAGTTCAAGGGGTTATGTTCTTGCTGTAGAATGACATCTGATTCTAAGAGAGTTTGTTGGAACAAGATGTCTACGGGAGAATGAGCCAAAGAAGGATCTTCTCAAGGAGAAGGCGTCGGACAAGGCAAAATGTTCGATCGTAGTACTGACGGCCACTCGAAGAGAAATTGTCCTTCTGTCTGGATAGCCTAAAGAAGAAGGGTGACACACCTTGTGAAGGTATATCAGATCTGTTTGTTTGCATACTGATGTATTCGAGTAAATAATGAGTGCCATAGGATCTGAGAGATCTAAGGATGAGATAAATCATAAATATAGGTGGTACCTCAGGTTAGGTTATTTTGGAGAGGACAGGATATAGAAATTGGAAATGAATTGTCTCTTAGGCTCGGTGAATTTTGAGTCATATCCAGTTTGTAAATTCTGTCTTTAAGAAAAATGACTAAACTATCCTTATGGGATACGGAGAGAGGATCACAGATATACTTGCCTTGGAACACATTGATGTGCGTGGCTCATTTGATGTGCAGGCCAGAGATGGTAATTTCTATTTCATTACTTTAATCGATGATTATTCACGGTATGGGACACAAGTCTGAAGTCTTTAAAAAGTTCTAGGAATTCGGACATGAAGTAGAAAATAAATTTGAACATCCCTTAAGGTTCTTTGATTGGATTGAGGAGGTGAATATCTTAGTGAAAATTTCAGAATTATCTCATACAAACGGCATAGTCGTACATTGGACTCCTTCAGGTGCTAATTGGGTATGGCTATAGGAGGAATTGGACCCTACTAGATATGGTCTGGTTCATGATGAGGTTCACTTACTAACCCTTATTTCTTTAGGGACACTTTAATATATTGAATGGTATTCTCTCTAAATCCATTCCTACCACACCATATGAGATGTGGCATGTTAAGAAACCGAATCTTGATCATCTCAAGATTTGAGGTTGTCGGCCTATGTCGAAAGACAACAGACAAACAAGTTAGAGACTTGCCAGCGGATCACAATGTGCTTGTGACCTATCATACCACATTCTTGGAAAATAGTTTATTCAAGATGGTGGTAGTGGGAGAAAATTGAGCTCGAAGAGAAAGTTTTCGAAGAGCAATGAGCTGAAGATCTGGCTGAACCCATTCAATCTAAGCCAGTTAGTATAGGACTTCTTCCATCTCGTAGATCTAGTAGGATTTTCATCCTCTTGAAAGATACTTAAGGTATTCTGACAAAAGAAGTAGAGGAAATGTTTCTCATGAGAAATAGGAAACATGAAGATGATCTCAAAATCTATAATGAGATGATGTTAGACATCGATTCCGAGAAATAAATGGAAGCAATAAAGTCAAAGGTTGACTTGATGTAATCCATCCAAGTTTGATCTTAGTAGATCCATCAAAAGATATAGTACCTATTGGATGCTTAAGGATCTACAAAAGAAAGATAGGTTCGGATGAATAGGTAGAGACCTATTAGCAGGCTTATGGCGAAAAATTATAGTCAACACGAAAGCATTGACTATCAGGAGATTTTTTGCCTATAGCCATGCTAAAATCTATTCAGACACTGCTTGATTTTGCGGCATACCATGATTATGAAGCGGGTAATGGATATGAAAATTGCCTCTCTGAATAGATATCTTGAGGAAGATATCAATATGGGGCAGCCTTTTGGGTTTCACTTCCAGTGATGGAGATCACAAGATAAGTAAGTTGAAATAGATTGAAATAAGCATCTTGGAGTTGGAATATTCGATATGATCAAATTATTGATTTCATCAGGAACAAGTGTCCAAGGAATGTATTTATAAGAGGGTCAGTGGGAGGATGAGATTCTCCTGATTAGGAAAGATGTTTCCATACTGACTTTGGTTAAAATACGGTTTCTAAGGAATTCTTCATAAAAAATCTTGGAAAGTATCCTATATCTTTGGGATAAAGGTCTGTAGAGACAGGTCTGAAAGGATGCTAGGCCTTTCACAAAAAAAGTACATAAAGGAGATGCTGAAGAGGTTCAGCATGGAAACTTCAAAAGGGAATCTTTACCTCTTAGGCAAGGCATGTATCTCTCCAAGAAGATGTGTCTAAATACATCTGAGGAGATTTAGCTCATGAGCTGGATCCCTTATGCTTCGGCTATAGAGAGCCTCCTGAATACCATGCTATTTCTCGATTTAATATAATCTTGCTGTGAGTGTCATGAGCAGATATCAGTCGAATCTAGATGTACGATACTGATTAGCTGTGAAGAATATCCTTAAGTACTTGAGAAGTATTAAAGATTTGTTCTGATTTTTTGGAAGAGGATTTGAGTTATGGGGTTTAAGGATACACAGACTCAGATTTTGCATCGGACACTAATGGTAGAGAGTTTACATCAGGATGTGTGTAATGTGGGAATTGGTAGATTAAAAGAGTTTCAAATAACCAATCATTGTAGGTCCTAAGGAAGTTGAGTTAGTCACCATTTTCAAAGGTGCTAAATAAGGTCTTCTGATCTAAGTAACTTTGTTGCAATTTGATGTCACAAGATGTCATCATAGTGACAATATCGGCACCATAGCTCTTAGCTTATGGAGCCTGGGTCTCACTAGAATACCAAGCATATGGAAAGATGACTTCAGATAATACGCGACTATGTCGACATTGAAGATGTCAAGGTGATGAGAGTAGACCCCACGGATTACATGGTGGACCCACTAAGTTATTAGCCAGTTAAAATTGAAGTCCATCTTGAGAAAATGTGACTTAAATTTGTCGGCAATTGGCTTTAGGTCAAGTGACAGATTGTTGGATGTATGACCTGAAAAGCCAATTGTTGGCTGACACATTGTATTAATTTCAAGACATATTTTTGTACTTGATTTATTGAAATTAATAATATGGGCAATTATTTTCATTCTAGAGTAATGTGTTCTAGAATCGTTCAAGGAGTTAATGGTCAATGACATATATTCTCAAGAGTTGAGAATTTGAGACATATATCATAATAGATTAACTCCTGAATTGCTTTGATTGTTAAATCATCACGGGGATGGTGATTGATCCATCGAGATCGGTGCACGGATCATTTTTTTGGATAGACGAGTCTCGAGTCTACAGTGTGGAGACACTGGAGCGAGAGTACAGGTGGTTGTTAGAGAACAATGGTATTGAGCGTGACCAAAAATGAGAAGTCATTTGAATGTCTACTCACTCGTCAGTGACTATCTCGATGCTGTAGTTGTGTGAGTTCTTTGACCTGCGGTGCCTTGGCTACTTATAGTAGGGTTGCTGTAGTTTGACAACACATAAAAATGATGCTTAACCATTGGAGATCTTGTGGTGTTCGTTGGTTGCAGTAGGTTAGCTGTAGGAGTAGGGTGTACATTTATAAGGGATCTATCGGCCTTAGTAGTTGAGTAGTCCTATGCGACCTAAGAGGCTGAGTCTTTAAGTTTGTGGTCACAGTAATGTGATAATAGAAAGAAGTTTCTATCGGATTCACGATTGGACTTCAGCTAATTAAGTCTGATATATGACGGATGCTTAACGTTTGACAAGTTTTCATGACCTGCATCGGGATTCTCGATAGAGAAATTTGATCACACGGTAACTACACCTAGGGGTTCATCTTTCTGTTCTGCTGGATTGCCACTATATGCTGCTAGGCGTTATTGGTGGATTGTGAGAACTCACTATGATCATTTTTGGATCAATGATTTTGTTGGGGTGAGTTGGAATTATTCCAATCCATCGAAAGGAGTTTTGATGATACTGTGATGGAGATAATGGTATGTCTCACTACCAGATAGAATAAAACCACATAAATCACACACAAAAGAAACACGACCTGATCAATAGCTTAGATCATAATCAAATATCAATTGGATTGATGATTTGGATCAATTTGTAAGAGTTATAAATTTAGTAATTGCTAATTATGTAAGAGTTATATATTTAGTAACTGTTAATTATTAGCAAAGGGACTTAATTGTAAGTGTTGCAATATAATTGGGCTCATGGAATGCCGTACCGCCCCATACCGCCCCGTACCGCCCGTATCGTACCGTACCGGTCTCGTATCGGTACGCCATACCGGAGTGTACCGACATTACCGTACCGTACCGAACCGCGTACCGACATTAAACAGAATTCCACCGGTACGGGTCCGGTACCGGTACGGCGAACCTTGATTGGGCTTAATTAAATTATGAATCAAGTTTTAATTAATTTAATCAGATTTAATTAAATTAGATTTGATTTAATTTAAGGCTAATTGGATTTAATTATCCAAGTTGGACTTGGATTTCAATCCTGATTAGATCAGGATTGATAGCTTTTTCGAATTTGATTCGAATTCGGCTCGAATTGGATACGAATTGAACCCAATTAAAATAGACCACCTGAGCCCAGGTTTACTGGGCTTCTCTCTCTTCTTGGCTGACCATAAGGGGAGTGTGAAGTGAATTTCAGTGCAGGAGTAAAACGGTAATTTTAAA
>KE504873.1:33636-52799 GCA_000441515.1 Elaeis oleifera
CATGTGTTAACCCTACACAAGAATCTAAATATGATATATATAGTATGCATTTAAAATTGAAATTTAAATTTCTACAGTAAATCTTTTACTGTTGTGTTCAGAACACATTACCTTTGTGCGGATAGTTGATCGCCGCAGTCTGATCACCGTCGGGAAGGTCCGATCGTCGCAATGCAGCCACACAGTGTGTCTGGCCTTCGTGGATCGTCCACACGAAGCTCCCGGTCTGATCGGCTCCTCACGAATGCTAGTTCGTCGCAGAACCCTTTCGACGGCCGATGTTGATCGAACTCTTTCGATCGGTGTTTGCCGATTCCTCGGACGCTTCGGATCGTCAGCAGAGCTAGTAGAGAGGTTGATTAATCTCTCCCTGAAGTTTGGTGGGCTCACGACACTCGTAGCTCACCTTCTCACTTTCTCACTTCTGAACCCTAGACAGAAATCTTAGGGTACTCTCAGAAAATCCTGCGCCCTTTCTTTCTTCTTTTTCTCTCGAAAGGACTTTCAACTCACGCAGAAAGTTTCCTCACGCCCCACTTTCTCTCTGGGATCAGATCTGGCGCACGCCCCACCTTCTCCTCTTTTTAAAAGAGTGCAAGACGCGTCTTTTCAGCGTTTTCTTCGCGTGAGAGAATAAAGTTAGGTGGTTGATCACTTGAATTCAAATCGAATTTGAATTCAAATGCAAACCAACCCATCCTTATCCACTCTTGGCGTGAGAAGAGAAGGGCGTGGGCTACTTTGTGCGTGGAGAGTTTACACGAGAAATTCTTTTCGTGTAAAGCAAGGGGCGCACAAGATAAGGTGGGTGGCATATGGATTAGTTGGTTGCCCATTCAAATTCAAACATCCTTTGAATTTGAATGGCCAACTAACCAATTTTTATCCAGATAAATGGCGCACAAGGGAGGGCGTGGGAGAAAATTCACAAGAAGTTATTCTCGTGAATTCAAATGGGCGCAGATAAGTGAGGTGGCGCAGGGAGATGAATTCAAAAGGTGGTTTCATCCTAATTGAACCAACCTAATCAAAATAGGTTAAGCACAATTAGACTAAATTAAATCCAACTTAATTAGGCTTAATTAGGCTCAATAAAATCCTAATCAAATAAGGAATTGACTAAGCTCAACCCCTGATCAGATCAGGGACCAAAACATCTTAGCGATTAGGTCAACATTTAACCTAATCAGGTCAAACCCAACTGAATCCAATTCAATTGGATTTGATCCAAAATAATTTCTCAATCAAATTGAGTTAATTAGCAATCAAATCACTAATTAAACCTTTCATAAATACTGAGTCCAAATCCGATGGGCAATCGGGTATCAGAGTCCATCGATATGAAACCCTGATCAAAAAGTCCCAAACTAATGGGACTCTTGACCCTGGTACCCAAAATGTGTGGAACTCGTGATCAGAGAATCCCGATTCTCGATCACAGAGTCCCAGACACGTAGGACTTAGAGTCCCCGAGCATTAGGACTCTTGGTCGAAGAGTCCCAATCCAGTGGGACTCGTCACCAGCCATCAGATTAGATAGGAACCTCTAATGTGTGTGACCCCGCAGGTTCGAACCTAAGCCGGTAGCACAGGAATCAATTCCTGTACTAATCGAAGTGACCATCTAGCAATGGTACCCGACGTCCGGATAGGTCGAATAGTCGCAATCGCAACATTCAGAATCTACGCGAATATGGTTACTGTATAATTCATCCCTTTTGACCTCTGTGTTTAGGATGACTCAGAGTTAAACTGTCAACCTTGATCAGATCATCCGAATCGTGTTCAACTCAAACAGTCCTGCGACTACTCACTAGGACTACTTTGGTCAAGGTTTTGCTAAATTGAAACACGACTGTACACAGCTCCTAAACTAGAGTGGTCAATCCCATCTTGACACACGCACCGACAAGTCAAGTACTTGACTACACTCAGCAGCCTTCCGTCACTGAATTAGAAATTCAGGTAATCCAGTGCCTAAGTGCAGTGAGTTGCTTGCAAGTCGCTGTGGCGGTCTCAGGTCGGAGGGACAGTTATAGCCATATCCCATCGGAGCAAATCTTGACAGCAGAAAAAGCTCCGGAGTCGGTCACGTTCAGTGCAGATGTACCCTTACATCTCACCTGTATGCCATACCAGTGTCTCCACACTCCTTGGTTAAGAGGACAACCAACCCATATGGCACACAACGACCTATGCTTGATAAACGTTGTTGTCCTTGGTAACAACGTATCATTTGGTCACGAACAGGTTTAAGGACTAAACGACAAATCCTCCTTTATCGAGTCTAAATAGTCCTAAGGACTTCACCACAACACAGGAGTTCATTAGAAGATGAAACAATTTATGATGAAAAAAATATCAAAATAATTTTTATTATTTATAATTCATGTACCAATACAAGAAAGAGCACAACCATCAACAGACTGACGATTGGCTTTGGGACACTATTCCCAACAGAGTGGGGCGCTGAAAATACGGCCCTTTTCTTTTGCATGCATGGAAAGGAGAGGAGGCGCCAACTTTCAGCGCCCCTTTTCTTTTGCATGCATGGAAAGGAGCGCCTCCCCTTGTTAGTTAGGGGTCTTATCTAGATAAGGATTAATCCCAACTAAATTTGAGTTAGGGATCTTATCTAGATAAGGATTAATCCCAACTAAATTTGAATTTGATCTGGGATTAGTTAGGACTAATCCTTATCTGGTTTGGGCGTTGGGGGCATTGTTTTGTGTGACAAAATAAAAGAGAAGGGCAGGGCGTGCGCAACTAATTCCAATGTGAGTTCTTTGGCGCCCTTTCTTTCTCCTCCATGCCCCCTATTCCCTTCTTCCTCTTCACGCCCTATCTCCTACTCTAGATCTGATCTGAGAGAAAAGAGAGAGTTTAGAGAGAGAGGAAGAAAGAAGAAGTGTTCTTCCTTCTCTTCTTGGTGTTCAAGAAAGGTTCCTTCAATCAGTACGAAGGGTTCGTGCAACAGGCTCTTTTCTTCAACTAGTTCTAGAAAAAGGATCAGATCCAAGTTAAGGAGCGAGACCTGCAAGGTGCTAGCACTCTAGTGGCTTCGATGCTTCGATCAAATCGTCTTCGTGTGGATACCAGTAGAAGCTAGACGCTTGCGCGGCTGACAGAAATCCTGGACATTCGCAAGATCCGATCCAAGTAAGAAGAAAGGATAGCGATTAAGGTAATTGTTCTTTCTTGTTTTATTTTCAGATCAAAAATATTATTCATAGCATGTTTAAAATGATCTATAGGTGATTTTAGGATTAGATCTAAGCATGCTTTAGATTAAAATAGTTTAATCTTATCTTTCCACTGCGTATGTTTATGAGATGAAAAATCTGCATGCTAATCACTTAGAACTCCAACACGGAGGCCCCCACTCCCTCTTCCTCTCCTTCTATCCCCTCTCTCTTCCTCTCTTTCTTCTCCCTCTCCCCTTCTTTGCTCTGTCGGTTCGGCCCGGCACGGACCGGTATAGATCCTTACTGAACCATACCACCAGCTGGCCGGCATGAGGTCCGGTTCTAGTTCAGTGGTCCTTGGGATTGTGTAGATTGGCTCCCAACCGAATGTTGAAAAAAATTCTGGAAAGCCTTTGTGTACTCGAAATCTTTTGATTCCTAATGTGGTCATGCATTCATTCATTAGTTTTTGGCAACTAATTTGATGTCCAATGTTTTATGATGCAAGTAGAATAATGTAATGCAACAAAATAATTTGATCTAGTTAAAGAAACTAAAACAGTACAATAACAGATCATTTCCTAACTGAACCTATGGCTTCAGTATCTTCTTCTTCTTTGAACCCTTGATTAGAAATAAAAACTGTGACTGGGGACCAAAGCAATTATTTGCTAGCTCATAGTGCAGCATATCACAGGCTGAAAAACAATGACTATGATTTTTATCCTGTTTTGCAATATGGTTTGCATGGACAATTTGACATTTCCATGTGAATTTCACTCCTCTTTTCTCTTTTCTTGTTTTGGTATGCTAACCGCTTTGCCAACAATACTTTGGTCAAATGGTTATGCAATTCTTCTGTTCACGTTCTGTGAATCAACACCTACAGACAAGGGCACAGCTGAAATTTTACATAGTGAAATATAAATTTTGTATACTTGTTAGTTGCAGTTCTTATTTTCATTCTTCTTCTTCATTATCTATGGTTTGTTTTTGTATTGATCTTCCTAGAAACTCATGGGTCAATTACTTAAACCTTATTCTTTGCTTATGTAACTGAAAATTGTGGTTATAACTGTCATGCATTTTGCGAATTTGTAGGTTGGGACGCATATCTACCGTTTTTTCAGAGGATACACCAAAGGATGGATTGAAAAGAGCCGAGGGCCAAAGATGCTCAAACTTAAGGATTGGCCCCCAGCTAGTTATTTTGGAGAGCGCTTGTACCGCCACTGCAATGAATTAATTGGTTCTTTGCCTTATCAGGAATACACAAATCCGAGAACTGGATTTCTTAATCTTGCATTGAAGTTGCCTGAAAATGTTAGGAAACCAGATTTGGGACCAAGGTTGTGTGTTGCTTATGGACTTAACAAAGAATAGGCAGGGGAGATTCGGTGACCCCGCTTCACTATGATTGGACTGATTCAGTATGTCTGATAATAGTTCTCATTGGGATTTTGTTTTGTGTTTGCTGAGCTGTTAAATCTAGTATAGAAATACCGAAACATTTGCAACTTCATTGATAGTTATAATTATATGAGTGACCTAATTTTTTAGCCAGTTTTAGGTACTGCTTTGTTTTGATGTCGTCATCTTTATTCTGTCTTGTGATTTTGTATCTTCTGGTAGTTCTTGCCTGTGAGGGCTAATCATTTAGTTGAACCATAATAAAGAAATGGAAATACATGAAATACCAGCCATTCTAGAATATGCTCTATGAGATAAGACCAGCACATGTTTCACAGGCCTGTGAATTCAAAAAATATGTTGAGCTTTTGGCTGAAGAAATGGTTACTTTCTTTCCTCATCTACCTTTCCTTTGTTATTTAATATCTTTCCCAATTATCAATATAAAAGGGACATGGCTATGGCATCTCATTCTTTTCTACTGACCATATCATGATGTTTAGTCGGATTCTAGTTATTAAGCTCAACTATTTTACTAGTATGTGGTAGTTAAAGATGCCTATATGTTTATTTACCAAGTTCCGATAATAATAGTTTTCTTTACCATATATATCAACTAATTTCACTAACAGAGACTTATTCATGAATGACATCATATGTTCTTTTTAGCTTTTACTTGATTTAAATGAGAAATTGTGTTTCATGTGATATCCTATTTATTTATTTAAATTTCAGGTGAATGTTTTGACACATATGACAGAAGTAAACCTTTCTTTGGATTGGCACTCTAAAGTAAAGGAGTTGAAAAAGAGGCATGGAGATCAAGATATTAAAGAAGATATCAGTACCATTTCGAAAATGGATGAAAAATACTCAGCATCACCTGCAAGAAATTATATCACGGTACTGGACAACATTGACTTAAATAACACAAATGATGGGAATACATTGTCATTTAAACCTTCTTCTCCCGAGGATATCCTTGATGAGCAAATGGGAAATGCAGTCCCTACTGTTAATGGTTGTAGTCTGGGAAAGTCAGAATTGACATTTGCAAACCAGAAGTCTCTAAATGGTTCTGTTTCTAATTTCAATGTTGAAGCAGGTGAGCATGGTGGCCCTTACAAGCAGAATATAGGCATTAAATTTTTCTCTGCTGATGGAACTAGAGATTATGCAAATCTTGATGAACTGATCAATGAAAAAGAACAAGAAAGTAACTTCTGTAATTTGAACAATAGGCAGTTGCCTCAGAATGAAGATATAGAAAAAAGATGCAAGACCCAAGATAATCAGAATATTGCTCATGAAATCCATACTGAATCATCTGTAGACAATCCATTATCATTGATGGCTGCTTTTCAGGTGCAAACTCATGTTGATCATGTAATTTGTGATGAAGATGGGCAAAACACACGTAATGTGAGCAACCACCTAATGACTAACAGAGAAGAACAAGATAAGATGGGTTTTGCTCAAGGAGAAAGTATGCATGGTTATGTTGCTCATGGTGATCTTGATGTTGCTGATGGAATTCATGCAAAGGGCCCATCTACTGTGAAATCCCCATCAGTCTTTGATTATAATCAGTCTTGTGTCTTATCTAATGAACTCTCAGTACCTGACTGCTTTGTGGAGAAAACAGTTAAATGGAATGTGTCGGATATGGTAAATACTAGGAATGAAGCTTGTAAGGAGAGATGTAATCAGGATATTGATATAACTTCAGAAACAGGTGACGTAGTTGGTGAGACCATGGAGCACAGTGGAGATGTTCATCTATTTGTTGTAGACTCTGAAGAAATGAAAAAGTTTGCTGGATGGATGGGTCTTCGGTGTCTCTGTTGACAAAAGTAGATGTAGAAATGCTGTATCTGGAGTACAAGACACAGGATCTGGTTTGTCTCCTTACATCAAGGATAAGGGTAATGAAAGAGGTGGGCAAAATAATACAGTTGAAGAGCAAAATAATGGAGACATGCATTTATGTGTCAAAGGAACTGAAAATAATGGACAACTTTGTTGTTTGGAATTGATCAAAATGGAAGTTCTGGTTTCTCTTGCATAACAGCTGACAACAATGGAATTTCAGATGTCAGAGTTGAGAATAACAAGGAAATTTGAAGAGCAGAAGGAATTAGTCAAGATGGATATGTGGGAAGACCTCCAGGATTTACTAAGAAGATGGGCAAGGTGGTAAATGGTGCTGTTTCGAGTAAATTGCACAAACCAGGCATAGCTGATGGTGTTTCTATTAAAACTGAGTATGATCAAGAGACTGTTGTGACTGGATTTTATGAAAATAATTCTGTAATAAGTGCTGATACTCTTATGAGAACTGAAAATGGAGAGGTTGGCCTTGCTGAAGAGAACAACAACAGGAAAGTGCAGATATCTGTTGTTGAAACTGAGAGGAACGAGGAAACTTGTTGCACTGGTGAGTTACTCATACAACAAAGTGCCAGTAAAGAAACTGTTGTTGCTGATAGTGGTCATGAAATTCAGAAGGAAGGATCCAATGGGAACACTGATAATAATGCTAAAAGAGCTGATGAAGTTGGTCACATGAAAGAGCAGGGTAACCCAAGATGTGCTTGTCTGTGGTCAAAACTGAAAGGGATGAAGAATCTTACTGTTCAGGGCTGGATTTATTGGATGGTCTTCGTCCTTGTTGCCTGGCATAAAGTTGAAGATGGTGAAGCACATTTTGTAGTAATCAAGGATATAGAGGGAAGTTTATGGACACAAGGAAGTTCCTTCAACATCGAGAGGAAATGGGAAATCCTCCTGGATTCATTAAGAAGTTGGGAAAGGCGGTGCATGATGGTGATCTAAGGGAGCTGCAGAACAATGAAGAAGCTGATCATTTCCTGACAAGCATAAAAGAATTGGTAAAGTTGACCCGAATGAAGAACAAGAAGCAAGTGATTCAAGCTTTGACAGAGGCAAAGCTGTAGCTGATGATACTGTTGAGGTTGCAACACAAGGTGCAGAGTCTGACTTTGCTGGACTCACATCGGAAGGAAATTTGGAGATGATGGTGTTCTGCTGGAATTGCAGAACAATGAAGAAGCTGATCACTATCCTGACAAACATAAAAGCATGATAGAATTTGACCAGAATGAAGAGAAGGAAACAAATGGATCAGGTTTCCCAGTTGTAGAGCTCTAACTGATGATTCTGTTGAGGTTGCTTGGAGCAGAGCAGTAACTGATGATATCGTGGAGGTTACCATGCATAGGGTAGGACCTGACATCACTGGACTCTTAACAGGAGGAAATTTTGGAGATGATGTTGCAAGGGAATTGCAGAAAAAAGAAGAAGCTGATCAGTTCCTGACAAGCCAAAAGGCATTGGAGATTGTGATGAAGGACAAGAAGCAATTGATTCAAGCCTTGCTGGTGGCATGGCTCCAACTGATGATACCGTTGAGATTGCTAGGGAAAGAGTTGTAACAGATGATGCTATCGAATGTGCAATGCAAAGGATAGGGCCTGACTTCACCGGACTCATGCCAGAAGGAGATTTTGAAGATGATGTTTTGAGGGAGTTGTGGAACGAAGAAGAAGCTGATCACTATCCTGGAAACCTAAAAGTGTTGGAGAAGTTGACCAGAATGAGGAACTACAAGCAAATGATTCAAGCATTGCTAGTAGGAGTGGTTTAACTGATGATACTGTTGAGATTGCTGGGGAAAAAGCCGTAACTGATGACACTGTTGAGTTTGTAGTGCAAGGGGTAGGTCCTGACTTCACTGGACTCATGCCCGATGGAAATTTTGGAGATGGTGTTGCGAGGGAGTGGCAGAACAATGAAGAAGCTGATCACCATCCTGACAAACCTAAAAGTGCTGGAGAAGTTGACTTGGATGAGGAACATGAAGCAAATGATTCAAGACTTGCTAGCGGCAGAGATCTAACTGATGATGTTGTTGAGGTTGCAAACCAAATGTCTGGAGCTGGCTTTATTGGACTCACACCTGAAGGAGAATTTAGAGATAATGTGGGGAAGCAAATTATCATCTGCAGCAATATCCCTGGAGATGCTGTAATGCTTGTAAAAAGGATGGGCAAAAGAGCTAGACAGAAAATACGGAGAAGAAACACTGCTGATTTAAGACATAAGATGAAAGAATAGTTGATTCAGGCCTTTCTGGTGCCAGAGCTGTTATTGGTGATACCGTTGAGGTTGAGAAGCAAATGGTTGAAGCTAACTACTTCAGAATGACGTCTGAAGGAATTTTGATGTCAATGCCGACAAACAAATTGTTCTCTGTAGTGATATTCCTGAAGATTCTGTAATGCACTCCAAAAGGAAAGAAGTAGATGTTGGAAAGAAGAACAGGGAAGAAATCCTTTAGGTCTGGGCATCAAAATGAAGAGAAAACCTGATTCTTTCCTATCGAAGCTGAAAGCATGAGAGAAGTTGACAGAAACGAAGAACAAGATGGAAATGATGCAAGCCTTGTAGTGGCAGAGCTTTAATTGATGGTACTGTTGAAGTTGCAAAGCAAGAGTTGGATCCGACTTTACAGGACGTGTGCCAGAAGAATGTTGAAGATAATATGGGGAAACAGACCATTTTCTCTTATATTCCTGAAGATGCTGCAGTTCACATCAAAAGGAAGAGAAGCGGAGGCAGGAAGAAAAGCAGGTATGGGATCTTGCTGGCCTGGGCATCATAATGAAGAGAAAACCTTACCTTTATCCTACTGAAACTGTAAAGAAGCTGGATGGGAAGATCACACAAGAGAAGTCTGATTTTTGTATGACTGGCATTAGAACTGTAGCTAATGAATTGATTGATTTTGAGCAGCACATTCAGGGAACTGGCATTTCTGGTTCCTCACTGAAAGAGGGCTTTCAAAAACAAATTCATGACTGCAGTGGTAGTCCCGAATGTTCTGGTATACATGTGGAGAAAAAGACAAGCGGAAGCCAGAACAAAGGAGGGGAAGAAAATCAGAGCTTTCTGGTGGTAGATTGAGCGCTAAACCTGATTTTGTTCTTCTTGGAATTGAATCAAATGGGGATCTTGTTGGAGATAAAGCACAAGATGTTGCTGCTCCTAGTTTATCAAGTATTGGCTCTGTAATCAATGATTCGCTTCATGTTAACCAAAATGGAAGTGCTGGTCAGTCTCATCTTCCACAACATCGTAGCTTTGACATGTCTGAAAATTTTAAATATGGTGTAGAGAAGACAAATGTAGGAAGCAGAAAGAGGAGGTGGGATGAACAGCAAACTGACTCCAGTAACAATAGGCAACCAGAACAGTTGGAAGGTGCTGCTCTTTGGGATGTTTTTCGGAGAGAAGATGTTATGAAGTTGCAGGAGTATCTCAACAGGCACTCTGCAGAGCTGAGAGGTCTCCACTGTTCTCCAGTAGAGCAGGTTGGAATTAATCCTACGTCAGCAAGATTCTGGTTTAGCATTTTATCTGTTGTTTCATGTGATTATTAACTGTGCTTTTATCATTAGGTGGTTCATCCTATCCATGACCAGGCTTTCTATCTGACATCAGAGCATAAAACAAAGCTCAAGAAGGAATTTGGTAAGTTCATTGCTACTTGATTACAGTACTTACTATTGATAAAATGAAGTTCATTCCTACTACTGGAATTTTAATTATTATTAAAACAAAGTTAATAAACAAAGTTCAAGAGGGAATTTTGCAAGTTCATTCCAACTTGATTTTAATTATTAATTTTCTTGTAATTCCTGCTATCAGGATTACAATCTTGTCAACAGCAAATCTGACAGGACTCTCCCAAGAGTTACCCTATAACTATAAAGGGTTTGCTCATTCTTAGAGTTTGTTCCAGGATGGAAGCTCAAGCAACTTTGTGGCATGTCATGTATCGCTCTTTTTTCTAATTTTAAGTTCTGACTAGACAGATGTGTTTTATAACAATCATCTTGGTAAATCAAACAACAACAATCCTATAGGCTCTTGAAGCATGTAGGATAAAAAATGTTCCTATGCTAGTGTGTTCTGTTATCATTCTTGATGCTGGTGTCTTTTGAGGTAAATAAGTCAGCAAGTGAACAATCATAGACTTCATCATATATCTTGGTGACCAGTTTCGAAGACCTATAATGCATCACCAGATTACTGGCATTACACATTTTTCCAACATACTTGTGACCACTTTTTAGAGTATGGAGACAGAGAATCAGTTAGTAGTAAGTTGACATAGCATCAAAGGAGCACATACCAATTAAAGTATATTGGATTCTATCTTAAGGGGTCACCAGGATGCAAAATTCTGTAATGTGCTCGAGGACATTTTGAAATTTGGGATTACTTGTATGCCGACTAGGCTGGATCTGCTTCTAATAGAATATCCATTCTAGTTATGTATAATTTTAGAGGGATATCTAATCACTTGGAAAAGCAAGAAGCAATTAGAACTTGCTGTGATTTTGTGTTTCTTCACACCTTGTAATGTGAACTTGGCATTTCGGTTTGTTTACTAGTTTCATTGCTATTCACGTTGCAAGCCTGTCTTTCGTAAGAAAGCCCAAGCAGATCAAAATTGACCTTTGTTCCAGAAACAGTGCTTCATGAGTAGTTTTGTAGACCATGACATCAGATGGAATTCTAGGATCTCGAAGCTCCTAGATGAAGCCAAGTATATCAAGCATGGCATGATTCACATCCATGTTTGAGCTTAAGGTGGAGTATCGATGAATATTGATATAGAGTTGACATGGTTGTAGGACAGTTGTACTTTACTAGAGTAACTTAAGTAGTGATTTGCATTGTAATAGTCATTAGTCAAGCTTGAACAAAGAGAATAATATTCTTGGACAAGGATTCAAGTTGGCATCGGAATGGGGTACCATCCCATGTGTCAAGACAGGGCCATCCTGTTAGTATCCCAACATCTCGATGGGACGTCTTGGGACAACCTCTGTCCCAAGTGTTGGGATGGGGTGGGACGGCGGTGTGTCCCGTTTCATGGGAAATCGGGATAGCCCCATCCCACGAGATTAAAAATCTTGTATTTGGACGCATATATATAACTAATCCAGCTTAAGGATGTTTTCTTCTACTGTTGGACTGACCCCATTAATGGAAAGCAACGCTAAAGTCCTTGCCTACAGCTATGTGACATCCCTCATACTTCCACATCTTTCTCTCTCTTTCTCCCGCGACCCCTTCTCTTTCTTCCTTAGCTTTGTTCCTCTTCTATTCTCTGCTTCTCTCCTCCTCTTTCCTTTATTTCTATTGGTTAGCATAAAGTCTGAAATCAAGCATTTTCATCATCAATATGCAGATCATTCACCTTTTAGATTAATCTTCATATTGCAAAGAGAAAGCTAGCCATCAATATAAGTTTTTTTATGCTGTAAAATTGGTATAGTCAGAGCATGCACACAGCCCACCTCTGTTCGTGTATATGTATAATGGCTATGACAACAGATGTCTTAAGGGATGGAAAGGGAAGGGTAAAAGAACCAAAAAGAGAAGAAAATAACACCAGCTGCACAACTATATTTATATTGACAAGAATCCCACCAATCTTTCATCACAATCCTAAGAATCCATCATTACTCCTCAAGTTGGAGCATGGAGATTTGTAATGCCCAACTTGCCTAGGAGAAAGGTGAACTGATCCCAACCAAGGGCCTTGGTGAAAGTGTCAGTGAGCTGATATATGGTGTGAGCAAAATGAGTGCTAATCTCCTTGGATTGAAGACACTGTTGTACAAGAAAAGCAGCCAATCTCTATGTGCTTTCTGTCCATTAAAAAAGGTATTGGCTGCATTGTGTAACACAACCTGATTAAAACAAAGAGTTGCATTGGTTGAGGATTAGAAACTCTGAGATCATGAGGAGCCTTCACAACCATAACAACTCACAAGTAGCAGCCACCATTGATCTATATTCAGCCTTGACAAATGAGCTTGATACCATGGTCTGTTTTAGTTTCCAAGAAATGGGGATGGACCAAGCAAGGTAAAATAACCAGTAGTTGAGCAGCGAAGTCAGGAGACAAGTAGTGCCATCAGAGTCACAGTATGCGAGAAACAGAGGAATACAAGAAGCAATACAAGAAGGGTAATTCCTGGTTATGATCACATCATCAAGATAGAGCAACAGAGAAGTAAACAGTAAATAATGAATAATTAGCAGCAAATTGTCGAAACCCAATCTGCTTAAGAGTAGTAAACTTATTGAACCAGTTGCAAGATGCCTATTTTAGACAGTACAAAATTTATGGTTCTGACCAATGTCTCTCCTTTCATAAATACCAGATGGTAAGGTCATATATACCTCTTTATGAAGATCTTTGTTGGGGTAATTCAGCCGACTCTCTAATTTCGACTTTCAATCGGCCTGATAAGCACAAACTACCGACTATCAATCGATTAACCGATCAATAGACAGCTATCCTCAACCATTCTTAGCAAACTTCAATTATGACGGCTCGACTGATTTCAGACCGATAGTCATTCGGACTTCCACAATTGTTGACATACAGTCGACATCTTTAGGCTGCCGACATATAGTTGACAAACCAGAAATCGCTAGTGCAGAAAGTGCATAATGGTTAGAACATGATCAGTGACGGGTATAACCATCCATCTTATGATCACATAATGCCGAGATAAGTGGGATCCACGTGTCTAACCATTATGAACGGTTACCAACTACTCGTTTATAAAAGAAGATAAATGAACAGCATTTGGTAAGGACTCTTGAGAGTTGAAATTTTGCTTCTCTAAATATTTATCTGCTGTTCACCACTTTTCACTGACTTAAACATTGGAGGATCTCTGTCGGACACAATTTCGGTCAGTGTGGACTTCATTTTGCAGGTGCTCTTCACCGGCAACGGGCGCAATAGGAGATTGGTCGCAACAGATTGACGCACCAGGAAGGGGAGAATACGAGCAATCATGGCAAAGATTAGAGCTCAAAATAATTCTGCAAGATCTATGAGGCAATCTTTCTGCCGGAAAGATCTCCCTCCACCTCTATTGGCAGAGTTCAGATCTTCGCATCCTGTAATCACTACGGACGTACAAATTGCTGCTCTAATGTAGCAAATGAAGGTGTTGACGGAGACGGTGCACAGCCTCCAACAACAACAGACAGCAATAGCAGCAATCGCCGATGGAGGAGCCGGTGGCTCATTCAGTGCCATCCAGGCACAGCTGCCGTCCTCCACGGCACTCACCCTCTTCATCTTCAGAACGACGACCGTCTCAATGTTCTCATCGAGTCGAGCCACTGTTTCTCGACATTCTCATCATGCCACTCATTATTCGTAGCGATCTTCCTCCTTTCCGTGTACATAGTATCAAGAAGGGGAAGAGGCCGCATGTACCTTCTGCTTCTCCATCTTCGAGTTCTTCAGGGGATTCCATCTCTGGATTTTTCCAGCAACAGCGGCTCGACAACTACGAGTGCAAGTTCAAGGAGATCGATTGTCAACTTACCTGACTTCAAGTGGAAGGTCGGAAGTCTTCCAACAATCATGACTTTCACACTGCACAACCTCTCTCTCAGCATATTTTAGATGAGTTGATCCCGTCTCGATTTAAGATATCGCAGATGGAGCCATATGGTGGCTCTATCGATCCAATTGATCATTTAGAGAGTTATAAGGCTCTCATAATGATATAGGGGGCGACCAACATCCTCCTATGTATTGGTTTTTCGGTAACTATTCAGAAAGCTACTCGAGTCTGATATTTTGGGCTTCAGTCGGAGAGCATAAATTCTTTCGAACAGCTCGAATATTCTTCGTGGCCCATTTCAACACTAATCGAAAGGTGTCACGAACATCAGATAGTTTCTTCTCGATCAAGTAAGGCGAGATGGAGACATTGAGAGATTTCGTGGCTCGCTTCAATACGATCACGCTTGAGGTCAGGGATCTCAATGAAGATATGGCCATCTCGATCATGAAGAGAGGTTTGAGGGGATCCAGATTCACTTACTCTCTGGATAAGACTATCGGATCTATACTGAACTCTTAGAGCATGTATACAAATATATTCGCGTGGATGAAGGCGCTTCTGACTGACGGCAAACAGAAGAAAAATGTCAGAAAAAACAAAGAAAATAGAGCTCTGACTGAACCAAGTCGGTCAACCACCAATAAAAGAGCTTCATCCCGTCGACGGAGTCCAAGGCCGAACAATATGGCAGTAGGTATGACTTCTATACTCTTTCTGCTCGCCGTACGTAAATTTTAATGGAGATCGAAGGAGAGGAGTATCTTCGACATCTTCCGTCGATGAAAGCGCCATCGAGGAGTCGCGACAAGTAGAAGTATTATTAATTTCATCATGATCACGGTTACGATACGGAACAATGTATTCAACTCAGGGATGAAATAGAGGTCTTGATCCGATGTTGCTATCTAGTAAAATTTCAATGAGATCGTTTGACTCAACCTCCTACCGACCAACAGCCTCAGTCATAAGCTGAGGAAACGATCCACAATTGGCCAACGGCGGGAGTGATCAACATGATCTCTGAACGATCGAAGGATTGGAGGGCAACTTTCGAAGAAGAGTCGACAAAGAACGATGACTTGACAATGTAATCTCTTTTTCGAAAGATGATGTTCGGAGAATACAAACTCTCTATGATGATATTGTCATCGTCTCGACGACGATAGCAAACTATGATATAAAAAAAATTTGTCGATAATGGAAGCTCTACTGATGTTCTCTTTTATTCGACTTTCTTTCGAATGCGACTACCGACTGACCGACTCAAAAAAATCTTAATGTCATTAGTCAGTTTTATTGAAAATGCAATTACCATGGAAGGAGAAATTACTCTCTCACCAACCGTGGGAATAGACCATAATAAAGTATCATTCTCCTGACATTCACAGTCGTTCGGATTCCCTCGACTTATAATGCCATATTTGGATGACCTGAACTTTATGCCTTAAGAGCGGTAGTGTCAACATATCATTTATTGGTTCGATTCTCAATAAGGAATGGAGTCAGAGAAATACGTGGAGATCAACAACTTGCTCGACGTTGCTTCATGGTCTCTACAAAGAATAATCAATTTGAACACTCTTTGTCTGTTGATAAATTGGACCAAAGAGAAAATGAAGAAAGGGATGAACTAGTCAAGCAACTGATTTCTATCTCGTTAAGAAAAGAAGATCCTGAGAAGACGATCCAAATTGGATCGCAATTGTCTGATCTGGAGCGACAACGAGTGAATCTACTAAAAGTGAATGTCGACATTTTTGTTGGTTGGCAACCGATATACCAGAAATTCTTTCGAAAGTAATAACTCATCGACTGAACATTGATTCTAAAAAATCGGTAGGACAAGAAAAGATCTTTTGCTCCTGAAAAACAGAAGATCATCGATGAAAAAGTTGACAAGCTCCTCGCGGTTGGCTTCATTAGAGAAGCTAATTATTTCAATTGGCTTGCCAATGTAGTGATGGTGAGAAAAGTCAATGAAAAATAGAGAATCTGCATCGGCTACACATTTAAATGAAGCTTGTCCGAAGGACAGTTTTTCTTACCAAAGATCGACCAACTAGTTGATGCGATTTTGGGACATCGACTTTTGAGTTTTATGAATGCCTTCGCATGCTACAATCAGATTCGGATGGCATCCGAAGATGAGGAGCACACTGTCTTCATAACCGACAAAGGCATCTATTGTTACAAAGTAATGTCATTCAGTTTAAAAAATGTCAGAGCTACTTATCAACGGTTGGTCAACAAACTGTTCAAAGCACAAATTGGATGTAACATAGAAGTTTATGTTGATAATATACTGATAAAAAGCTCTCAAATTTTTGATCATATTCGGGACTTGGAAGAAGCCTTCGACATACTTCGACGACATCAGATGAAATTAAATCCGATTAAGTGTGCATTCGGGATAATTTCGAAATTTTTTGGATTTCTTGTGTCGTAATGAAAAATTGAAGCTAATCTCGAGAAAATAAATGCTATCATCAATATGAAGCATTCAAGCTCCAAGAAAGAGATACAACAACTCAATGGAAGGATTGCAGCACTCAGTCGATTCATCTCAAAGTTGGCAGAAAGATATCTATTCTTCTTCAAGACTTTGCGACAAGCAAAAGACTTTTCATGGTCAGATGAGTGTCGACAATCCTTCGAAAATCTGAAAAGATATTTGACATCTCTATCATTACTTACAAAATCAAACATGGGAGAAATTTTATATCTTTATCTGACGACTTCGATAGAGGCAGTTAGTTCGGTACTCATTCAGGAAGACGAAAATTAAATTCAACGGTCGATTTATTACACCAGCAAGGTGCTTCATAATGCTAAAATAAGATATTCAAGAGTAGAAAAGATGATCTATGCTTTGATCATATCATTACAATGACTTCGTCCGTACTTTCAGGTACATCTAATAGTTGTTTTGACAGATCAGCCGTTGAAGGCAATTCTCTACCAACCTAATACTTCAGATCGAATGACGAAATGGGTAATAAAACTCGATGAGTTTGATATTCAATATCATCCACGACCGTCAATAAAGGCACAAATTTTGGCCGACTTTATCATCGAGTGCATCGTATCCGACGATAATCCTGAGGATGAACTCGATGACAAATCAAAGCAAATTGAAACTCCTGAGACCGACTTAGCATCGGTGTGGGTGCTACACATTGATGGAGCATCCAACGCATAAGACAGTGGAATCGGTCTCATCCTCATCAATTTTGAAGGGATCGTAACCGAATATGTTTTCGGTTTAATTTTAAAGTCTCAAATAATCAAGCCGAGTATGAAGTCCTTTTAGTTGGCTTGAAGATTGTCAAAGAATTTGACATTAACAATTTGAAGGTCTTCACCGACTCACAATTGATTATTGGACAAGGGCTAGTTTGAAGTTCGAGATCCCGTTATGATGAAGTACCTTCAGAAAGTAAAGATCTTACATCAATTTTGAAATATTTTGAGATCTCACATTTCAAGGATGGAGAATGCTCGAGCTGACGTACTTTTTCGACTCGCAACTACTTCATTCAGCTCACTTGGTCGGACGTTCATCGAATGTCTTGAACAATCGAGTATTGATAAAATCGAAGAAGTGCTACAAATCAATGACGAGCCGAGCTGGATGGATCCGATTATCCAGTATTTGACTAATGGAACTCTACTTATAGATCTTTTAGAAGCCAAGCGACTAAGGTGGATGGCCTCACAATATATTTTAATAAATGGACAACTCTATAAAAGGTCATTCTCTCTTTTCTTACTAAAGTGTTTGAGACCAACGGATGCCAACTATGCACTCCGAGAAGTTCATGAAGGGATTTGTAGAAATCATTTGGGGGCAAATCATTAGCTTATAAAGTCTTGCGACAAGGATATTATTGGTCCACCATGAAGAAAGATGCAGCAGAACTTATTCGAAGATGTGAACCATGTCAGAAATATGCTAACATATAACATCAACCAGCCATCCAGCCGACATCGATCATTGCACCATGGTCCTTCGCACAGTCGGAAATCGACATACTTAGTCCTTTCCCTCCGACATCGGATCAGAAAAATTTATAGTGATTGCCATTGATTACATTACCAAATGGATAGAAGCTGAATCCTTGGCACAAATCACTGAAAGTAAGATGAAAGATTTCATTCAGAAATCAATCATATATAGATTCGATCTACCACACACCATCATCACCGACAATGATCGATAATTCGATAATTAGAATTTTAAAAATTATGAAATTTCATATTATGCATAGGCTCACCTCAGTCGGCCATCCATAATCCAACGGTGAAGTGTTAAGTAACAAATCGAACAATCCTACATGATCTCAAGATCAGACTGAATGAAGCTAAAGGCCTCTGGGTGAAAGAATTATATCCGGTCTTATGGGTATATCTGACAACTCGTATACCGACAGGAGAATCGTCATTCAACCTAGCCTATGAAATTGAGACGATGATTTTACTTGAGATCAGATTGCCATTAGTAAGAGTCAAATAATATGAGTCGAGCAATTCTGAATGTTGGAGAGCCGACCTAGACTTTCGAAAGTCCGACAGCAAGCTCAAATTCGAATGGCAGCATATCGACAGAGAGTAGTCCGGTAGTAGTATGGTTCGCCGTACCGGGCTGAACCGTCCGGTACGGGGCATACCGAGCCGGACCGGCCCCTTACCGGTCCGGTTCGGACCTCTTTTTCGGAAAGAGACCCCGAACCGCACCGAATCGGGCAGTTCGGTGCGGTTCGGGCCCATACCGTCCGGAACCGGGCGGTACGGCTCGGTTCTAGACCGGTTCGGGGGTGAACCGAACCGTACCGCCCATGAAAAGGGGGAGAAGGTGGCTCAGTTTGATGAGGATCTTGTGTTATTTCTTGATATCTGAAATACAATGAAACCTCAAGCACATCTCTCTCTCTTTATCATATCTGTCATACTATCTGTCTTGTAGTATCTGATATGATGTATTATATCATATTGATATGTTATTTCATATTATACCAATATTTGGTATGTTGTTTGTACCAATTAAAATATATATCGGTATTATAATAGAATGGTGTCAGTATAAGATCCGGTA
>KE504873.1:53543-77134 GCA_000441515.1 Elaeis oleifera
TCTCTCTCTTTCTCTCTTTTCTTCCCGGAAACGTTTTGCATGCCGGAACCGTCTCGGTTCCCGCCGGGACGGTTCGGCACGCCCCATACCGGACGGTTCGGTCCGGTATGGCAAACCCTGGGTTGAGGGCTTTATGATGTATTCTGAATCTTCCAAACCCATTTTCTTCTGTATGAAATTGATTCGATTGCAACATATGGCTATTAAGAATCTTTGTACCACAATCTAACTCCAAATTGAACCCAAAAATGTCAATAATATGCAATATAATGCCATATTGAAGTTGTATTTATCAATTATTAACTTCAAAAATCCAAAAAAAAATTGAAAATCAAAAGAAAATATTGTGTACCAATACCGGACCGGTACGCCCAGGCGTACCGTGTGTCGGTACGGTACCGGTACCGTACCGGTCCGGGACCGGCACGCCGTCCGGTATCGGTACAGCGAACCTTGGGTAGTACAATGCAAAAGTCAAACCAAAAGTTTTTCATTCAGGAGATTTGATCTTGAGAAAGGCAGAAGTTTCAAAATCTCTGGATCAAAAAAATTATCTCCAAACTGGGAAGGACATTACAAGGTAATCGAGACACTTCGTCCGGATGCATATCGGCTAGAAACTCTCGATGGAATGATTATTCCTCAGACTTAGAATATCGATAATTTGAAGATATACTATCAATAAAATTGTTCATATGTATGATATATTTGGAATGAAATATTAAGATTCAGAATCTTGAAATCTTCAGCCATCTACAAGTTATCTACAAAACGACATCAGATCGATAAATAATCGATCAATTTGTACTGATTATATCTCGATTTTTCACTGTAAAAATTGATTTAAGTCGAACGACGGTATCAAATTGACAAAGAATTAGTCAATTTGTATCGACTGTATCTCGATTTTTTACTGTAAAAATTGACTTAAGTTGAATGATGGCTTATGCCGACTTAGTTTTAGCTAAGCGAAATATTATGCCGACTCGATCCCGATCAAGTAAGAAATACATCGACTTGACTACGTTCAGTCGAAGGATATTCGGCTTATCACCGTCTATCAAATACCTAAAAAGTCTACAAGCTAAGTCGGCTGACGCTCAACTAATGGACAAACTCTACTACGATTATTGGTCGACATTCAATTCACTGAATGGATAATCAGTAATCCGACTCTTATTCAATAACATTGACAGTACAAGTTTAAAAGAGATTCCATACTTAGAAATTTTTTTCATTCATTGAAGAAGAGATTACAAAATTGGATCCAAAGATCGATTACAAAATTGGACTACTGTCCGATTACAAAGAAAGAGAGGAAGATATTACACCGGTCACTAGTCGGCTTCTTCTTCACCTTGCTCCGATACAGTTTCGGTGGTTGGAGCAAGTTCTGGTGCAACTGGTGCATCTCCTTCATTCGGTGTGGTGGTCTCCTCAGCAGCCTCTTCTTTCGAACTAGGGGGACGATGCTGCTCAGATCCAAGTCCGGATATAATTTTCGACTGCATCTCTGTCGTCTTCGTATCCAACACAGTAGGAGGCGAATCCGTCCTTGAGAATTTTATCTTTGTATTCTTATGATTTTTTGAAAGTCTCGATGGCAAGATTCAGAGCACCCTTCGTCGATTCTGCTTCTTCTTGGCGGAGGCCAATTATGCATCGGCCAGTGCCAACCTCTCGTTGGTAGCCTGATGCCTCCGCGCTCCATCTTGAGTTCTTCTATGCATCCGTCCCTTTCTCTTCGGAATCGATTGATTGAATGCTTCTTGCTTTTGATTCGGAACTCCAAGGATGTGATGCTCTGTTGAGCCGACCCTAATTTGGCTCTGATGGACTGCGACTCAACGGTCGCACGGGAGATCTCTTCTTGGAGCTTCTTCCGTTTAGTTGTCGTCTGAAGCTGTCCGACGGCAGCAGTTTCTTGATGTTGGTGACAGCGACCTTGTCCATCCACGCTCGATGAAGCTCGGCAAATTTTTGATATCCGCTCTCTAGAGCGTACGTATTGTATGCCAACTGAAAAGAAAGAACAAGTCAAGTCAGATCAAAAAAAAAGGAAAGGAAGTATCGTCAACTTACCCAAGAACCGTCGGGTAAAAAGAAGAAAATATCTCGGACACTGTTCGATCTTTCCTATTTTCCCTGTCAGTCGGGAGAAGAGCTGCCTCGATAAGTCATTTGGCTAACGTCAGATTGGCCAAAGACGACTCATCGATTGGAATTCGGATGTCGAAGAGGGTGGGGAGATCCGTCGACGATCCATTGTTGGCAGAAGTAGCCGACGCCTTTCTCCGCTCTCCAGTCGGCGATCGTTTGCTCGAAACCGTCATAAAGTCGATGCTTGATTGTGCTCGAGACTGCACCACTTGAGGAATGGCCTGCACGACAGCAGACAGCTCTGGTTCGACCACGACTGTAGATTCGATCCGAACCCCACTGATGGAGCCGCTGATGGTTCTAGTGCGGCATCTTCATCTCTCGCCGTCTCAACTCTAGCCGACGGCACTTTGACAGAAGGAAGCATTGTCGGAGCTGACAATGCTATAACCGGCTCCATGTTGGGAGCCATCACCGACGGAATGTCGGACTCCCTCATCGGTACCAACTCCGGATCAACCCGACTCTTCTTCGTCGTTCAGGATGATCCGACGTCAGTCGCTGCTCTCTTCTTAGTGGCATAAAGACGAATGTCGGTAGCTGAGACTTGTGCCGTCGATCGCATAGCTGCAATCAAAAGACAGAAGTTCAGTACAAAGTTCAAAAGCAAATGAAAACAAATGACTGACTATGCTATATCTAAAAAAGTCACCGAACTAAGTCCGGCATCATAAAGAGCTTGCTCTGTCATTAGCTCTCGTTGTGCTGGAACTTTTATGTCCTTGAGTCGGAAAAATCTTCGCGATCAATGATATCGATCTGATTGAGTTCATTGGGGTCAGTTCTCGGATCGCTCCAGGATGAAGGAAAGCCCCAAAAAGATGAAGAAATGAAGAAAAATTGGTTCTTCCACCTATGAATGGATGATGGAAGATCAGAAATAAAGACAGACTCTTTCTCAGGTTGAAAACCCATCAATCCTTGGCTTTTGGATGAGGACGGAGGATGAAGAAGGCTCGAAAAATAAAGGACGAGGGTTGGTCGGGATAAGACGACACAACAAAGTAAAGCTAATAATTAGTCCAATGGAGTTTGGAGCTAATTGAGCAGGGCAAAGACGGTAATAATCAAGAAGATTCCGGATGAACTTCGGAATTAAAAATCGAAGACCGGTTTGAAGGTCCTCTACATAAAATGCAACCTGATCTGGAGAAGAGTTCACCCGACCATCCGGACCAGGAGCAAAGAGCTGAAATTGTTTCGGGATACGATATTGTTTCGGAGCCGATCGACATTGGGTCTAGACAAGGAAGAAACTTCCATCTCCGAAACCGAAGGAGAATCATCGATCGGATTCTCCGATCGACTATCTCGAGAAGATGAAGCATTTACTTCTTACCCCACTTGCCATTGAAAATGATAGAACCTAGAAGAAACCTAAGAGGAAGGGACAAGAACTCGATCTGGGACTAGGAAATGATGTGAAGAGTAGGGAAAGCTCTCAGCACCCAGGGCAAAACTCTCTGTTGCAGTAGAAAATGACGAATGCAAGAGCAGAAGATCCAAATGAAAGTGATATAATATATATAGGACCCTTCAACAGTTTGAATGAAGTTATTCAAATCAGGACTTCTTCAGATTTCGACACGTGACTACATCAAAATCGATCATTGATCGGACGGTTCGACGCACCTATTTTCAGATCACGCCACCTCATCACTATCCGCGTGAACAATATAGAGCCAATGATATTTGGACACATGGCCAAAATCGATTAGTCAGAATCAAATCATCCGGATTCACCGGACGTCAGACTATCTTCTCGAAGCGACACCCCAATGATGATCTTACGATTATCGAAACGATAAAACGGTTGGAGATCCTTCATGTTTCGAAGAAATCATTAATGTCTGCAGTCGAATCGGGGCTCGAGACAACACGTGGCAACTCCTTTCGTCCAACGTGTCAGACCACGTGCCAATCCACATGTCAGACTACCTTGGACTTGGAAGTGGGGGCAACTGTTAGGGCAATTCAGCCGACTCCGATTTCGATTTCAATCGATCTAATAAGCACGAACTGCCGACTATCAATCGGTTAGCTGACCAACAGTCAGCTATCCTCAATCATCCTTAGCAAACTCCAACTACGACGACTCGACTGATTTTAAACCGATGGTCATTCGGACTTCCACAATTGCCGACATACAGTCGACATCTTTGGACTACCGACATATAGTCGATAAATCAGAAACCGCCAGCGCAGAAAGCGCATAATGGCTAGAACATGATCAGTGACGGGTATAACCATCCATCCCACGATCACATAATGCCGAGATAAGTGGGATCCACGTGTCTAACCGTTACAAATGGTTACCAACTACTCGTCTATAAAAGGAGGTAAATGAACAGCATTTGGTAAGGACTCTTGAGAGCTAAAACTCTACTTCTCTAAATACTTATTTGCTGTTCACCACTCTCCATTGACTTAAGCATCGGAGGGTCCCCGTCGGATACAATTTCGGTCAGTGTGGACTTCATTTTATAGGTGCTCTTCACCGGCAACGAGCGCAACAGGGGATTGGAGGGTCTCCGTCGGACACAATTTCGGTCAGTGTGGACTTCATTTTATAGGTGTTCTTCACCGGCAACAGACGCAACAGGGGATTGGCCACAATCCCCATGATGGAATGCATTGTGTACATTAAGTTGGTGCAAAAACGAACCTGCAAGAGAAGCAACAAGTTAGCAATGAACAGTAACAAGCTTTGCAACCGGAGGTAGTGTCTCATTGTAGTTGATGCCTTCTATTTGGTATATCTCTTAGCTACTACGGGCCTTATGGAGCTCAGCTAAGCCCTTGTATTTAATTTTATAGACCTATTTGCTACCAATAGGTTTCTTTCCACGGGGGAGTCTCTCCCAGATGCAGGTGTTATTCTTCATTAAATCAGCAACTTCTTGTGCCATGGCCTCTCGCCAGTTGGGATTTTTGATTGCTAGGGCAAAAGAAGTCTATCACCTGAAGAGATGGTGAAAGGCATTCAAAGTGTGAAGGGGAAAATTTTCCGATAAGAGACATGATTTGAAATGGGGTAGGGTTACTTGAGGAAGTATCATGGAGTGGTGAGATGGCAGTTGCAGCACCAGTAACAGTTGAGCATACATAGTCATCGAGGTACGAAGGTTTAGCATGGATAAGATATCCTTGGTGCCATTTTATGTGGGTGGTGTGTAGGGACATTGATTGCTTATGGTGTCATGGTGGGTGTGGGGACTGATGCGGGAATGAGTGGTTGCATGGTATGATGATGAGAATTTGTGGGAGTGGGTTCTAGAACAATATTTTGAGATGAGTTGGGTTGGCTGTTAGTTTTCTTGAAAGTCATTTGTGCACTTCCATAGATAGGTATATGTTTGGTGCGGCCTCATCATAAACAGGTGGGGGCAACACAGGTGCTTGGGAGGCACTTGGATCATTGTTTGAAATGGAAACTCATGCTCATAGAATATGACATCCCTGGAACTAAAAGTCGTTAGGGTATAAAGATCATACATTCAGTAACCTCGCTTCCCATAGGGATATGCAAAGGAAATGCAATGAGTAGCATGATAATTAACCAAACTTATTTTGGGCAAGCTATGGTTTTTAGCATAACACAATCATCCAAACACATGTAAGAAGTCAATAGTTTGGTGGTTTGGATAGAAGGATATTTATAGGAAGGCAACTTATGAGGTAGGCAGCAGTAATAATGCGTTCATCCCAAAAAGAGATTGGTAAACTAACCTAAAAACACCGAACATGAGCAACCTTAAGAAGGTTCTGGTGTTTGCATTCAGCTATACCATTCTGTTGGGGTGTATCACATGTTCATTGATGAATAATACCATTTTGACAAAAAAAACCGCAAGATTTGCATAGAAGTAAACTTACCTCCGTTATTAATCCTAATCTGTTGGACTTGATAATGAAATTGTGTTTGAACTATGGTTTCGTACCTTGATGGGGCATTCTGCAAGATGTTGGGACAGGGTACCATCCTAAGTATCGGGACAGGACTGTCCGGTCATCATTCTAGCCTTCTGATTGGTGCATCTTGTTACATCCCATCCCAAGGATTGGGACTGGCAGGATGATGACGTTTCCCATTTCAAGAAAAACCAGAATTGCCCTCTATCCCATTGGTTTAAAACCTTGGTTTGAACCATCGCACAAAAAGCAGTAGGAAAACAATAGGCTTCAGATTTATGTCTCTTAAAGTACACAAAATAGAGTGAAAACATCATCCACAATAGTTAAAAAAATAGTTTGCCCCCACGTGTGAAGGAGTTCGATATCCACTGCAAATATCACAATGAATTATTGTAAAACATGAAGTGATTTTATTATTACTCAAAGAAAAGGGATTTCCAGTTTGTTTGGAACAATGACAAATGTCACAGCTTAGACTAAATTCATGAATCATATCGTTAGACATGCTGGGAATTTTAGACAAACGATCGAAGGATGTCCCAGACTCATGTGTCACAATGAAGAGGAAGGCTTACAAGTTGGAGGTGAAGCGGTGAAGCTCTTGGTACTGGTGATTGGGCAAAGTGGTACACATCATCATGCTTTGACCCATTCCAATCAACCTTTTGAGGTGAGGTCCTGAAAGACACAAAATGGTGGTGAAAAATGTTGGTTGAGGACGAACTCAAATTCTTGGCCATGTTTGCTGGATGTTTGGAGATGGGAGAAAAAGAAACAAGGTCTTAAGAGTGGTAGGGCTCTGATACCATGTAAAATTGGTATGGTTGGAGCATGCACAGAGCCCCACCTCTATTCATGAATATACATGATGGCTATGATTATGACCGATCCTTAACTTTAGGCATGGAATAGGGATGTCAAAGGAACCAAAAAGGAAAAAGAAGAAGAAGAAGAAGAAAAAACACCGGCTACAGCACTATATTGTACAGACAAGAATCCCACCAACTTTTCCGCACAATCGCAAGAATCCATCATCATATGCTATGAACCAAATTTTTATGTACTTTTACAGAAAGCTTTTGGCATTCATTAGTTCAATATTCCTCATCATACTTAATGTAGAAATTTTTTTTCGAAGAGACCTGTTAAGAAGATTGAGCTTGTCCAAGAAGTTCTTATTAGTTTTTTTGTCTCAAATTCTCTTGTATCCTTATGCTTTCAAATTATTTTATCTTTTGATATGGCTGTTCCTTTCCAATAATATAGTCAGGAGATAGACTCTTGAAACTTTTTGGTAAATATTTCACCTCTAAGTAAGCTTTCATATTTTAAGTGCTTATGTAGGTGTGGAGCCTTGGACATTTGAGCAAAACCTGGTGAGGCTGTCTTCATTCCTTCTGGATGTCCCCATCAAGTCAGGAATCTGAAGGTCAGTTAATATTGAAGATCGAGCTATTTGTTAGGCATGTACAGTTTATTTAATCCTTGAATCTGCAAACTTTGTTGATGCAAATTACACTGGGGACATTGAGTTTTAGATTGTTATTACATTGTTTTATTCTAAACAGTCATGTATGAAGGTTGCGCTTGATTTTATGTCTCCTGAGAGTGTTCGTGAGTGCATTCGTCTGACAGAGGAATATCGTGTCACCCACTGTCATGCTCAGGGACAGAAACTAGAGGTTGGCTTATTAACTATAATGAATTTTCTTTTTTCTAATGCATATCTGTTTGTATTCATGCAAATATACTAATTTAGTTATTCTAATATCTTGGTTGGAAACATTTATTTGCATGTTTTTCCACCAAAGATTGTATAGTTAGTCTGCATTGCATGTTGTATCATTATTCATGCTATGACCATTTTCTTATATGGTCATCATGAACAGGTGAAGAAATGGTTGTTTATGCGATCAACCAAATCGTAAAGGATTTAGAAGATAGCAAATCTATCTTTATGTAAGTAAGCCAGACCCCACTTTTCTACTAACTGTGTATATTGATGCAATTAGAAGTTTGTACTATCACTAGTTGGCTGTCTTTGTTCATTTTCATGTCATTCATTTAATTCACGAATTGGAGCTTTCTATGCATTGCAATTGTTGTAACATGCATATGGAGTAAGAACACTATATGCTCTGTAGTGTTCATGGCTTTCCTTTGAGTCTTTCACTTGGAAAAGAATAAAGAGGCAAATTGTATGAACATGTAGAGTAAGGATCGCCGACTCTGAATCGAATCCCATGTCGGTTGGCCGACGGTAAGAGTCGGTATGCTCTTGTACTAGATCGTAGCGGGCCCGAATTGACACAGGGGGATGAAATGGAGAGGAAAGAGAGAGAAAGAGAGGAGGGAGGGAGGGAAGGAAATGAAGGACGGTGGAGACACCAGCTGTGGCCACTGAAGGGCTGTCGAGGCCTTTCAGGCTCCGTGGTCTTCCGCGAGAGAAAATTAGGAGAGAGAGAGGGGAAGGGAGGGGAGAGGAGGGTGGGAAAGGTGGCGGGGAGGCCACCCGGTGGGCTGTCCGACGGCCTCCCTTCCACTTGTTTAACGGCCTCCCACCATCTTGCCTCCCTCTCCAATCCCTTCCCCTCTCTCTATCTCTCTCTCTTCTCGCGTCTTGTGGAGAATCGCAGAGACCTTGTGGCTTGGCGGTCCTCCGATAGCCTCGATGGGCCACTGCCAGCCTTTATCTTTCCTTTTCTCCTTCTCTCTCTCTTCCTCTCTTTCCTTCTCTCTTGCTCTATTTTCGTTAGTATTTCAAATGAAATGTTCGAACCACACCGATTAGCCGCTGGTACGGTTCGGCACGCTCCGAACCATCTGGTGCGGGGTGGGTTCGGCGAACCATATTGTAAAGGAACATGTTGGAGGCAAGGCCTTAGGTGTTTGGAATGTGATCCTAGACATTTAGTGATTTTTTAAATTGTAAAAGCCAGAATTAGCTAACCATTTCAGAATAATATATCATGCAAAGACAAATGGAGACTCCATAAAGACTGACGGCCAAGACTAAGAAAGTCTGATTGTATAAGAATAGGCATTGTTTCGAATGTACATACGAGGAGCACAAAGAACAGAGTTGACACCATGATATTCCTAAAAATAAGGTGATGGAATCTAGATTATGAAATTCTCATCATTTTAAGATAATTTGTTGAATGAAGATTATTGATTTCAAAATTGTAATAATGAGAGTCTATAGTAAGAGGTATGTGGATATTTATTTGTGGATTGGAGAACCAAACATAATTATGAGAAAATTTAAATGCAAATAAAAATGCAAATAATACAGAATTTAAATATCTATAGACATATCAAAGGAAAAATAGCTGGCTTAGTTGTAAATAATTTATGGTTCTTTGTTTGGACCCCTATCCTCAAATCTGACCTGAGTAGATCTAGCCTCAAACCTGATCGACCTTAATGTATTCTGCCTCTTGCATGCATGTGTGTGTGCGTTGAATTACGTTATGGGGAGATCGGTTGTTCAATATTTTCATCGGACTCTGTCCAATTTTCTTCTCAAAACAATGACATCTTGAAAAGTAAGATGGCAAATGACCACGGTGCACTAAAGTCCCAAGTCATTGAACCTGCATGGTTGAAATGAAAGATGCCAGCCAACCTGCTGTGCTATTTGCCTACTGAACGATGTGTGTAGCTTCAAAAGCCTCTAAAGAAGCATCAATCATCTAAATATCTGATGATAGAGGACGAGCTCCCTTTGAACGATCTTTGAAGCATCCTATCATGCTGATGATTGTCTTAGACTCCCTCAATCATGATCCTGTAAGTGGAGGTGGGATATTCCAATCCTTCCTATGCCCCTTTCAATTTCACCATAGTCACTTAGTATCATACAAGTGCGATCCACTTGCGATAATCTTTAAGGAATTCAGTCCTTGAATTACAAAGCCTGTACCACCACTCACCATTGCTCGCTACAATACCATCAAAATTGATCCTGAGGAAGCAAGGGTGTGGAGGCTTCTATATGAAATGGGTCAAATGTGAGGATGTAAGCTGCAAGGGAGGAGCCTGAGATTTCCTTTGCTGTCAAAAGACCTCTTCAAGGTGCGAGAGCTAATGAATTCTTCTATTTGGGTGGCTGCCTACATAAAGACCATTTGGAGCATTATAGTACTGCCCTCAAATATGTGACTATTCCTGGCTCCCCATATGTGATGGGCTATGTAGCATAATAGAGTCGCATGATTGTGATGGACACTACCATGGTTTGTTGAACCATGCGAGTTCGAGGCATACCAAACCGAACTGGTCGGTTATCGGCACAGTTCCTTATATCGGATTGAAATGGAGGGGAGGGAGGAGAGATAGGAAGAGAGAGGGAAGGAGGGACGGAAAGGAGGGGAAGGGAGGACCCACCCTCAATTGCTGACTTTGCTATTTTTTGCCGAATTGGAATTAAAGTTGGCAAATAGTTTGCTGGCTTCACTATAGTGAAGTTGGCAAACTATTTGTTGACTTCAATTTAAAAAAGTTCAAAAAAGTAATGGTTCACCTTGGCACGGTAGTATAGGACTTATACCATACCATGCTGGTCCCCAACCGATATGAGTCTTGATATTGGTTCGGCGAATTTGGGTACCATGCCACAACGCTTGCTAAGACCCTGCAAAAAGGTCTAGGGAATGCTAAGCCAAGTTGCCACAATGGGAATGACTACCGTAGTCGGCACTCGAGTGGCTTTTGGACACTAAGGAGAACATGCTCGACTATCTCAACTACTTCTGGGCAACAATTATAATATGACGATCCTGAATATTTCTCCGATGTAGAACATCATGGTAGGGGAGATGATGCCATGCCACTTTCCCTCAAAATAATGCCACTCTAGTATGAATTTTCACTTTCCATGTCCACACCATATCCCTTCTGACTAAAGGGCCATGCAAGTAGAGCTTATAGAGGTTTGTAACCATGACATCTGAAAACACTGAACCAGTTCACCCCAACCTATCACAAGCTGCATGAATTGGTAAGGCAAGATTGCACTTTCTGAGGCAGGTCATCACAAAAAAACCTTCTTGATGAAAACCACATCCCACCCGCTGCCTTCCTTAATGATATGGTCTTTAACCTTCACATTCTGCACTGCAAGGCAATCCAACAAAGTAAGGGTGCGGTTAACGGGGAGCCGCAAGATCCAGGGATCACTGAGTATACTGACAGAACTGCCATTGCCGATAATCCTTCTAACACCAGTCATGATCAAAGGAGCACAGGAGCACACAGCATTCCAGATAAAGAGCTATTATTTGATGGAACTGGATTGGATGTAGATTCCCAAGTGCCATATTTATCTTTCATTATTGTAACTGGGGACTCCGTGAATTCAACAGGAAACTGATGGCATGCTTAGCGCAGATGGCATCATGATGAGCAGTGAAAGGCCACCCTTCTCTCTCAGTTGATACACTACATCCTAGGCTAAGAGGTGCACCCTCTTGGAACTGTCAGTGCAGCATCACAAGAAATTTCTTAACGGAGTCTCCAGCTCATGGATGACTGCCCTTGGCACGATGGTGATGGTCATTTATATAATAAACCAGAACTGCAAAAAGCATCCACTTAACCAACACTGCCATCATAGACAAAGACCTTCACTTCCAGATCTCCAATCTGTCTTGTACCTTTTGTCTTAGCTGAGAGCAATCTCTGGCATTTGGCATCCTCCTAGTAATTGATAGGTGTCACCTCCCTGAAAACTACACAATCAAGGTTTAATTCTATGTTCCTTGGGACCCACGCTTAGCAACCTGATAAACCTTAAATTTCATGCCTTATCCATCTATATTTTCCCTATGTACATGGAAGTATGATTTGTGCATTTTGAGGACATATTGCAACTGGTTCTCTACTTGGCACCAACCTTTTGTTTTGTTTAGCACTGTCTGGCTCCTTGTTAATGTAACTTTGGGATGAAGAAAGGCTTATGATGAAATATAGAAGATTAGTTTGCAGTATTCGAAACTTTCTATATTGGCTGTTTAGTCCAAGATTTGGAAAACTGGCAGCAATGTGCAGGCAGCTAAGGTGTCACATAGCAGATATGCAATCAGTATAAATGAAATTCATAATAATAGATAAAAATAAGTGGGAAATTAGAAATTCATAAGGAAAATTTCAGTTAAATAAGAAACATTATGTAGACAAGCAGAAGTGGAGGATGAAAGGAGGAAAAGCAGGCTGGGGGGAGCTAAAGAGGGAGTAGAGACAGTCAGAGGAGAAGAAGAGGCAAGAGGATTAGGCAGTTAGCAAAGGAAGAGAGGTGAGGCAGGAGGAAGAAGAGGGAGGAAGGGAGGGGAAGGTTATGCAGTAATTTAATTGTTAGGTACCATATGCAGTATAGTAAGGAAGGTTGTAAGGGAGCATTCTACAGCTTTTAGCTACGTGTCCACACCTCAGGTCCTTAGGTTGAGCAATTTGGTAAGTCATGCATATAGGATCTAGAAAGCACTTGTATTTTAAATAAAGTGACTAGAGTGATGACAAACTAAATTATTTGAATCAAGAAACTGTACTATAAGAGTAAAGGAAGGTAGAACGGATGCAGGCAACTATTAACATAGTTGATGAAAGGAATAATATTTACTGCAATTCCTGATGTGGAGCTAAGAACATGAGAGAAAATAATTAAGATAAAATGAAAAACCAGAAAGAGTGCAAGAAAGGGAAGATAAGGTATACACATTGTTCACTAATAGGCTTTTGGAGCAGGAGAGACGGGTGGAAGAAGGCCCACTCTTTCCATTGTTTGGATTCTATCGTATGAAAAGAAACAGCATCAATTAAAAAACATGAGATGATGTGTTGCATCAGATGTCATATTTGAATTGTTGAACTAGTAGTGAAAAATTAAGTTCTACACTGTAAAACAGTAAAATTGCAGTGTTATCCTTTAAACAATTCAACCAATCAGAATGATTTCAGCTAAACACATTAAAAAATTGCACGTTTGAACAAGTGTGGTTGAAACAGTTCAATAAAAATAGCTGCTCTGATTGGCTTTTTAACCACCTTGAGTGGCATACTGCATGGTTGCAATAATTATAAACATGCCAGCGATAAATAAGGTGTGTAGCCCATACGCATTGAAGTTATGCTATTGACAGATGCAATTTTCAGAAGTCTATGAAACTTCAAGATGTCTTGAGTTGAAAGGTTAACTACGCTAACTCAGAGAATTTAGGATAAAGAGAACAAAAAATGAGTGTGAAGGAGAGAGGGAGAGAGACCCCTTATCATGCCCAACCCGAGGGTTGAGTCCGGCATGTAATAGACGGCTGCATGCCCTTAGGATTTAACCCCTCAAGATATGCAAGACCTGCCTTCACATTCAATATATTAAATCAATCCATACACATGCAGTGGTACTGAAATCAAACTTCTAATTTTATTGATTTAAATAAAAGTAGTTCACTAATAATTTATGAGATTCATTAACATAAATCAAAATCAATATTTATTCAAAAAGTAAATATCTTCTAAGATCCTAAGCTCCTCATTGCTCGATCCTAGCCCCCTTATGCTTTTCTGGATCTGAAAAAAAGGAAAGGAGTGAGCTTTACGGGCTTAGTAAGTTACCAATATCTTTGAGGGATCAAGTATGATTAAATTCTTTTCCAAACATAGTAATTGACAATAGTTGATGCATAAATCAACATGAGTTTAATTTTCAAAATATGCCATGCATAACAATAAAATTTGAAATCCTTTGTCTTCGATGACTTTGGCCATAATCAGTCCTATGACAAGGCTCAGAAGAGATTAGTCTCTGAATACAGAACATGCATTCCACCAGCATGTACCAGTGATCAACCCAACTGGTTAGGTTCAGAAGGGAACTAGCTCTGATTCACATGACTACGATTAGCTCCATGATAGGCTAAAGAGATTAGTTCTGAAAACAAACACATGACGCATCAGCAAGTGTCAGGGATTAGTTCCAACTGGTTATGCCAGGATTAACTTTGCCAGTAATCAGCCCCGATCGACTAGGTTCAAGAGACTAGTTTCTGACGTATGGTCAACGATCAATCCCGTTGGCTAGATCCAGACCATAGTTTAACTAGAAAGTTTTTCTCATAATTTTATTATAACTAAAAAATGATATTTGTTTTCACAATAATATCAAATTAAGTTTTTCACATTTCATTTTGAGAAACAAAAGGACATTTATTCAAAATTCATGAAGGATAAACATGAATAATCATATTTCTAAAAATCATGCAACATTAAAACAAAGGTATCATCTCATTTCAAATTTTTAATCATACCAAAGTGACACCATGCTTGATACATAATTTTGAATTACTTTTCATGCATAAAATACATACTTCCAAATTTATAATTTAATATTTAATAATTTGTATACAAAATTAATTTTAAACATATGAATATGCACCAAAAATTCAGAAATAAAAGAAAACGTACTGTCGATCTGATCCGAATTTCTACAATTTTCACAGTTCAATCTCTAGATCAGGTGCTCTTCTGGTGATGAAGGCTCTAGCACAAGTAGTTAACAAGTTTTATTAACCTTCAATTTGAGAAAATTAAGGTGAATAGAAGGGACTCTTGGTCTAGCTCGAGTCTAGGTCAAGGTCTGGGGTCGGTTCACGAGTCAGATCTATATGGTTCGAGTTGACCTAAATTGGATTTGGGTCTGATGAACAAGATGGGTTTATCGAAAAGGTTGAATTCCTTTCTTCCCTCCCTTTCTCTCTTCCTCTCTCTTTCTTTCTCTTCATTTTTCTCTCTTAACCGAACTAGGCTTCCAAGAGAGAGTAGAGTGGGAGAGGGGGTGGGATCCTGCGGTGGCTGGTGGTGTTAGGATGACGATGGTTAGAGGTGGCGGTCCGGCCAGCTGCAATCGGATAATCAAGAGAAAAAGAAGTAAAGGGGCACTTCCCCTTGCACCATGGCAGCGACACCTAGGGCCAAGAAGTAAAGAGGAGGCTTACTGGAGATGGTGGCAGCAGCGTGGCTCAGTTGGGCAGGCGGTTTCCAGCGGTGATGATGGTAGTCCCCAAAGCAAAGAAGAAAACAAGGCAATGATGGTATTAAGGAGAAAAATCGGGTTTCAAGGGGTGGCGACGCTCTTTAAGGCGGCATGGTGACCGTTGGAGATGAGAAGGAAGAGGGAGGTAGGGGAGGCTTCGGTGGTGGACATTGGCGTAATCCATCCAAGTGGCCTTTGGTTGTCCCTCACTGACATAATCCATCCAAACGGCCTTTAGTCATCCCTCACCGGCGTACAGTACTAATCCAGCCGCCCTCGTGGCCTTATCATCTCCCACGGCATGGGATCGATAGGGATAAGGTTCCCTGTTTAATCAAAAAAATTTGAAGGATTATGATGAAGTCGGCAAGCCTCAAACCAGATCTAATTGGATCGATTCTCACATTCTCCTCCCTTAAAAAATTATCCTTGAAATTTGAGAAATTTAGGTCTTCTGAAGTTAAAGGTGCTTGGCCCAAAACCCTCGTATAGTACTTTGCTCGTGCTCGGCAATTCTGTCAAACCATTCAAATGCCTGAAAGTATTTCTATATCAAAGCACTCTTCCCAAGAATGCTTTACAACTTGACATCTCTGATCTACATTTTCCAAAGTTTCTTAATGATCTCAAATTAAAATTTTATAGAATCCAAGCAAAGACTTTGTTATCAAGTATATTGGATCATAATTATCCCTCGAGATAATTGCCATGTTTGCATCATTAATGATCAAGATATTAAATTCTAGACCCGATTTGAGGTAAGCCAACCCTAGATAATTTAATTAACCAATTCGCAATCAATTTGTCCTTTGAGAAAATTAACTCTATATTCCAATTATCAAAATACCAAATTAACTCATTTGTGAGCATAATAATTCTTCTAGAATATTTTCTTCTAGGTTAAACTCATTTAAGCTTCTCAAAGTTTTTCTCTCTATATATATTTAAAAAAATTAACATGAAATTCCATTGACACTTCATAATGGTTGTACAAGCAGCACCTAGGCCAGGAAGTAAGGAGAAGGAAGGCGGCTTATTGGAGATGGTGGTGGCGGTGTGGCTTGGTCGGGCAGGCGGTTTCCGATGGTGACGATGGTAGTCCCCGGAGCAAAGAAGAAAACAGGGCAATGGTGGTATTAAGGAGAAAAACCGATTTTTGTGGGGTGGTGATGTTTGGCAAGGTGGCACGGCGGCCATTGGAAATGAGGAAGAAGGAAAAGGGAGGCAGGGGAGGCTTCAGTGATGGAAATTGACCAGGGAGGTGGGGTTTAAAAGAAGAGAATGGAAAGGGATGAGCTTGATTTTCCTCGCATAAAGCTCGACTTCACCCTCACCAGCATACGGCACTAGTCCGGCCGTCCTCGTGGCTTTATCATCTCCCACGGCATGGTATCGAGTAAGGGATAAGGTTCCCCTGTTCCGATCAAAAAAATTTGAAGGATTACAATGAAGTCGGCAAGCCTTGCCCACTTCAACCCGAATCAGGTCCAATAGGACTGGTTCTCACACCCCTAATGTATGATGATGTCAACATGGTTTGGCAAGATGAAGTGTCTTAAGGGTCTTAGCAATTGAAAGCACCTGAGTTCCATTTCCATATATCATTAGGGATTCTTTATTATTGTTTTTGTTAACAGAATTTATTCCTCTTATGGTTTTCATTTGGCTTGTTGCTGCTGATTGTCACCCTGTTACAGGATTTATTTCTCTTATGTTATTCATTGGGCTTGCTGATGCTGATTTGTCACCTTATTACAGGGCCTTCCATGGGAATTTAAGATTAGAATCACTAGAAATTGCAACTCATAAAGAGATAGTTGCATTAGTACGGGGCTTTTCGCTGACTATATCATATATCGTATCAGGTTTGAGAGAGAGTGAGATAAGAAGAAGCCGCTTTGTGAAACAGACAAGAACCCTGCTGTTTATCGTGTCAAAATCATATGAAGTCCCAAGACTGTTGCCTTCTTTTTTGAAAGATTTGGTCTCGCTATCATTCTTGCAAGGTACTGGCTTCTGTCAAATGTGAAGATGTGAATAAATGTAACTTTGTGTATATAGTGACTATTGCATATATGTGAATATGGATGGTTGCTATACCTCATCCGGTAATATTTCCCGAGAAGGATAATCAGCTCCCGGAATGTGGAATTCTTTGAAAATTGCATGATGTTGCAGTTTGAAGCACTGCTTTTTTTATGCTTCCTTTCCAGTTGGTTTCAATTGGTGCTTCACGTTGGATCGTCGAGGGCGATCTTCCTGGTACTAGTTTACTTTCATTGCATGCACCTACTCAAGTTCCCTCTGCAGGTGCCAGGTGGTGGTGTGGGTTTCTGGTCTGGACAAGTCCAAGCAAAAGCAGTCTGGACTCTGTTGATAGAGTGAATATGCATTCTCCTCTGGGAAACTCTGAGCTGTCCGACCCTACACCTGGATGGTGATACACCTGCCATCGGTGGCTGGCAATTCAGACTCAAGTTTTCAATTATAGTTAACACCAGGTTATCCCTCCCTCCTTCCATCTAATCTGTCTCAAGTGGGCCATTGACCATTGTTTTTCACTTCTTACTCTCACAATTCAACTCTTCCTATGGACTCCTGTTGTTCCGCCTGATCTCATTTTTATGGTCACATATCGTGGCAGGTATGAAATGGGATTTTTTTTTCTTCTTCTGTTACAGGAATCAAATGTTTCATTTCATGTGGGAGATGCTCTTTTTTTTTTTTTAATTAATGTTTATCATTTAATCCAATAGCATTCTGCTAGATAGCAACAGGTTTTATGAATCTTGATTGCTTTTGAACAATGTCAGAAGAGGAATCAACCATTGGAAGTGCTTTTCTTGCAACCTAAACTGTTCTAGCCCATGAATCTGCAGAGAAGAATAATCTAATGGGTTGGGTAGGTCATTATGTGTATCCACTCTGTACTTATGTTGGGACGGTGGGGTGGGTTGGACGTATTGGGTTGGGTAAAACTATATTTTTCTGAACAAATCAACTTTTTAGAGGAGATTTATGATGAATTATATTTATCTAGAATAGATTTGAAACTAGTTTAACCATTATTTGCAACTGTCCTGGATTTGCTGCGACTCAGAAAAAAAAAATCCTATCATCCAGGCTAAATTGTCATCCTAAAGTAGGGTTGGAAACAGGCCAAGTTGGGTCGGGCCACATTCCTACCCAAATCTATTTCAATATATTTTTCGGATTTCAGATCAGGTTTAAATCTGAAAATATTTAAAATTTAAGATTTGAGTTCAAGCCTTAGTTCGGTCCGAATCCAATCAGACCGGTCTGAGCCCAAGATCCAGTCCGAACCAAGGGTACCGTCTTACTTTTCCAGGCCTCTCTCCTCCCTCACGTGTTCTCTTCCTCTTCCCCTTCGGGCCTTCATTGTGTCCCAATGCCATCATCATCTCGCCGTTGCAAGCCATCTCGCCACCTCCTCTGTCTTCTTGTTGTTGCAACCCATCTCTGTCTCCTTTTTTGGCTTTGCTGCTGCAATCCATCTCACTGCCCCTCGACTCCATCGATGGCTTCCTCGGTCATCGCTTTTAGATCTTTCTAACCGTCTATTCGGTGGTTGCCACCTCTTCGACTATCCTCCTTCCACTTTTGCCTTTTCTATCTCGGTGCTCCTCTAGTGCTTCTGTCGCATCATCGGTCCCTTCCGCCATCCCCTCCACGCCCTTGCCTCTCTCTTCTACCCCATCGGCTCTCTCCTCGACAGGCTTCTTGTTGGCCTTGTCTACCTCTGAGTTGCCTCTTTCTCAGGGTCCGTCTTTTTTTTTGCCCTCGAATCTTCTATCTCAGTCTCCCTCCGCATCGGTGGCTTTTCCCCTGTCATCGTAGGCCACTTCTTCCATCTTTTTTCGTAAGTATTTTTTTTGATAGAAGATGCATCGGTGATGTATGTTGGAGGAAGACCGAAGAGGAAGAGGGATTTTATCGAATTAGAATTTACGCTCGGATCCTGGTCTGGGTTGGACCAAATATATGCCTCGTCCCGAAATGCAAATAGGCCTTATAGAGCCAAGTCCGGTCTGAATTATTGCAGGTTTAATCTGAAATCCAACTCAAATCAATTCGGCCTGATAGACCTCTAGCGTCCAATTCCAGCCCTACCTACCCTAGATACTGGGTTTTCTGTGAACGTGCCGTTCTGTTTACGACCGAGACCATGAAACGCTCTTCCAACCCCAAATGCTACCAGTGCCCTTCACCAAGTCACCCCATCTCAACCACTCCTTCGTCTTCCTCCTCGAGCGGTGCAAGTCTATGAGCGAGCTGAAGCGAATCCACGCCCAAATCACCACCCACGGCCTCTCCACTGACAACTTCCTCGTCTCCAAACTCCTCCTCTTCTCCGCCGTATCCGACTCCGGAGACATCGACTACTCCTGCCGTGTCTTCCGAACGCTTCCGCCCAACCATCTTCATCTATAACACCCTCATCCGAGGCTTCTCCAAATCCAAGAACCCGAACTGCTCCATTTCTCTCTATACCCAGATGCTTCGTGCCGGGGTCTCACCGGATCACCTCACCTTCCCTTTCTCGCTAAGTCCTGCGCCCGCCTCTCCTCCCTCCGTCTTGGGCTGTCCATCCATGCCCACATTGCGAAGAATGGACTGGAATTCGATCTCTTCGTCCAGAATTCATTGATTCACCTGTATGCATCTTGCGATGATATATTGTCTGGCCGGAGACTGTTCGATGGAATTTCCCAACCAAATATCGTGTCATGGAATGCTCTGGTTGATGGCTATGCAAAGTGTGGAAATTTAAGTGCTGCGAGGGAGGCGTTTGATTGTATGCCGGAGAGGGATGTGGTGTCTTGGAGCGCTCTGATTGATGGGTATGTGAAAGGTGGGAGTACAGAGAGGCGCTCGCCCTGTTCGAGACGATGCACGCTCAGGCAGGTGGCCAAAAGCCAATGAGGTCACCATGGTGAGCGTGTTGTGCGCCTGTGCGCATTTAGGGGCCCTTGATAAAGGGAGGAAGATGCACCGTCATTTAGAGGAAAATGGCTTACGCTCAAGTCCAGAGCTGTTGACTTCCTTGATCGACATGTATGCCAAATGTGGATCGATACATGAGGCTCTTGAAGTGTTTCATGCCGTTCCGGCACAGAAGACAGATGTGTTGATGTGGAATGCGGTGATTGGGGGGCTTGCAATGCATGGGTTGGGCGCAGAGTCTGCAGAGATGTTCAGAGAAATGCAGAGGGCGGGCATCGCACCAGATGAGATCACGCATTTGGGGTTGTTGAGCTCTTGTGCTCATGGAGGCTTGGTGGATGATGCTTGGGCTTTCTTTAGATCCCTCAAAGCCCGAGGCATGACACCGCAGGTTGAGCATTATGCTTGCATGGTTGATGTTCTTGTCGAGCAGGCCGTATGGAGGAGGCATATGAGTTCGTCAGCACAATGCCCATTGAACCGAGTGCTTCTGTTTAGGTGCTCTGCTTAGTGGGTGTCAGACCCATGGTTGGGTGCACCTGGGGGAGATTGTGGGAAAGAGGCTTGTCGAATTGGAGCCGGAACATGATGGAAGGTACATTGGCTTGTCAAATGTTATGCCATTGCAAGGCGGTGGGAAGAGGCCAAGACAATGCGCGAAGCAATGGAAAAGAGAGGAGTGAAGAAAGCTCCTGGCTATAGTGAGATTGAGGTGGACGAAGGTCTACACATATTTATTGCTCATGATAAGGTTCATCCCCAATCAACAGAGATTTATTCTATGTTGAGTCTGATAGCTATGCAAATGAAAATGGAATATGATGGCATTATCCAAGAACCATTATCATTTTAATCCAAAGAAAAATGGTCAAGCATGCATGAACATCTAAAAAATGGAGTATGTAAACAGCTTGGGGACCTACACAATCAAACAGATTAAAATTTCAACAGTGCCGTTTGATTTGTTTGCTTGGCAAGTGATCATATTCCTATCACACTATGGGATTCTTATTGCTAATAGAGGGATCTAGCTATTGAAAAATTGTACTGAGATAAAAGCTTAGACGTTGACCGGTAAGTAGGACATGCCATCAAGGAAGCAAGGCCAATCTTCGGGTGTAAGTGGCACAATTGAAGTTTGCAACGTCAAAGGCTATATGAAAGGAAGCCGATACTCAGTTTTGGGGCATTTTCATGCAGTGGGTGCAGTCTGTTCCTTCTCCATTTTTATATGAAAGAAACTTGCAGTGGCTAGAGATCTGTTTTTCGTTCCTTTTCTCATTGTCGAGGAGACAAAATTTTCATTCTTTCCTAGTACATATCACTTTGAGTTGTTGCATATTATCATCCAAAAGGCATTCTTTGTTGCTACAACTTCTGGCAATTTTCTTCCAAGATCAACGCCCCCTCTGACTCTTGATCCATCTATTCCATGGCTATTCCTTTCATCTCAGGTGGGAAGAAAATGAATCGATACGTTTCACAGAAACCCACTTTCTATCATGTGACCTCCCTGGGTGCCAAAATGAGGAGGAAACCATTGAAGCGTCAAATACAATTTTTATGATGGCAGTGTTCATGATAACCATTCTGTATAGTTCCTCAGTCTCTTGACCCTCAACCTGTCAAGATTCAAAACTCAATGTAGCAAAACCACCGCCAGCACATCCAGCCATGGATGAGGAATCTAAGTCAGCTATTCTAATGCTTCAGTTGTTGGAGAGACCGCTTATTCTGAAGCCAGAGAGTTTGCAGTGCAGTTTTCCAGTTATACCTCCGGCTTATTTCACACCATTCTTTCAATTTTGTGTCCCTTGTTGGTCGGGTTATAAAGCAGATGCTTTGGAGGAGTGGGGATGTTAAGCCAACAACGGTGCATGTCGTGCCATTGATATATTTCTAGTAATAAAATTTTAAACAGATAAAACTCTGTTTAAGTGTTGTATTTGTGATAAGATATATGTTACCTAAAGTTTAGTTTTTAAAACTCTTGGGTAGTTACAACGTTTAAGAGTTTTGTAGAATTGTATCTTTCCTGAAAAGAATAATATGCACCTTTTATTACATGGCTTCTGAAGTTATGTGATATTTGGACCCTTATAAATCTATGGAACATCTGAAATCAAGAATCAACTTGCTTTCTTATTCGGATCTATACTCTTTTTTTTTAAATCCTTTCTACGCTTTATCTTTTTGGATGTAGGTTCTTGATTAAAGGTGATTAAAAAATATAATCTTACGTCACCTTTGGGTATTATATTCTCGAGATAGGATTTTCAAAGTCCTTTATACCTAAAGAAAAAAATCATTATCTTTTAGAAAAGCTTCTTGAAAGTGTCTTATCCAACTACGTTCTTTTCTTCTATCCCATGGAGAGTGCATCGAGAAATAAAGAAAATTGCTAGAAGATGACTACAAATATCACTATATTCTTCTCAATACTATAACCAATGATTTATTTAACGTGTTTTTACAGCTCTAGAGTTGTGGAATGCACTCTAACAAAGATATGTTAATGAGGATGCTGGAAATCATTCTTTTCTCATTAAAAAGTATATTGATTTTAAGATGGTTGATATCACACCTTCAATCTGAGATCGCAAGTCAGGGATCGCGGCAACCGCCGCATACTCATAGGAAACTCTCTCTGTAAACATGCAAGACATCTTATCATACTATCATAAAGCAACAGCGGAATAATTAATTAATAATTTAAGTTCAAAACTTATCAATTTAAATTTCAACTTTAATATCTCAATAAATTCAATAATATTCAATAGATCTTACATCAAATTCAATAAGATTTTAATTTAAATAAAATATCGAGATTCTGCTTCTAATTATTTTCTACACATAATCTATATTATCTTAGTTTCTCAAGATTTGTAAAAAAAAAAAAATAATGAGCTAGACAGCTTACCAAGCAATGTTCACTTCCACTAAATTAAATTAGATAATAAAATAAATAAATTATTTATAAAAATAACATATAGAGTTTATCAATTTGAAATCAATTTTAATTATGCAACATTATTAAAATATAGTTCATGCCAATTTCAATTCTTCTTCAAAATTTAAGTTTCTTTCAAGAATTCAATTTCTTTTATTTTCAAGTTCTTTTTATCAACTATGGGCTATGACCATATTTTTTCTGTGGCAGAATTATAATACCGTATATCGTCTTATGGTAAGTTGCGAATCATCTAGCAGTAAAGTCCTTTGAAATCGTTGGTCTCGCTGGCAACATAAACTTTCAGAACAAATCAATTGTCAATATATTAGCCTTCATTGATGGAATCCTTTACATAGTTAGATTGTCAATTCATATCATTCTTGAATCAAGATTCTTAATAAATCATATTTTTTATTCTTATTTGATAGAAATACATATAATCATGTGGTATCGAAATCAATCAATATAATGCATAATAAAATCAATATGTCTGTTGGTGCAGAATTTCGCCAATGTCGGAAAAGCTGGAGTCAAGGAGATCGCGGCCGCCGTCGGGATCTACAAGAAAAG
>KE504873.1:89891-102553 GCA_000441515.1 Elaeis oleifera
TAGTGTTTAGAGCTTAGGGAGAACGTATCGGGGTCTCTTTTATAGACGGAAGAGCGTAATCGATTGACAGCGACGTCCGCAACTATCTGGTAGTGGGCCGTTCGGGGCCACGTGGAGTTTGTTACGGAGGGTGAAGTGGTGTCTGTTGTCGCGACTTGCCAGAGAGTGGTGGGGCCACGTAGAGTTTGTTACGGAGAGTGAAGTGGTGTCCGTTATCGTGACTTGTTGGGGAGTTCGGACTGGATGGCTGAAGCCCGGTTGGGACATTTGGTGGAACGGAATAGCTCTCTGACTAAGAGAAGCTCGGATGTTTTCGAGGTTGCTGACGGGTTAACTGTTGTTGGAGACCTTAGGCGTTGATGCTGCAGATGGAGGTCATCTGCTGTAGAAGCCCGGATGGAGACTCTCTGTTGGAGAAGTCCAGCTGGAGCTCGATTGCTAGAGAAGTCCGTTTGAAATTTGTCTGATGTAGAAGCTTGTCTAAAGACTGTCCGTTGGAGAAGTCCGGTTGCATGAGAAATCCGACAGAAGGTCGACCGATAGTGAAATTTGGAAGGCGCTATAGAAGGTCGTCCGATGGAAGAGTCTGGAAGGCATTGTGGGAGTTCGTCCGTCGGAAGAGTTCGGTTGGTACTTGTTGAAGGCTGATGGCTTGGAGAGGTACGAAAGACATCGGAGACAGTCGGTCGCTGTAGAAATCTGGCTGCTGGAGCCCGTCCGTTGTAGAAATTTGTCTGAAATCCACCTGCTATAGAAGTTCGGACGAAGTTCGATTCTTGTAGGAGTCCGGAGGGAGGCCGCTTACTGTAGAAGCTCGAATGGAGATCAGTTGTCGTGGAAGCCCAGATGGAGATCGCTTATTGTGGGAGCTCAGATGGAGACCGATTGTCGTAGAAGCCTGAATGGAGACCGCTTATTGAAGGAGCTCGGATGGAGATCGGTTGCCGTGGAAGCTCGGATGGAGACCGCTTATTGCAGGAGCTCGGATGGAATTCGATTGCTGTAGAAGCTCGGATGAAATTCAGAAGGCGGTCGACCACTGTAGAAACATGGATGGAGTCGGATTACTGTAGAAGTCCTGTTGCTGGAGAAGTCCAGACCTTGACGAAGTCCGGAAGAAGCTCGGAGTAAAGTCGATCGTGACAGAAGAAAGTCTGGAAGAGGTTCGGATAATAGTCGATTGCTGTAGAAAATCGGCTGATAGTGGAGCCCAGAGAGCATTTGGAGCAGTCCGATAGACGACTGAAGGAGCTCATTATTGGAGAAGTCCAGAGGGTACGGTAGGAGTTCGTCCGTTGGAGAAATCTGGAGGATACTGTGGAAGGTTTGCTGCTGGAGGAGTCCGGATGGTACTGTGGAAGCTCGGACGATCGGAGGAGTTTGGAAAGATGCCGCACGAGGTCGGAAGCTGGAAGAGTCCTGAGAGGGTTAGCCTCTTACGAACTTTGGCTGGGGTTATTTTATACCCAACAATGTCGAATCATGCTTCATTATAATATTTCAAAATATGATACTTTCTATAACAAAATATCATTTATCAAATTCATACATCTTTTCATAAATCATATCAAGAAAATATATTATAATTTATCAAAAAAATTTAAAAAAGTGAAGCATTACTTACCTCATATGCATTCCAATAAATCTGTATAATTCTAAAATTTTTTTTCAAAATCTTTGGTTCATAGATCACATTATAGTATTCCATTATTGAAAATCTACAATCCTATATATGATCAAATCCAACAATCAGAAAGATATGAACAAATAAGAAAGATAAGATTGATGGATAGTCGTATTCAATGATCTGAATTGGTCTGATTATTTAATTCATCCGATTAAGATCTAATTAGGATATAGATGGTTCAATAGAGATCGAAGATGATCAATTCAATAGTCTTTGATAAGAATCAAAGTGGAGGTCAATATATCGATTGATAAATCTAGGATCAATTCAATCGAGTAAATTCATCCAATCAGAGTCAGTCAAGATATAAGGACTCAAATAGTGCGGATATGATCTCCGATTGACAAGATGGTTTAGAGTTTGGCTATCAAATTAACTTGGATCCAAATAATAGGACCGAAAGTCATTTATTGAGTTCATAAATTAAGTGGTGAGAGAAAGTCGAAGGAGAGAGAATTAATAAGATACAACCGACCAATTAGGTGACATAATCCGATATCTTGATCGGTTCAAACAAGATGATTTTCATCAAAACATGATTGAGTTACGATATAGATGATTTAATAAATTATGGATGATCAAATCTAGTGGTTCATGGTCTAGTCAAGTTGGGTGCTGGTATGTTGCCCAACAACCATGGATCAGGATCTTTTACTAGGGTTGCTCAAATTAATCATCAATCTTCTCAAAGTTCTAGAAAACCTTAAGAGAGAGAAACAATTTAGAGAGAGAAAATTTTAGAGAGAGAATATAGAGAGAAAGACTAGGGAGAGAAAGAGAGTGAAGAGAGGAGAGAGAAAGAGAGAGAAATCTTTTTCTTTCTTTTCTTTTTCTTCTTTTTTTTTTCTTTCTTCTTTCTTCTTCATTCGTTTGGGTGGAACAGGGAATCTCCCATCCCATTCTATTCCCCAAGCAAAGGAGCTCAAGGCTAGCGGTAACTATCGCCGATAATGGGGCCTATGGTAGTGCAACCGACGGTCGCTAATCAGTGCTCAACAACATCAAATGGTGTCGAAGAATCAAGGAAAAACACATGAAAAATCAGAATAAAATAGAGGATTTAATCAAACCCCTATTTCGACAAAATTCGGTGATTATTGGTCGGAGTCCCAACACCCACGAGCTGAGGAAGATGAGGAGAAAGATAGAGAGAGACCTTACCTTTTCCGATGAGCTAAGGCCTTAATTCCGACGAACTCCATGAAAATCTCAAAAAGAGAAAAGGAGGAAGGTGGGCCTCCTTCCGGTGATGAACGGTGACCGAAGTATGGGGTTAGAAAGGAGGCTCGGTGCCCCCTTTTAAAGAAGACTAGGGGAGGAGTTTGAGTCCTCCCAGCTTCCGTCTCCATCGGGAGACCATATGGAAGAGGACTCCCACTGTGAGTCCAATTCCTTCCACTTTGTGTGCATGCTGGCCAAAACTTTTTTTTAATTTTTGAATGCTTTAAATCTATGCAAATCTTTTTTTTTGTGGCAGGGTTGGGGTATTACAGTTGGTTCAAAGCCTATTATTGAGCAAATAAATGCTTTGAACAACATTGCGTGTGAATGTGCTAATGCGGATGAACCATTTTCGAAGATTTTTCAAATTTTATAATTATTGGTGAGCTTCTACTTTCATGGAAAACTACTAACAATATTTAAAGCATAAAAAAAGGTCTCTGAAACTAGATGAATTGGTGCAACACATTCAAAATGAACGTGAAGCACGTAAAAGAGATGAACTTGAGAATTAAGAAAAGGATGATAATATTCATAATGTTTATTGCTGCTCGTTCTTGTGGAGGTCGGAAGGTGGGTGATTGAGCCTTGCGCAGGGATACTGGAGCGACTTGCAAAATAAATCCGAATCAGAGATTTTTACTTCGGCGAGGATCCTCCGATGCTCAAATTAGAAATCAGAGAACAAATGAGCAACAATGGATTCTCTGAGAGAGATTGCATATCTTGGTCCTCGGAGCTTTGATTGTTTATATAAAATATCATCGAACAGCTGATTGAATAGCTATGAAATTATGCAATCTCGAGATTGCACGATCATTAAACATACTATTGTGGGCAAGATATTTTAGCCCTTAATTGCTCCCATGAAATTAAGGAAGGTGGTTACCTCTAGGCTTATCCACTTAGAGTGGACAGTTGTTGCACGTGTCAGAAAACTCGTTGGTCAAGGTAACAGAGGCAGCTCATATGCTGAATAGGCCACGCAGCAAATAGGATGTAGATAGCTCGGCTCCACATACCTCAGCTCTATGCTTAGGTCGGCAGCCATAGCAATAACTCGACGGTCTGAGGTATACTTTGATAATATACAGATCCGAGGTATCTATGGTACCATCATAATACTACCCTTCTACTCCTGAGTCTAATAATTAAACAAAAGAGTACCTCAAAATCATACCTCGGATTTGGGGATGCGCACTCTTGCGCTTTCATGTATACCTCCAGCATTTAAAGTTGATGATGTCAGCTTGACAGATGGAAGTATGCTGTGAATGGTCATGACCGATGGGACCACATAGCAGGTGGTTTTCTCGAGAATTTAATATTTTAGTGATGGTTTTTATCTTCACCTTTGCCTTCTTTAAATTTGCCCTTTAGGTGTACAAAGAAGATGACTGCAAGGCTTTTCACTCCAGATTTTCATTGCAACTCTCGACGACGATGAATCCAGAGCACTTGAGAAAGTTTGAACTGGTATTAGCCAGGAAGAAGCAAGCCAAAGTTCCATCCATTGGCCCTCCAGTCCCAGTGGGTCGCAATATGAGGGTTCCGACCACTAGATCAATTATCACGGTCGTGAGGGATAAGGATCCTCTTTTGATCACCGAGTCCATGGTTTCTCCATTGGAAGCTATGGGAAAAACTCCACTAAAGGAGATTCAGACAGAGGAGAGATTGGTGGAGAAGACGCCAATGGTGGACACAGCTGGCCATCTTGAGGAAGTTTCGATGATAACGATGGAGGCCGGGGAGTCTTCGAAGCAGACGCTTCCAATCCAGTGCCCTTCCCTAGCAATCACTCGAACAGGACCTTCGCAATCAACGACTTCTGCTCCATCCACGATGGAGAATCTCAAGTCTGCGATGGTGTTTCTGAGAGACTTCCTCTCTCCTATTGAGAGGTAGTACCTGGATGAACAAGGAGCTCAACAGTGGATGAAGGGTGCCCTGAGATCTCTCATCCAGGTAGGGGTTTTCAAATTTCTTCTTTAAGTCTTCTACAACTTGTATCATCTAACAGCTTTGTGTAAATATATACAGGTTGGGCATTATCTAGCCAATTTTGTTGGCTCCACCTCTGATGCGTCAGCACTGGAGCTTATAGCAGCGAGGGAGGAAATAGACTTGATGAAATATCTCTTGAAATGAGAGAGATTGGCTAATGCGAAGTTGGTTAAAGAAGCCAACTCCTCTGAAAAGACTCTCCAAGAAGCTCAAGAGATGATTGACTGTCGGGACAACGACCTGAAGAGAGCTAAGAAGAGAATTAAAGATCTCGAATGATAGAGATCTAAGGCTAAAAAGAAGATCAAAGGCCTCGAGAGGTAGAGGTTTGAGGTTGAAAGAGATTGCTGTCGAACCCGTGATGACGTAGAGCGCCTGAGGAAGACACTCAAAAGAAAAGGGGTCGAGATTATACTTCCTCTGAGGTTCATCCTCGAAGGAGTCCTAGTAGAAGCTCAGTTAAGAGGGCCAGGATTTCAGAAAGAACAAGCTGCAAGGAGAAAACACCTCAGAGGGGTGAGGGCTCTACTTCCAAAGAGATCCAGGTGTCTCTGAGGCCATTTGTTGAACTTCAGGAGGATTCATCAGAAGCGAAGCACTTGAAGAAGAAGCTAAAGGAGAAAAGAGAGCCAAGATCTCCTCTGGTGCCAACTCGTAGATCTGGAGCTTCTGACTACGTATGCTGAAAGAAGGAAAGGTCAATTGACAAAAAGAGAAGCCGACATCATAAATCAGGCTTGTAAGATGGTATTCTCTGCGGGCTTTGAAAGGTTTAAATGATAGCTTAGGCACATCTCTTTACTGATAGTGTCGAGCTTCTACAAGTCAACTTTTTAGATGAAAGTTTGAAGGCCGTGACGGCAGATAGCATAGAGAATTTTGTAAGAGCATCTCATTACTCTACTAAAGCAAATAAGGTTGATGCAACTGTCCAGACTAAAGAAGCTACCAGTGCTGAAGAAGGTTGCACTGAAGCAAGTCGCTCCAACGATGCTCTATGGCAGTGAAGTATTTTCTTTCATTTTTTTTGTAATCCAGATGATGTAGCCTATTTTAGATGCGAATGTATGAAATTAATTTTGTTGATAATATTCACCGTGTTTAAATGGATTAGTGCAAATCACATTCTGAGCTATATTGGCCAAGTTCTGATCTGTATTAGCTAAGAACTTAGCCATAATTGAAATCATAAAATACGATCTGAGCTATAATTTAACAAATACATGACTTGAGCAACATTTTTTGAGCAAAGCATGGCTCGAGCCATAATCTGGGCTATAATCCAAGCTATATAATTCATACCTATTGTGTAGGTGTTAAAAGAATTGGAGTTCAAATAGCCTCCACGTGGTAGATACCATCGCACGTCTTCGCATGTCTCTTTGAAAGTGGCATAAAGTATGATTTGCCTGTTGTTGACATTAACTACCATATCGACGGTAGGGGTAATATCCCATCACTGGTTGCCACACATTGAGTATTCGTTCAAGCTCTATCGATTCACATCAATAATTAATGCTTTGAAAAGAAGTATCGCTTGGAGATGATTTGAACCCTGGTCTATTTAAGACCTCAGACAAGACTAAGCACAGGCTTTTAGGATTTCCAGTCATCCCTATTTCTTTCATTGTAGATTTTCTTCCTTCTTTGTCCTTTGCTTTCAGAACCCTTCTTTGCTTCCAAAACTCTTCCTGCAAGGAGAATGGCCTCTAGAGACTTAGATTTTGCCCCACTGAGATTCCAGTCCAAGCTAACGGAGCGGGATGTGGTATTGCTTCATGAGCAATTTCAAATCCCCCTGAAGTTTCAACTGAAAATCTCAAGATCGAATGATCGAGTCTACCAATCTCCCCCATCCCTTCTTTATAGCTCTCCTCCAATATCTTGAGATGTTGTCATGTTCGATAGTCCCAACCTCATGGTGGTATATATGCAATTTTATCGTTGCGTGCATGTTAACTAGGATTGATCCCAACATCGTACCTTTTTTTCTTTCTACAGTCTCAAGAGGCATCTTGATTCATGCGGGAGGTAGTACATGTCGATACGAAGGAAGAAGAATGTCCGCCCATTGATACAGGATGCTTCTACCACTATCCATGGCTAGAAGATTTCTCTTCATCTCTCAGACGTCTGGCGAGGACTGAGGATTTGTCGCTTGGGATGAACCTCAAGAGGCCATGCTAAAGAACCTTTATTGGGTCAACACCAGAGGCAGGAGATGGAAGCCCCATGTAACTTCAAGATCCGAACACTGAAGGAGCTTCTGTCGGCACAGACACTGTTCAACACCAGCATCAGCCAAGCCACTCCTCAAGGTGCGCATAGGTCACATGCCTCAGTGCCATATGTTCTTCAATTTTTACTTACCCTTATGCTAACCATTTGGTTGCCTTGGTTGCAGAGATGGGCTTGGATTTATCAAAAAAGGTGGAGAAGAAGGCCCACAGAAAGAGGGTAGCTGAATCTGTGGGTGGACGGAGCATCCGTGTCAAGATCAGGCATCTCGCGCTGCTGTTAGTTCTTGGGCCAAAGGGTCCTGGCCTCCTCGTGCCGATGACTTTAGAGTCATGAGGATTCAATCTGGCTTGACTGCATCGATTTTGATGGAGATCAAAGAAGCCAAACAAGTCGAGCCCTTGAGGAGGTAGTTTTGAGCCTACCAGCCCTCGAGGAGATAATTTCAAGCTTACTGGCTTCTCCTATCATCACACTCTCTCCAGAAGATGAGCCAGCCAATGAGGCTAGGACTTCTGGGGCCGCGCCAGCTACCCTAAGGCTCGAGGCTTTGATCTTAGAGGACTATCAGCTGGCGCATAAGCTGTTCATCGAGATGCTCCTCCTAGCTGATGCAACCAAGCTGCTGGTCGAGCCGCATAGGGAGGTGAGGAGAAAAGCTATGGAGAGCTTCATCTAGATAAATTGAAGCTTCTGCAGTTTTGTTACTTTAAACATACATTTATCATGTGCACTGATAAGAGATTTCTCTTGATAGCTCGTCCATTATCTGAATGGGTATATGGAGAGCTGCCACGATCTTTTGACTGAAGTGAGGAAGCACTAAGCCGATGCTGAGACGCTCAAGGGCACCAAAGACAAGGCTGTAAGGGAGGTTGGAGAGGCCTCCATGAGGCCGATGCTGCTAAAAGGAGGGTTGAAGATGCTGAAGCGGCCCTAAGAGGAGCTGTCGAAGAGAACTTTCGACTGTAAGGGTGAATAAGGGAGCCTGAAGCCCAACTGGAGAAGAGTAAAATTGCAGCCAAGGTAGCAGAGAAGAAGATAGTAGAGGCCGCCTCAAGGGCTGTTGCAAACTTTTGGGCATCAATAGAGTACGAGGATGAGATGATTGAGTTTTTCACTGATGCCTACACCGGTGGGAAGCAACTGGTCCAGCGCAAGGTTGCTGTCAAGTATCCAGAATTAAATCTAAATTTTTTGGATGAACTCTAAGAATCCACTACAATCGACATACCCACGACGAATGCCTCTGCTCCCGATGCTATCTTATAGGCCTTTATCTTTTTTCTTTTGTACTTGGAGGTCATTGTAAAATTTTTGAAGAAATGAAGTTTGTTTTTCTTCATATCCTCTGCTTTTTATTTGTGATTGTGCACTTTTATTCAGCACGAACTAACTTAGGATATTAAGCTTTGCCATGAACTTAGTTCTGATCGTAGGAAGTAGGAATGTTTCAAGCAAAGAGACTCCAATAGTAACTAGGCCGATTTTGAATTAGGACCGATCAAAGGCCGTTGAGATTTAAGCCGATCAAAGGCAATCGTCCATGTATGCTGATTTGAGATAATTATTTGAGAGCACCGATTTGAGCTCTGCTCTTGTTAATGCGTGCGATATTTTTGCTCTGCTCATTGACACGAGTGGCATTTTTGCTCTATTCGTTGATGCGAGCGGCATTTTTGCTTAGCTCATTGATGCAAGTGGTATTTCTACTCTACTCGTTAACGCGAGTGGTATTTTACTCTGCTTATTGATGCGAGCGGTGTTTTACTTTATTTGTTGACATGAGCGATATTTTATTCTGCTCGATGATGCGAGCGGCATTTTTGCTCGCTCATTGATGCGATAGGCCGATCAAAGGCCAATTATTGCGAACTGAGAGTCCTTTTGGTTAGCCCTCTGAAGATCTTTTTAGGCTAGCCTTCATTCATTAAACACGATTTCGATCAAAAGAATCCTTGGAAGCTCGGCTCCAACCAGAAGAACTTCGGTAAGAACAATTTCGATTAAAAGAACCTTTGTAGAGCTCGTAGGATAGGAGTTTAAGCTTTTTGTGCAACTTTTACAGACAAATATAAATTGATAACCTAAAATTATATATATAATAAGGGCAAGATATTACAACATCATTGATGATACATATGAAGGTTGGTCGAATTCCATGTCTTAGGGAGTGGAGTCCCATCGAGTTGCTTTAACCGATAGATCTAACAGGACGTACTACCTCATCCACTTGATAAGAATCTTTCCAATTGTGTGATAGTTTCTTCTACTCAGTGGGCTGTGAAACTTTAGCTTGTCGCAATATCAGGTCGTCAACTTGAAACTCCTTGGTCTTGACTCAAGCATTGTAGAATCTGGCCACCCTCTGACGAAAGGCAGCCATTCTCACAGTGGCACGCTCCTTGCTTTCTTCGATCAGGTCGAGCTTAGCCCAGAGCCACACTGAGTTGGTATCTTCATTATACTCCTCCACTCTGAGGGATGGAGCCCAAATTCCATAGGTATGACTGCTTCAGTCCCAAATGCTAGATTGAAGGGAGTCTCGCTAGTTGGGATCTTTTGAGTGGTTCGATAAGCCCACAGTATATGATGAAGCTCATCTATCCATTACCCCTAGTCTGGTCTAATTTGGCCTTCAAGCCCTATAGGAGAGTTCTGTTGGTTACCTTCACCTCTCTATTTGCTTGTGGATGGCCTACCGAGTTGGAGCGGTGCTTTATTCCATATTTTCTGTAAAATTTATGAAGTTAAACACCACTAAATTATTTGTCATTGTCTGTGATCAGCACTCTGAAAAGACCATAGTAGCAGATAATAGATTTTCAAATAAATCTTTTACTCTTGCCTCTATTATGTGGGCCAAAGGCTCGACTTTGATCCATTTTGTAAATAGTCGATGGCCATCAAGAAAATTTGCACTGACTTGATGTGAGAGAAAAGGACTAAGGATGTCCATCCCCATTGAGCAAATGACCATGGGGTGCTGATGGGAGTTAGAAGTATTACCGACTGATGCTGAATGTTGAAAATTCTTTGGCACCGATCGCACTTTCTGACGAAGTTACCTGCATCTTGCTGCATAGTGGGCTAGTAGTAGCCCTGCCAAAAAAGTTTATAAGAGAGGGATCAACCCTCAAGTGGCATCTGCAGATTCCATCGTAGACCTCCTGTAGTGCATAATCAACTTCAGAAGGGCATAAGCACTTCAAAAGAGGCAGAGAGAATGATCGATTGTATATTTTATCATCGTACAGAACATAACGAGTAGACTGCTTCTTTATCTTTCGAATTTCTCTGCGATCAGACAGTAGCTCGTTTGACCTTAAATATTTGAGCAGAGGATCGATCTAACAGAGTTCTTCATCAACTTATAGGACAACAAGAGGCTCTTCGAGGCTCGAGGTCTTTAAAACCTCGAAGTAGGTCTCCTTTTCTAAGTCAACGGGTAGTAAAGTTGCAAGCTTCGATAGTGCATTTGCCTTGGCATTTTCTGCTCTAGGGACCTGCTGAATATCAAAACTCAAAAAGGTTAAGGTCAAATTCTTTACCTTCTAAAGGTGTTTCTTTATATTCTCCTCTCGAATCTCGTATCCACCCTTGATATGCCCAACAATCAATTGGGAGTCGCTAAAGACCTTCAGGTGTTGAGCCCCTACTTTCTTGCAACTTTGAGGCTAGCAATCAGAGCTTCATACTCTGCCTCATTATTGGTAGCTGAGAAGTCGAAGTGCAGAGCATGTCCCACTATATCTCCTTTAGGATCGATTAAGATAAGCCCATCCTTTGCTCTACATGCATTTGATGAGCCATTGGCATGCAGCGTCCATAGCTCCTCAGGATTAGATTCCACATCCACTTCCTTGCTTCTCAAGTTTCCCTAGCTTTTGAGCTCTCTCCACCTTTTGGACCTTCTCTAGCCTTTGAGCTTTGTCCATTCGGGATGGTGCACTCCAAGATGAAGTCTGTCAGTACCTGAGCTTTAATGGAAGGCCTCGGATAGTATTGCACATCCAACTCCCAAAGCTCCAAAGTCCACTTTGCAATCCATCTTGAGGTATCTGGATGGTGGAGAACGGTCTTGATTGACTGATCAGTAGGTAGCACAATGGTATGAGCTTGAAAATAAGGTTGAAGTTTCCTCACCGTGATGATCAGTGCAAAGATCAGCTTCTCCAGCTTGGAGTATCTGGTCTCTACATCATGAAGGATTTTACTAGTGTAATATATGGGCTTCTGAATCCATCCTTCTTCTTGAATGAGGACTGCACTAATCGCCACTAGAGAGACGATGAGGTACAGCAATAGCTCTTCACCCAATTGAGGTTTTGCGAGCAGTGGTGGAGAGCTAAGATATTGCTTTGACTCTTCAAATACCTTTTGGCACTCGACGGTCCATTGGAAGTTTTTTAGCTGCTTGAGAATTTGGAAGAAAGGAAGATACCTCTCAGCCAACTTGGAAACAAAATGGTTGAGCAAAGCGATCTTATCGATGAGATACTATACTTCTTCAATAGTTCTTGATGGTGTCATCTCGAGAATTGCCTTAATCTTCTCGAGGTTTACCTTGATGCCTCTTCGTCAGATCATAAACCCGAGAAATTTATCAGTGGTAACTCCAAAAGCACACTTTGCTGGGTTCAGCTTCATCCAAAATTGGTGGAGGGTGTTGAAGGTCTTCTAGAGGTCAGCAACATGATCTGGAGTAGCTCGGCTCTTGATCAGCCTGTCATCCACGTATGCCTCCATGTTGCGGCTAAGTTGGTCTTTAAAGATTTTGTTCACTAACTGCTGATTGGTAGCCCAGCATTCTTAGGCCAAGACATCATCCTGTAACAAAAAGCCCATGATCAATGATAAAGACTGTTTCTCCTCATCTTCAGGTGCCATCTAGATCTGGTTATAACCAGTGAAGGCATCCATGAAGCTGAGGAGCTCATGCCCAGAAGTAGCATCCACCAGCTGGTCGATCTAAGGCAACGAATAACTATCTTTGGGATAGAATTTATTCAGATCGATGAAGTTGATGCACATATGCCACTTTCCATTTATCTTCTTGATCAAGACTACATTCGCCAACCAATCTGGGTACATTACTTTCTGATGAAGTCAGTCTTGAATAGCTTGTCTACTTCCTCAGATACAGTCTTCTGGTACTTCGGGGTGAAGCTTTGCTTCTTCTACTTTATCAGGCGACAAGTCGGATCCACCTTTAGGTGATGGGACATCACCTCTGGATCTATGCTAGGCATATCTGTAGCTGATCAGGCAAAGAGGTCCGTATTTCCTACAAAAGTGTGGTTAGTCGAGCCTTAATTACCTCATCCAAGTGTGAGCCGATCTTCACTATCTGGTTGGGGTTCTCTTTCCTCAGTGAGACCTCGAGGAGGTCCTTAGATGGCTGGATGTGCTCCTCGGATAGATCATCTCGGACATCCAGCTCTATCTTAAAATTATGTCATAAATCAATCGTATAATGATTGAGTTTCTCTTTGTATATGAGTTATTG
>KE504873.1:110809-128705 GCA_000441515.1 Elaeis oleifera
AGGATAATCCATGAATAGATTTGAAAAGTTGAAATATAATGTGAATGAAGCAATCTCAGTTGATAATTAACCTGAGACCATCCTAGAGCATTCAGGGTCAAAGAGATGAATTATGCGGTAACCCTGTGCATAGATTCTGAAATATTCTTTTCTGATAATTTGATCTATATGGATATTGAAAACCATTGCTAGATGGTATCTTGATTAATGCAAGACTCGATTCCTGTGTTACCAGCTCAGTGTTTGAACCTATGGAGCACGCACACAAGTCAGACATCGTAGGAAAGTATTGGCCTATGTTTATATGTCCGATTTGAAAGTACTTGACTTGGTTGAACATATAAGTTAACTTGATTGAGAATTAAGTTATGGATCAAACGAGATTGAAGAGTTGACTATGTCTGGCTAGCACTACACATGAGGTTCAGGTTCAATCTTGGTGTTTGACTTATGTGCTAACTATGATTCATGGAGCACATGAGAGATTAGATTTAAGTGTTAATTAATTTTAAATTAGGTCTGAATTAATTAATCTTTGTTGGATCGAAATTTAAGTTAGACTTAGTATAAAAGTCCTAAAAAATTTGAGATTGACAGCCTTTCAAAATTCTTTCGAACTAGTTTCGAATTGGATTCGAATCGGATCTGTTTTGGATGAGATACTAAGAATCCTACTTGCATTGAGATTCTCCTCTTTCTTGGACTGACCAACACCTGATATGAAGTTGGTTGTGGACGTCCCATGTGGGTGTCGGAATGGGTGCACTATGGGCACCTTGTGTGGTTCCAATTCTATCTCATGTAGGGGTCTTTTTTTCGTGAGTATTAGACTGATTCAAAGTATGTTTGAATTAAGAGTCCTATACTTATTGGATCATAAGAATCATCTATAAATAGAGAGGGTCTCTACCTATGGATGCATAGAAATAAATCAGATTGAGAGAAGAGAGAAAGAGAGAGGAGGTGTGAGAAGAGGGAGCTCCTTCCTTCCTTGACGTCTCCCCATCATTACCGCCCATCCTCTCCCTTGCCATGGACCCACTTTGGGTGTTTCCCTTGCTGGTGTGAGGCATCACACCAGCACCTCTTCTCCCTCATTTGGTTGGGTTACGAAGATGATTTGATCAGAGTTCATCTCGCTTTCTTGCATTATCTGACGTACATGCGAAGTAGAGGGTCTGCACTTTCAAGCCTCCACAAAGGTTGATTCCAGATTTTTAGAGATTTGATCTCCTATTTCACTGCTATCTAGATAAAATTTAATCTTTATTCATATAGATTTATAAAAATTTTAGATACAACTGGGGCTATCTGAAGAGAAACAATTTCCCTTCCTTTCATCCAGCCCAATCAAAGTTCAGGTTGGGCCTCTGCTTGGGATGGCTGGCCTTCTGCTTGAAGCTTGACAGCAAAACACTAGTGAGCCATGGTCTAATTGCCTCAGATCTATCATACTTCATTCTTGGTTGAAAACGTCTCCATCAAGTGATAGCTTGACACTACGGCCTTTAAAGTCCACAAACTTAGATGATCCAGGATTGCATTGTAGGCCGAAGGAAGTTTAACCATCAGAAAGTTAATTTGGATCATCGTTTGCTATGGTGGGATGTCGATGATAATAGGTAGCTTAATCATTCTCTCTGAAATCACTGAACCTTCAAAGAAACCTTGAATCAGGGTATCGAACCTACTTAGCTGGTCCAGAGTGAATTCCATTTAGAAGAAGATAGAGTAATATAAAACCTCAATCAAGCTTTCATTATTAATGAATACATGGTGTACATTATAATCAACTATATTCATGGTTACAACCACCGCATCATTGTGCAGTGCTAGCACACCCTCTACATCTTGCTCAATGAAGATGATGGCATCCTCATACCTATTCTCAAGCCTTGGCCTCTTCACTTTTGGAAGCTTCGCTTACCTAGACGACCCCCTGGTTATCATATGAATTTCTCTCCATATGGGTCGGTCTTCTGCTACCATCGGTCCCCTTACTTCTTGCCTCTCCTGCTGTACCAGTACTGGCTACAGTTGAGGCAGAAGAAACGGTTGATTAGGCAAAGGAGGTAACTACTGAGCCCTCAGAGGTCGATGTTGAGGTGCTACCTGATGAGCCTCTCGATCTCATCCTGGAGCTGAATGCAATCTTCAATATCGTGACTGTGGTCATGATAGTAGAAGTAGTATTTACTCGGATCACGATGGTGCTCTGACCTCGTCTGTAACTTCGGAGGTTGAGGCAGCTCGACTCGTACTTCCATCAGTACCTCCTCCTTAGAAACAGTTAAAGATGTGTAGTTAGTATAACACTTTGGAGGTGAGGATTGTCGATCCCTTCTCTGAAGACTCCGAGATCAACGATTTTGATACTCATTTTTCCACCTCTGGGATGGGGATCGAGAGTGCTAGCAAGTTCTCCCTCCCATCTTGGAGAGTGCTCTTTATTCCACCCTTCTGTAACAGAACTGGTAGGGGTCTCCTCTGTAAAAACCTCCTCCATGCGGGTATACTTCTCCGCACTTGCAAGCATATCAGAAAATTTCGAGGATAAATCTTGATCAATGACTTTTTTAAGTCATTCTTCAGTAGACCACTCATCATGGTGGCCATCGTGACCAACTGGTCTAGATCGCGAACCTCTAAAGTTGCCGCTTGAAATGACTGACAAAGGCATGGATTGACTCCCCCTCCTTCTGCTTGATGGTGTGGAAGTAGTCAGACTGCTTCTGCTGTCATTGGCTACTGACAAAATAATCAACGAAAGATTGGCACAACTCTTCGAAAGAGTGGATGGAAACCGACTTCAGGCTCAAATACCATTATCGAGCCACCCCTTTAAGGGTAATAGGAAATGCTCGATAGAAGATAGCATCTGTAGCTCCTTAAAGGAGCATCACCGTCTTGAATGTCTTTAGGTGGTCGATGGGGTTGGCAATCCCATCATAGGTATCAAATTACGGCACCTTGAAGTGCCGAGGGAGTGGCTCCTGCACTATCCTCGGAACAAAGGGTGGCTTGTTGTTGAACCTATCGTAGGGCTGCATCGAGAAAGTATTGCTGAGGGTGGCATCAATCTGCCTATTGATTGTTTGGAACCATTTCTCTATAGTAAAAATGTGGATGGTGCAGGCCCCCAAATGCTGAGGAGAATGGCGACCATGGGTTGAACCAAGCCCAGATCACGGGCTAAGAGATCGCCGCCTAGCTGATTACTGGGCCCTGGGATGGCTCTGGTGGGTTTGCCTCCTCTCCAGACTCTGAGGAAGCATATGTGGCTCTAATTGTGGTCGCAGCTGAGGAGTCGAGTGCAGAGCCAGATTTGATAGGGGCACCACCACGGGAGGCACTGGTGGTGCTGTCGAGAAAACCGCTAGCTGCACCACTGAAGGAGGTGTAGGGGCAATCTGAGTAGGTTGTGGTGCCATTACAGGAGGCTCAAGAATAGTCTAGACCACTTGAACAATAGCCATCAAATTCTGGACCTGCTAGAAGAGCAGATTGAATTGGTCTGCCATGATCAGTGTTGGCTGGGGAGTCTCCGTCGTCAGTTGCTGCACTTAGCTATTGGCCTGGCTCTCTACCTGATGGGAGGTAGTGACATTCGAGAGTCGAGATGATACTCGCTTTGATGGCATAATTAAGATTGGCCCTTTCTCTATCTATTGCTACTCGTTCTTCTGGAGATCGAAAGGTGAGTGACTAAGCCTTGCACAGGGATGCTAGAGTGACCTGCAAAATAAGTTCAAGCCAGAGGTTTTCACTCCGACGAGGTCCCCCGATGCTCAAGTTAGAAATCAGAGAACAAAGAAGCAATAATGAATTCTCTGAGAGCGATTGCTTTCCTTGGTCCTCGGAGTTTTGGTTATTTATATGGAATATCATTGAACAACTGATCGAATAACTGTGAAATCGTGCAATCCCAAGATTGCAGGACCGTTAAACATGCCATTGCGGACAAGATATTTTAGCCCATAATTGCTCTCATGAAATTAGATGAGGTGGTTACCTCTAAGCTTATCCACTTAGGATGGATAGCTACTGCACATGTCAGGAGACTCATTGGTCGAGGTAACGAAAGCAGCTCACATGCTGAACTGGCCACATAGCAGATAGGACGTAGATAGCTTAGTTCTGTATATCTCAGCTCTGTGCTTAGGTCAGCAGCCACAGTGATAGCTTGGTGGCCTATGGTATGTCTTGATAACACACAGATCTGAGATAGCCATAGTACCACCGTAACAATGTTGAAGTTACAACATCCTCTTTCGGACCTAGAACAAGTTTCATAGTGGAAAGAAGAAGTTTTCTAATTTCAAGAGGAAGAAAGGGGCTTTCAAGAAGAAGAGAAACAAGAATAGTAAAGGTCCCTATTATGTTTGCAGAAAGATGGGACATCTTGCAAAGGCGTGTTGCTTTCGTAGAGGAAAAAGAATGATAAAGCTAACATGATGGAAATCAATGAAGAAATGATTGCCATGCTCACTGAAATTCTCATGGTTAATATGGATGAAGAATGGTGGGTTGAATCAGGAGCAACTTGTCATGTGACTCCTTATAGAAGTATGTTCCAGACTTATGAGACTTGATAATGAGAAGACTGTGTTCGTGGGCAACTCCTCTCCTAGTGCTATCATTGGTAAAGGGATGGTTCAACTTCCTCTTACATATGAGAAAGTCCTCACTCTTCAAGGTGTTCATCATATTTTTAGAATTAGAAAGAGCCTTATTTCTGTTAAGAAACTTGATGATCATAGTTTTAAAGTTGTATTTGATTCCCAAAAGTGATCATCTCTAAAAAATGATCATTTGTTGAGAAAGGATATGCCAAGGATAATATATACTTGCTTCATTTAAATAAAGATGCTATTATTTCTGCTTACATTATTGATGACCTGTATTATATTTGGCATTATAGATTCGGACATATTTGTAGTAAGACTATGGATAGAATGATTTCTCATAAATTAGTTCCTAAAATAAATTTCAAATTAACTACTAGTAGTTTTGAATAGTGCGCACAAGCAAAAATTACTAGTATTCCTTTCAAATCAATAGAAAGAGCAACTTCATTGTTAGAATTAATTCATACAGATATATGTGATAATAAGGATCAATTAACTAGAGGAGGAAAGAGGTATTTCATAACATTTATTGATGGCTATTCTAAATTTACTTATATATATAATAAGAACAAAAGATGAGGCATTTGAGAAATCTAAAATCTTTGAGGAAGAAGTAGAAAATCAACTTGGCAAGAAGGTTAAAAGAATAAGGTTTGATCGTAATGGAGAGTACAACTCAATTGAATTCAAAACTTTTTGTGAACGTCATGAAATTATTAAAGAAGATACAATCCCTTACTATCCTCCTCAAAATGAGATGGTTGAGAAAAAAATAGAAGTTTGCTTGAATGGTTAGTGCTATGTTAATACATTCTAACTTACCTTTGAGTTTTTGGGGTGAAGCTTTATATATTGGATGTTATGTAAGAACAGAATTTTACATAAAAATCAAGATAAAACTTCTTGAGAGTTATGGAAAAATAGGAAGCCAAATCTTAATTATTTAAAGTATGGGATGTATTGTTTATGCATTAGATACTACTAATAAAGAGCTTAGGAAGTAAAGCTATAAATTTGTTTTATTGGTTACTCTTTGCATCGTAAAGCATGTAGATTTCTAAATCTAAACATTAATATTGTTTTTGAGGCAATACATGCTATATATTTTGAACATTTGACTATTAAGGATGTTGATAAATTAGAGTTTGAAAAGGATCTAATTATAGAGTTAGAAAAATCTGAACAAATCATGGAAGAAAATGATACTAATATTGATAATTCTCATAATGATGATAATATTGAAGGTATTAATGATAGTGTCACTAATAAAAATAACTTGGAGCCTAATAGTACAAGCCTAAGGAAAATAAAGATGTAGAATTGAAAAGATTTAGGTCCTAAAATGTTTACATATTTATTAGAAGAGGATCCTAAAATATTTGCAGAAGCTATGCCTTTACCAGAAGCTAATTTATGGAAAATTACTATGGATGATGAATAAAATCTATACATGATAATAATAGATGGATATTATATGATTTTCTCCAATGCAAAATCAATTGGATGTAAATGGGTTCGAAGAAAGAAACTTCAACCTAATGGTATTATTAAAAATATAAAGCAAGATTGATTACTAAGGGCTATAGCTTAAAAGAAAGAATTGATTATTTTGAAACTTTTCACTTGTAACTAAATAACATCTATTAAATAATATTTGTGTTAGATGTATGTTCTAGAAGCCAATATGACAGATATATTTAATTATTGTAGGACATATATTTATACTTAAATTATTAATTTATTAATAAAGTGGATAATTTTTATCCATTCTTATGTAATGTGTCTAAGAATCATCCAAGAAATTAATAACTTAAAGACACATATTTTTAAGAGTTGAAAATTAGAGACATATATAATTAATTTTAAATTACTTTCGATCGATGGATCATCATGGAGATAATAATTGATTCAATTAGATCGATACATAGATTATTTCTTCGGGATAGATGAGTCTCTAGTCTGTTGTTAGAGAACATCGATACCGAATGTGACCATACGAGAGATCACATGAATATCTACTCACTCATTGGTGACTATCTCGATGCGGTAGTGGTGTGAATGGTTTGTTGACCTATAGTATCTTAGCTTCTTATAGTAAGATTGCTGTAGTTTGACTGTACATAAATATGATCTCTTAGCTATTTAAGTCCTTATAGTATATGTTGGCTACAGTAGATTCATTATAAGAGTAGGATATGTACCTAGATGGGATCCATCGATATTAGTAGATAAGGAGTAGTCCTACGAGATTTGAGAAGTCGAGTCCTTAAGTCTATGGCCACAGCAAGATGATTGATGGAAAGAAGTTTCCATGAGTATCACAATTTGGACTTGAGCTAATCGAATTTTTATATGATAGATGTTGGGATTTGATGAGTTTCTATAACCTCTATCTTGTCAGAACTCACGATAGAGAAATTGAGTTACACGATAACTGCACCTAGAGATTCTATTTATTTATTCTACTGGATTGCCACCACATGCTGCTAGGCACCACTAGTGGATTGTGAGAATTTACTAGGATCATTTTGGATCAACGATCCTTGATGGGTGAGAGTTGAAAATATTCCAACCCATTGAAAGGTGTTTCGATGATACTATGAAAGAGATCATGGTATGCTTTACTATCAGACAGAACAGAATCTATGGGATCACACATAAAAAAATTTGATTAGATCAAATGGTTGGATCATGATTAAATTATCAATATGATTGATAATTTAGATTAATTTATAAAAGTTACAAATAGAGGATCTACTAATAGTTAGCAAAGAGGACTTAATTGTAATTATTGTAATGTAATTTGATGAGATGATCAAATTAAAGGATCAAGTCCTAAATAATTAAATTTGATTTAATTTGATTGGACTTGATCTAATTGAGTCTAATTGGGCATTTGGATTTTAGTCTGGAATGAATTGGGCTTGAATCGGATTCAAATTGAATCCAGATTGAACCCAATTCCCATTAGACATCAGAGGCCTAATTCATTGGGACTCTCTCTCCTCCCTCATGTCAGAAAGGAGAGGCACGCATGGGGATGCACACCCCCTTCTTATGCGTGTGTGGATGTGAAGAGAGGGCGCCAAAATTCCCTGGTATTCTCTCTCTTTATGCTATTATCCTTATCCATCAGTTTTGAGTTTAAATCTAATTTAAACTTAAACTAATCTCTAGATAGATAAGGATAAAGGGATTATGAGGTTGGGTGTTGTTTAAATAGGGTGGTTTTGGGGCACTAAACATGGGAGAAGAAATTTTACGTGAGTTTTTCATCGAAGAAATTTGGTTGTGGCACCCCCTTCTCTCTTTCTACACCCCATTTCTGACACCCACCCCTTGGTGCACCAACATAGAAAGAGAGAGAGATCAGAAAGAGAGAGAAAAGAAAGGGAGAAAGAGTTCTTTTATCGTCTCTTAGCATCCTCCCATCCTATGAGAAAGAAGTTCGTGCATAGATCCATCCTCGGATCTTCTTCTATGACAGTTGAAGAAGGAGATCAAATCCAAATCAAAAGGAGGAAGATCTGTAAGAGAGCTAGCATCTCGATGGTCTCGAAAGCTTCTTATATGCATCAGTCCTATGTGAAAATCCATAGAGGTCAGATACATGTGCGGCTTCATCGAAACCTGTGGACATCCTCAGATCTAGATTCGAAGAAGAATTTTAGTGCTACAGGTAGGTGATCTGATCATCGGTTCACTTTTAATTTTGAAATCAGATATATGCTCATCTTACTTTCATCATATGAAATAGATCACTCTTGTGTTTGAATGGTGGATCTGACTTAACTAAGGAGTGTGGCCAATATATATTAGGTGAGCCTGCATGACTTAGAGATCGAATCATTGCAACATGTTTGAAGAAGTATTGGACAAGAGTTGTCCACTCATCGGTATGCATATTATCAATATCTATCAGATGAGGTGCACGTACATCAGTGGGATCGTAGTATCCACTAAAATTTTTATCGTATTAGGATTTTCGTTTCTCCACTCGAGGAGTATGAGAGATCTGAAAAAAATAGTGGGAGCCTATTTGTTTCTTGAAGTCCCTAGATCAAATATAAAATTAAGTATAAATATCTAACTCGAATCTCTACTCTCGTTGTTTCATCATGTCAGCTTCAAATCATTTAGGCCATGACCTAGAGTCCAACCAGTTGGCCGATATTAATTTTAAGGACCGGCTCAGAAATCTTAAGATGGTCTTGATTTCAAAAGGATAGGGAATGTACTTGACCAGGATCCCCTACTTGGCCAAGCCATCCTAGTGCTGAACAGAGGGCAGCACAAGAAAATGGATGAACAATGACAAATGGGTCAAGTGCTATATACTGGCTTCGATGACTAATGAATTGCAAAACTAGCAAGAGCACATGCCAATTATCAGGGCAATGATCACTTACCTACAAGAGTTGTATAGTGAGCAGAGCCGCACTATGCATTTTGAAGTGTCGAAGAGACTCTTCAACTCCAAAATATATGAGGTGCAGTTGGTCCACGATCACCATTTGATAATGATCAAGAACTTGAAGGAGCTTGAGAAGCTCGACTTGATGATGCAGAAAGAATTACAGGTGGATCTGATCCTACAATCTCTTACTAGTTTATATGATAAATTTATAGTAATTACCATATGAGCAAGTTGGACTGCGGTCTACCCAAACTCGTCAACATATTGGTTACTATTGAAGGGACCTTGAAGAGTGACACACCTTCAGAAGGTATGTTTAGTATGCTCGTGTTGAATCTAGCCTAACGATTTCTTCTACTTCTAGTTGGGTACTAGACTCTGGTTCAAGTGCTCATATATGCACTTCAATGCAGGATCTAGTAGAAAGTAGAGGGTTGAGGCATAGTGAGATGATTCTTCAAGTCAACAATGGAGCAAGGATTGCTGCTGAAGTCGTTGGAACCTACCTTTTTTGATTATCGTCGTACTTTAGATTAGCATTAAAAAACTATTATTATGTACCTATAGCTAGCTAAAACTTGATTGTTGTATCTGTACTAGCACAGAAAGAATTTGTATTCAATTTTAATAAAGACTTTTATTTGATTTATTTATGAAATAAATTGATTGCACGTGATCATTTGATTGACGGTCTATATCACTTGCACGTTGATGCATGTGTAAATATAAATGAGCAGATAGTGAGTGCCGTAGGTCGTAAATGATCTAGAGATGACGTTAACCACAAGTATATATGGCACCTTAGGCTTGGCTATATTAGAGAGAACAAGATAAATAAATTAGAAATGATGGCATCCTTGACTCATTGAATTTTGAGTCATATACGGTTTGTGAATCCTGTCTTTCAGAAAAAATAATCAAGTTATCCTTTGTAGGACATGGGCCATTGAGATACTTGCCTTGGTACACACTGATATGTGTGGACAATTTGATGTGCAAGCCAGGAGTGGTTATCACTGCTTCATTATCTTTACCGATGACTTCTCACGGTATGGGTGTATATTTCTTATAAGACACAAGTCTGAAATTTTTGAAAAAATCAAAAAATTCAGAAGTGAAGTAAAAAAAATAATAAAAAAAATCTCTTAAGGTTCTTCGATCAGATCGAGGAGGAAAATGTCTTAGTAAAAATTTTAATTATCTTAGAAAAATGATATAGTCTCAGAATGGATTCTGTCTGGTATGCCTCGACTCAATGGGATATCCGAAAGAAAGAATAGGATCCTATTTTCGGTTCATGATGAGCTTCATTGACTTACCCTTGTATCTTTGAGAACATGCTCTACTAACCATTGTATACTTATTAAATAGGGTTCTCTCTAAATCCATTCCTACGATACGTTATGAGACATGGCTTGATAAGAACTGAGTCTTGATCATCTCAAGATTTAAAAATATTCAACTTATATCAAAAGGCAAATGGCAGACAAGTTAGAGGTAGATTTATAAAAGTTTGCTTTATAGGATATCCTAAAGAGTCAATAGGATACTACTTTTACTTTTAGATGATCACAATGTGATTGTGAGTCGATATGCTATATCTTTTGAGAAATAATTTATCCAGGATGGTGGCAATAAGAGGTTGATTGAGCTCGAAGAGAGAGTCTTTAAAGAGCAATGAACTGCAGAACCTGTCGAACCCATTAACATTAAGCCGGTAGTTAATCCTCCTTGACCTTGTAGGTCGAGTAGAGTCTCCCATCTTCCTGAAAGATATTTAGGTATGCTCATAAAGGATGTAAAAAAAATATTTCTCATAGGAGATAAGGGTCATGGAGATGATCCCAAAATCTATGACGAGACAATATCAGACATCGACTCTGAGAAATGGTTGAATGCTATGAAGTCAGAAATTGACTCAATGCATTCGAATCAAGTATGGACCTTAGTGGATCCATCAAAAAATATAGTATCCATTAGATGTAAATGGATTTACAAAGAAATAGGTGTAGATGGTAAGGTAGAGACCTATAAAGCTAGGCTCATAGTGAAAGATTATAGTCAGTGTGAAGGCATTGGCTATCAGGATATCTTTTCATCTGTGGCCATGTTTAAATTCATCCGTACATTGCTTGTCATTGAAACTTTTTATGATTATGAGATATGGTAGATGGATATGAAAATTATATTTCTAAAAGGATATCTTGTGAAAGATATCTATATGGAGCAGTCTATGTATTTCACTTTCAGTGATGGAGATCATAAAGTTTGCAAACTATAAAGATTTATATATAGATTAAAGCAAGTTTCTTAGAGTTGAAACACTCATTTTAATGATGCAATCAAATCATTTGATTTCATCAAGAATGAAAAAGAACTTATGTATATAAAAAGATCAGTGGGAGCGCTGTCATATTCCTCATATTGTATGTGGATGACACCCTCCTTATTGGGAATAACATTTCTACATTGACCTCAGTCAAAAGATGGTTATCCAAAAATTCTTTATGAAAGATTTAGGGAAAGCATCCTGTATTTTGAGAATAAAGGTCTATTGAGATAGATCTAAAAGGATGCTTGATCTTTCACAAAAAATATATATGAGAAAATACTGAAGAGGTACAGCATGGAGAACTCTAAAAGGAGACTACTACCCCTTAGGCATGGTATCACTCTCTCCAAGAAAATGTGTCTAAGCACATCTGAGGAGATAGAGTGCATGAGCAGGATCCCTTATGCTTCGACTACAGGGAGCCTTATATATGTCATATTATATACTCGATTTGATATTGCCCATACTGTGTGTCACGAGCAGGTATCAGTTGAATCCAGGCATAGAGCACTGGATAGCTGTGAAGAATATCTTTAAGTATATGAGAAGAATTAAGAATTTATTTTGATCTTTGGGAGAGGATCAGAGTTGCAGTTTGAAGGATACACTAATTCAGACTTTATGTCTGATCCTGATGATAGAAGATCTACATCAAGGTGTATGTTCATATGCAATGATGGTGCTATTAGCTAGAAGAGTTTCAAGCAACCTATCATTACGGATTCAATGATGGAAGCTGAGTATATCACTGCCTTGGATGCTGCAAAGGAAGTCTTCTGATTTAAGAAATTTATCATGAAACTTGGTGTAATGCCATCAGATGCTATTGTACTGTATTGCAACAACAACGGTGCCATAGCACTTGCTAATGAGATCAGGTCTCATCAGAAGTTCAAGCACATCGAGCGGTAATTTATATCATACGCGACTACCTCGAAAAAAATACATCGAGATACGAAGAGTAGATTCTACGGACAATGTGGCAAACCCACTGACTAAGTAGTTGAGCCAGCAGAAAATTGAAGCCCACCTTGAGAAGATGGGATTTAGGTTAGTGGCCAATTCACTTTAGTACAAGTGAGAGATTGTTAGATGTATACCTTAGAAGCCAATATGGTAGACACATTATAATTATTTTAAGATATATATTTATCTTAAATTATTAATTTATCAATAAAGTGGATAATTTTATTCATTCTTGTGTAATGTATCCAAAAATCATCTAAGAAATTAATAACTTAAAGACACATATTTTTAAAATTAAAATTAGAGATATATATAATTAATTCTTAAATTACTTCAGATTGATTGATTATTACAGGGATGATGATTGATCTGATTAGATCGGCACACAGATCGCTTTCTTCGGGATAGATGAGTCTTTAGTCTACAGTATGAAAATACGGAGCGAGAGTGCGGGTGGTTGTTAGAGAATATCGTTATCGAACATAACCATATGAGATATCACATGAATATCTACTCACTCATCAGTGATCTTCTCGATGCTATAATAGTGTGAGTGGTTCTTTAACCTACGGTGCCTCGTCTACTCACAGTGGAGTTGTTATAGTTTGACTGTACATAAACATAGTCTCTTAGCTGTTTAAATCTTTATAGTGTATGTTGGCTATAGTAGATTCATTATAGGAGTAGGATGCATACCTAGATGGAATCTATCAATCTTAGTAGATAAAGAGTAGTTCTATGAGATTTGAGAAGTTGAATCCTTAAGTCTGTGGTCACAGTAAGGTGATTCATGAAAAGAAGTTTTCATAAGTATCACGATTTGGATTTGAGCTAATTAAATTTTTCATATGGTAGATGTTGGGGTTTGACGAGTTTTCATAACCTCTATTTTATCGAAACTTATGATAGAAGAACTAAATTACACGATAACTACATCTAGGAGTTCTATTTATTCTATTCTGCTGGATTGCCACCACATACTGCTAGACATTACTAGTAGATTGTGAGAGCTCACTAAGATCATTTTGAATAGATGATCCTTGATGGGTGAGAGTTGAAAATATTCTAACCCATTGAAAGGTGATTCGATGATACTATGATGGAGATCATGATATATCTCACTATCAGACAGAATAGAATCTATGAAATTACACACGAAAGAGGTTTGATTAGATCAAACGGTTGGATCATGATTAAATTATCAATATGATTGATAATTTGGATCAATTTATAAAAGTTATAAGTAGAGGATCTGCTAATAGTTAGCAAAGAGGACTTAATTATAATTGTTACAATGCAATTTGATGAGATCAAATTAAAGGATCAAGTTCTGAATAATTAAATCTGATTTAATTTGATTGGGCTTGATCTAATTAAGTCTAATTGGGTATTTGGATTTCAGATTTGGATCTTAATTAGATTAGGATTAAATCTGAAATGAATTGGGCTCGAATCGGATTCGAATTGAATCCGGATTGAACTCAATTCCCATTAGACATCAAAATCCCAATTCGTTGGGACTCTCTCCTCTCTCATGCCAGAGAGGGCCACACATGGGGATGCTCACCCCCTTCTTGTGCGTGCGTGGATGTGAAGAGAGTGTGCCAAAAAGTTGGCACCCCTCTTCCCTGGTATTCTCTCTCTTTATCCTCTTATCCTTATCCATTAGTTTTGAGTTTAAATCTAATTAAAACTAATCTCTAGATAGATAAGGATAAAGGGATAAGGAGGTTGGGTGTTTGTTTTAAATAGGGGTGGTTTTTGGGGCGCCAAACATGAGAGAAGAAATTTTACGTGAGTTTTCATCAAAGAAATCTGGTTGTGGCACCCCCTTCTTTCTTTCTATTCCCTATTTCTGATGCCCATCCCTTGGTGTGCCAATAGAGAGAGAGAGATCAGAAAGAGAGAGAAAAGAAGGGAGGAGTTCTTCCATCATCTCTTAGCATCCTCCGATCCCGCACGAAAGTAGTTCGTGCATAGATCCATCCCCAGACCTTCTTCTATGATAGTTGAAGAAGGAGATCAAATCCAAATCAGAAGGAGTGAGATCTGCAAGAGAGCTAGTACCTCGGTGATCTTAAAAGCTTCTGATCTGCATCAGCCCTGTGTGGATACCCGTAGAGGCTGGATGCATGTGCGGTTTCATCGAAACCTATGGACATCCTCAGATCTTGATTCGAAGAAGGATTTTAGAGCTATAGGTAGGTGATCTTATCACCAATTCACTTTTAATTTTGAAATCAGATATATGCTCATCTAACTTTCATCATATGAACTAGATCCGTAGGTGTAAGATTAGATCTATACATGCGTAAGTTAAAGATAGTTTTAATCTAATCTTCCACAGTATGTTTCAAATGGTTTTGAAATTTGCATGCATGACGCCTCGAAATCCAATAGTTTGTAATTGCATCTATTTGTAATTTAGAAGGACACTAAATGGATGTAAAAACAACATTTCTAAATGATGACTTAGAAGAATAAATCTATATTAATCAATCCGAAGGTTATGTTGTTAAAGGTCAAGAGGAAAAATATGTAAATTGATCAAATCTCTACATGGATTGAAACAAGCACCAAGACAATGGTACAAAATGTTCAAAACAAAATTAAAAATTTGAATATAAGAGTAGTAAGGTAGAACGTTGTGTCTTTACTAAACAAACAGAAATTCTAAAGTATATTAATTACTCTTTATTTGGATAACTTGCTTATATTTGGTTCTATTATGGAATGCATAAATGGTGCTATTTTTTCTTGATCATCTAAAAAGAATCTTATGTTGTCTTGTCTTCAATGGAATCTGAATATATTGCTATATCTTAAGCTAGTAAAGAGATATTATGGATAAATCAATTTTTGAGATGCATTCCTTTCAATGAAATTCCTAAAGGTCCTATTACCATGTATTGTGACAACCAAGCCGCCATACATGATACCAAGAATAAGAGAATAACTAGCAATAGTAAGCATATTGGTATGAGATACAATCATATTAGGAGGCTTGTGAAGAAAGGTAAGGTGGTACTTGAATACTTTCCTACTAATCAAATGTTAGCTGACCTCCTTGCAAAGCCTTTATCTGGTGACAAAATTACTAAAATCATGAGAGGAGCCTTTATCTGGTGACAAAATTACTAAAATCATGGGAGGCATGGGACTATTACCGATTTAAAGAGATAGACTTAATTGTAGCCTACTCTAAAAGGTGATGTCAGTTTAGGGTTCTACTCAATAACTGAAGAATCACTAATTAGAGTTCAAAAGAAATTTAGTAAGTTACTATCTTTGAAATGTCAATATGAAGATTGCATTTTCAGTGCAATTTTATCTTTGAAATAGTGGGGGTATAAAATAATTTAAAGTTCCATGTCTATGCGAATGCACTGTGATATCCACAACAAAATAGGCTACACAATGTCCTTAAACAAACTCATAGCTTTCTACCAAAAACAACAAACTCATAGCTTATGTGGGGTGAATAATGAGGTTGTGGACACCCTTGATGAGTTTTGCCTTTGCAAGTAAGGAGGTTAGGGCTACTTCCAAAGAGTTATTGGTACAACCCTAGTAAACTTGCTAAATCGAGATAAAATGCATGGGCCATAATTCACTACCTTAATAATAAGAACCCCATATATAGTGTGAATATTAATATATGAGTTTTACTAATTAAGATCAAGATTTAATCCTTTAGTGTTTCAATTCTCATAATTTTGTTCAAACCTTAGGTTCAAGGGTAATCCACCTACGGCCTATGCTATACTATACCCAAATTTATTTTCTTTATCTTTTGATACTAGTGATTTTATTATTAGAAAATAAGTGGAGGATTGCCGTACAATTAATATATTTTCTAATAATAAGAATTTTAAATAGATAAAACTCTGTTAAGTGTTTTATCTTTGATACGATATGTGTTATCTAAAGTTTTAATTTTTAAAACCCTTGGATAGTTATTAGCCATTGGAAACTTTACTATGTTTTAAAGTTCCGCAGCGTTGCATCTTTTCTGAAAAAAAGAGTATGCACCGTTCGGATTTCAAAGGGTTGCATCGCTTCTGAAGTTACACGACATTTAGACTCTTATAAATCTATTGAACATCTGAAATCGAAAATCAACTTGCTTTCTTGTTTAGATCTATACTTTCTTAAATTCCTCTTTCTATGCTTCATCTTTTTGGGTATGGGTTCTTGATTGAAGGTGACTAAGCAGTGTAATCTTACATCACCTTTGTGTTGGGCATTGCATCCTAGGGATAGGATTTCCAAGAATCCTTTTGCACCTGGAAAGTCACTATATTTAAGAAAGCTTGATGGAAGTGTCTTATCCAACTATGTTCTTTCTTCTATCATATTTCTTTGTTTATCTTTGACCCAGCACAACAACGCATTCAAAGACTCATAAACGTAGGTTGGCATATCGAAACTGAGGATAGGATAACCGATCAGAGAAAGAGCACTTTTGTTGCCCATCTTAATGTCTGAAGGTCAAGTAGGAATTCTGCATTCCATGCTAATCCACCTGCAAGTATTTGAGCATGAATTCTAGCACCAAGCGTACCCATGCAGTCTAGTGATCCCATTGTTCATTCAGGGCTGCAAATTTGAGGATTAGCTTGGTAATGATAAACCTTGCTGCTTTCCTGCTAATATAGGACAAACTAAGGGGGTGTTTGGTTCGCAATCGGAATCAGAATAGGATGAGAATCGGAATGGCTTGGAATCGGAATCGAAATGGTCAAATCCCCCGAAGTGTTTGGTTCGTGACCGGAATCGAAATTGAAATTGGAATGAAAATTGAATCCATAAAGGAGAGTAGGGATTGAGTTCTATATAGATTGAGCCATTCCCATTCTACCCTGGAATCAGAATTGAAATGGGACTCTTCCAACCAAATGGTTGGAATAGGAGTCACCCATTCCGATTCCGATTCCAGACCCCTACTCTCCTCAACCAACACTCTCTAACTATATATCTGGATGATTGGATGGAGTCTATCTGTTTTTGATTTTTTGGCTAGCTTATTAGGCACCCCAGATTATTATTGTGACCGATTCCATATATGTTCTTCTGAATTAGTGAATGGATGTGGTCCTCACCTTTCAGCCTTTTACTTCTGGGATTTGTGGTGCAGATTTCATCATTATTGCTTAGTTTATATCCCATATTTATTTAGGATGCATTTAGTTACACTTTTTGATTTTAAAAAAATATTTTTATTTCTTTTGATTTTTGCTATTGAGTAAAAGCAAAAAAGCAAAAATATGTTTGGTAATTACGTTGCTATAAAGCAAAAAGCAACGTTTAGGGACGGCAGGTGAAGAGCTCGACGAGGGAGAGAGATTCACGAAGGAAAGAGAAGGAGGTGGGGAGGTGAAGAGCTCGATGAAAGAGAAAGATTCGAACTCTTTACTTTTTAGTTTGGCGTTTTAGACGTGCAGAAGCAAAAAAAGTAGAAAAACAAGTTTTGAAAAGCAAAAAATTTTTGCTTTGAATATAAAGTAATTATTTGATTTTTGCTTTTTGCTTCTTATGATGTTACCAAACATT
>KE504873.1:128725-153726 GCA_000441515.1 Elaeis oleifera
CTTTGAATATAAAGTAATTATTTGATTTTTGCTTTTTGCTTCTTATGATGTTACCAAACATTGCTTTTTGATTTTTATTTTTAAAATTAAAAATAAAAAATATTTTTAATGGCTAACCAAATGCACCTTGGTGACAGAAATGTTGATTTTGGAGATGTGCACCTTGCTTCAGATGCCCATGCCGTTTTGCATGGCTGGCAGAACAAATCTGCTTTTAGATAATCTTTTGGCTTTTCTGAATATTTTAGTTTTGAAATTGTTGGATTTTTGGAAGGGAACAGAACATTATGAGGCCGGTATAGGCCCGTTTATTTTACTTGTTAAAAATTTGTCGTACACGGGGATGATCAGACTACATTCCATCGCTGATATTTTCTAAGTCGAATAGTTCAGCATTTTTGTTTTCTTTCTTCTTCTTACTTTGCATTTGAGTGTTGTTTTGTCCAAAGTCATCTCATCATTATCGTTGATTCCTTTACTTTGTTTTATATTTTGATGATTGGTTTTCAACTTTAGGATTTTTTTTTTTTTATTTTTGTGAATTTTGGAGAAATGCTTCGGGGTCCAAGCATGGAACTAGAAAAAGGTGCTTCATAACTTAGATACCATGGGACGAAAGGGATCGGTGCAGTGTGAGCTGTCAGCACACGGCTTAAATTATTGGTGTTTGTTCTCAAAGAATTATTGTTTTCGATGTCCCACTACTTATTCAACTGGCTATAAATCTAGTTTACATAGTTCAGTTGGCCTTTGATCAATATTGGCATGCATAACACATATTGATCACTTCTGGGCTTTTCTTCTTTTGTTTTCTTTTCTTTTTAACTGCATGCTAATAATGCATAATTTATAATAGCTTGCTCTTCACAGTTCACAGAGAGATCACTTATAGCCTTGTTTCCTCCCTTCAAATGCAAGCTAATAATGCATAATGTAGTACGTACAGTAGCTGGCTCTCCGGCGAGAGAATCCCTATGTGGGAATGTGAGGAAATATTTAGGCAGGTAACATGAGCCTCAAGTGTGTCCGGGTGGATGATTAATAAAGCTTTGTGGATATTGATCATTGTGATGCATTTTGTTGTAGCTAAGGTGGTTGACTATATAAAATAAGTGTATTTTATTTTTTATTTTTATTTTTATTTTTTTTCTGATGATAATTTACTGATGTACAGAGAAAGTATATTGATAAATACTTTATTAAAATGGATAATTAAAAGTTCAATTTTCTTCCGTTGTTGTCCTAGTCCTGTTTTGAATTGCTTCATTAAATTACTATTCGCTTATGAGTTGGCACATAAGTGAATAGAAAAATCAAAACAAATCACACAAGACCATACAAATCAAAACAAGGCCAATGCTGCATACCCCTTGCTAATCTCATTGTCGCTGCCAAGTGCAACTTTTCTGTACCAACCATCATTGAGGTGAAGTATCAGATTGTGGTTGTGCAGGTTTTGCAAATGACCATTGTATCACTCAATTATGGAAAGAAAATTTTTTGTGCACCATAGATAGTGTAGAAAATCTGACGTGGAGTGCACCGTCTTACCCGATTAGTCTACGTAGTCATCATTTTCTAATGCACATTTAATGCCCGCAATCTTATTTTTTGTTTGAAAATTTTGATCGATAAAATACTCCTACACTTTGAAAAAAATTATGACATCTAGTGATCAATTATGACTTCCCGCGCACAAAAAAGTTATAATTTGCCTAGGATGTCATAATATGCGATAGACATTTTTATCCAACCACTTTCTAATATGCATTTAATGCTTGCAGTTTCACTTTTTTATTTAAAATTTTGAATGACGAAAATATCCATACTCTTTAAAAAAATTATGATATTCTGTAGCATATTATGATATCCTACGTCATATTATGTCATCCCGTGGATAAAATTATGACTTTCTGCATGCAGGATGTCATAATATGGATATAAGAAGTTATAATTTTTTTCAAAGAGTAGGGGTATCTTCGTCATTCAAAATTTTAAATAAAAAATTAATACTACAAGTATTAAATGTGCGTTAGAAAGCGGTGGCTACATAGACTAATCAAACAAGACGGTATGCTCCATGATGGATTTTCTATACTACCCGCGATGCGCAAAGAATTTCTTATTATGGAAATATTAGGGATCTTGTGGATCATCTAGAGTCTCTCCATGGCTGCATGAATGCCTGTCTTGAGCATGAAGAAGAAAGCTAGAGCTACGGCTGTTGACGCTGAAATCTATCCATCGGTCAGAGTCAATTGGAGTGGTGGTGTGGCCTCTTCAAGAAACCTGCAAGAAAAGTTTTGGTCGGAGCTGGCTTCGATGGGAATCCTCCGATACTCAAGTTAGTTTCAGGCAACAGATGGAAAAGAGCATATGTAGGAAGAATGTCATACCTTAGGGTCCCCTTTGGGTCCTCTTTTGTAAACGAGGATGGCGGCCATTTTTGTGATATTCACTGGCCAATTCTTGCATATCGTAGTGAGATTGTCAGTTGAGATCTTCGGGATTGGGCGGTTACACCTGTCTTATCTGTTTCGGAGCCAGTTGGGGCACTTTTGAATTTGAGATGGGTGTGTAGGCGGGATTCAACTTGCTTCGGCAACTTCGGCTCTGGCCAACTTCGACCCAGAGTATCTCGAAGTGGTCCCATGAATGGTGATACTGGAGCCGGGAGATGGTTTAGGTCAGTTATGCTATTGCGGAGCTTAAGACCAGATGATGAAGTATGGGTCAGGGGCGTAGAAGTAAGATCGGTTGGAGTCGGAGCTTGGATCAGGCTGTACATTGAATGGCTTCTTCCTTGCGGCTCTCTGCTAGTTCTAAGGAATTTCATTTTCTTTCAAGATTGGGTATGTTCGTCATCTATCGCATTTCCACACCAATCTGACACACTCTTCCATAGGATCTTCGGCTACTTTATGGTGGTACATGTTATTGAGGCCAGAGACCAAAGTTCCTCAGAGTCCGATGCTCCACTTAAGCATCCAACAGGCCTCGACATCTGTCTTTCGGTGGTGCCTATCTACTGACTCATGTCTTCGGCCTAAAGTATAAATCCACCCCAACACATACCCCCTACTCCCAAGTTCTAGTATGGATGAAGAGAGTATGTGAGTTCTGAATAACCGAAGACATGGTGTCACTGCAATCGAAGTGACATTTGTAACCTTTGGATGTGTTGAGGAGTCGCATCCACAGGTAATCATGAGTGTGGAAGATGGAGTGGCAAGCAATAATCGAGGTGGTGTTGCACTTTATTTCTGACACTGATCATCAATAGGCTGACTGATAGTTTCTACTGACCAGTCAGAGTACGCCAGATGTCACTCATTGGATGATTGGATGGGATTTCATATCCAAGCAATTTTATTTTTTCATCTTTAAATGAGGGCTGGCCTCCCTTATCTTCTCTCTCTCCTCCTTCACTGGCCAATTCCCTTTCTCCAAAAGTTCCTCCTATCATCCTCTCTAGTCTTCCTAGGCCACTGGCAACTCTTCTATGGCCTGTTGATCATCCCTGCTTGCATCATCGCAGGTTGTTCCTCTTCCCCTTTCTTGATTTTCTAGTTTTTCGATTTTATAGAACTTTTTTGATGGCTGATTCTGGGAGTATCAATGAAAGGTGATCTTCTAAATTATCTTCTTTAGAAGGAACTCCCTCTGGTTCGGGTGCTGGGTGCGACATGGCGTCGTCCTTTGCACCAGACACCATTGGATCTAGGCTGGGCTCGGAAGACTTGATTTATATCCGAGCCTGATACAGAATCCCAATTTCTTTTGCACTTGAGTCTCCTGGGTCTAGTAGTAGGATTAGTAATCCCCACCTCGATAGGATCGATCTATACAAAGAGGCCCTCAAGGCAGGGGTTAGGTTATTATTGAACTTTTCCGCTTCTTCAATATTTTTTCTATTCGATCATTCCTAGTTCCTTTCATTTTATCATTGGCTTCATCATTTTTGTTCTTCGATCGGAGTTCAACCCACTATTCTATTTTTCTATCATTCTGTATCCTTAAGAGATGTACTGATGATTGATGGTACGTCTCCCCTCCAAAGGGGGCCAAGGTCCTACTGAAAGGAGCTCCATCCTCAGTCTACAACTGGAAGGATCTCTTGTTTTTCATTTCAGGACCCTCTATTAAGGAATGGAGGCCCCTTACTGGGGTCAGCCGAGGGACTCTGCTCTTCAGATTCTGAAACTTAGGGATGAGGACCAGAAGCACTTCACGACTTTAAGGGAACACCGAATTCCTTCGCTAAAGGAGTTGTTGCTGTTGCTAGTCCCAGTCCATCCAACCCTAAAGGTGATTTACCCATCCTTTTCAAGATGTTAGATCTTTCTTTTTCCTCCTTTTTCATAAGTGTTAATTTGTAGAAATGACGCCCGAGGAACTTTGGAGACTGAAGAAGGGCTCCATAAAGAAGAGGGAGGCACCACCTTTGTCTACTGCCAGGGTCTAGAAAAAGCCGAAGATTTCGGATGATGGGCAGAAGAAGAAGAAGCCCACTCCGACTTTTGCTCAGTTGGGAATTATCCCCACTCTTCCGATCTAGTCTCGGCCTCTGAAGCCTGCTGCACCTCTCACTTCCCAGATTGATTTTGTCTTGGCAGGTTCGGACTCTGTAGGGGCACCTGCGGAGAGGAGACAAGATTCAGCATCGCCATCTTCAGGAGAATTTTTTGATGATTGGAAGACTGCCCATGGTGCTTTTTGGAGGTTGTTATTTGACTCTGGCTTGAAATAGGTTGAGGAGGGGAGCCCCGTACGACAGCAAAAGCGGCTGGTTACTTATTTGGTCCGGGTGTGTATCTTCTTTATCTTGTTTCTTCTCATCATTTTTATCTTTTTGAACTGACTTCTTCTCTCTTTGGATGCAGACGGGTCATTATGCTGCCGCTGTCGTCAACCAGATAAAGGATCTTGAGGATGAGTTGGTAGAGGTGCGCAAGAAGTGTGAGGGGCTGAAACTTCTGAGGCTAAGGCAACGACTGGGGCTGCCGAAGCCAAGTCTAAGGCGGAAGCTACCGAGACTAAAGCCGCCCACCTACGAGAGGCGCTGAAGGAAGCTGAAGCTTCAAAGGCGAAGGTGGAGAGCGCCTTGGTCTCTGAGAAGGGGAAATGGCGGGAGGCCCAATCCAAAGCCATCGAGATGGAGAAAAGATGGCGGATCAAGTTGCTGAAATAAGAAATGGAGGATCAGATTGCCAAGGCCGATCGGGTGGTGATGGCAACCTTTCGAGCTTCTGAAGATTTTATCCAAGAGAAAGTCGACTTTGGCCAGGAAGCCTTCAACGTCGGTCATGACGTCTGCCGTCAGATGATAGCGGCGTGCTTCCCGGGGTTGGATTTAAGCTTTTTGGAAGAGGAAGATGAAGAAGAGGAAGGAGAAGCTAGGGAAGGTGAAGCCAAAAGGGACATCGAAGGTCCGATCGGTGGCAAGGTTGATTAAGAAGGAGATCAAATGCTGCTTACCGAAGAAGGACCCTTTGAAGAGCATCTCGAGGTCACTCCAGCATCAGTAGATGTGCTTGGGTTCATACTTACTGGAGTTGTTGGTGGTGCTTCTGAAGCTTCCCTTGTCAGGAGATGTATTGGCCTCTGTTCATGCCGACGCTACGCCAGTTTCTCCATCTCCTGTGGAGTCAGAATGGCGAACTATAGCTGTCCCTAGGCCTTCCGTTGATCCTCAATCTGAGGATGGGAATATTTGACCCTTCTACTTTTTTTTTTGCTTTACTGCACCTTGTAATAAGTATTTTGAATTAATGAAAGTAATTTTTAACTTCATTTTCTTGGTTTGCATTTGCCGGCGAACTTTATTTCAGTTACTTTGGTGTGAGTGTTGTGATCGTGCCTTCGTCCGTTATAATGCTAAGCCTCTGCCAAGGGCCTTTCTTTGAGAGCTCGGCTTGATATCATCGAGGAAGATCTGTACCGAGTTCAGCGAGTTGCTGACGATGCCCAGAAGAAACTTTAGAAGATGACAAAAGATCGTGATATGGGATGGTTTGAAGTTGGGAATTTGGGGAAGCAGATCGATCTCATCAAGAAAGAACACGCTGTCGAGAATCATAAGTGGGCCGAAGAGCGTAATAAGTGGACTGATGAGCGCATACGACTTATTCGGTTGACCAAGTATAAAAGCTGGGAGATGGCTATAGCATCGGCTCTTCATAAAGCGAAATTGCGTGAAGTTTAGGAAAAGTAATTGATCTAAAATATGGTCGACAGAACCTGCTTATCAGGAATGATCAACTTTAGTGCGATCTTCGCTCGGTCGACGATAAGATTAGAGAACTTTATGATTGGGTTAAGCAGCTTCAACATGATCTTCGTTCAGCCGAAGATAAGGTTAGAGAGCTTCGCCAGGCAGCGGGTTTGAAGGGTCGGGCATTCATGGTGACCAGTAAGAACTCATCAAGGCTTGAAGGATGGTGATAGATCTTTTGAAATCTTGACCAAAGATAGATCTGTACTAACTGAGCTTCACATCCAACTTGCGGAGAGCAAAGTCGTGGTGAGTTGTGCTGAGGCTACCATTCGGTATTTGGAAGATAACTTACCAATGTAGGAGTTAGTGTGGAGTTCCTAAACCTTAGAAAGCTATAGGAGGAGTCAGAGTATTGGCTTCGGAAGACTAGGACTGGTTTGGATCCTAGGGCTAGGATATGAGTGGTCTTAAGGTGAAGATGGTGTGTAGCTTTCTACATGCTCGAGGTTCAGGTGATGAAGACTTTGAGGGGCTTGGTTTGGGCTCTGGATATCTGGAGATGCAAGGTAGAGCAAAGAACTAGAGTCAGCACTAAAGACTACGGAGGAATAGTAAATTCAGGACATTGGGTCTGATAGATCTTTCTGAAATCTTGACCAAAGATAGATCTGCACTAACTGAGCTTCGCATCCAACTTGCGGAGAGCAAAGTCATGGTGAGTTGTGCTGAGGCTACCATTCGGTATTTGAAAGATAACTTACCAATGTAGGAGTTAGTGTGGTGTTCCTAAGCCTTGGAAAGCCATAGGAGGAGTCAGAGTGTTGGCTTCGGAAGACTAGGACTGGTTTGGATCCTAGGGCTAGGATAGGAGTGGTCCCTAAGGGGAGATGGTGTGTAGCTTTCCACATGCTCGAGGTTCGAGCGATGAAGACTTCGAGGGGCTTGGTTTGGGCTCTGGATATCTGGAGATGCAAAGTAGAGCAAAGAACTAGAGTCAGGACTAAAGACTATGGAGGAATAGTAAATTCAGGATATTGGGTCGACTCAGACTGAGACTGGATCGACCAAATCATAGAGGAAGTGCCGGATAGAAGATAGGTTCTCGAAGAATCTAGCACGGCACGTAGGTTAGTTGGCTCAATCTCAGTCTGAGTCGACTCAGTCTCAGGTTAGTCGACTTAGTTTGAGACTAAGCCGGCTCAGTTGCACAGGCAGAGCAACACAGGATTTCAGCATAGATCTAGGATCGGATTTTGATCCTAGGATCTTAAGGCTTGATTTGATAGGTCTTAAGGGGGCTAACTCAAGGATTTGGACTGAGATGAAGTCCAAAAAATGAGAGCATGTGAGTCATGGGTGCACATGGGCTCGGTGAGTATTTCATGTATTGGATTTAGCCTGGAGAGTTTTTGGTCGGGCTTAATAGCTATGTATATATATTTAGGTTGTAATAGGTTGAAATGAATGATACACAATTGATCTTTTCTCTCTAATTCTCTCTCCTTCCCTTTGGTTCCAACGCCAAACCCGAGCGTCTCCTAGGGTAGCTGCTCCATTATTTTGCTTCCGCTTTCTTCGATCTTTTTCGTTGTTGGATTAACACCCAGGTCCACACAGAGGTGATCCACATCTAGTATGAGAGTTGTATCGGAGGTTTTCTAACAAGTGGTATTAGATCCCGGTTGCATGGAGGAGGAAGAAGAAGATCAAATTTTCAGTAGAAGGATCAGCAAGGGTTTAGATCTAAAGATTTTTTAGATTTTGTGAGAAAGGAAGAGACTTGGGGGCTGCTATCCACCATCCCTAGTCAGGTAATTTTAGATCTACCTTGTGTGCTATTTTGATCTGGGTTGATCATGGAGAGCAATGGGGTAAAAGTGGGATTTGAGAAGTTTGATAGTAAAGGAAGTTTCATTATGTGGAAGGTAAGGGTGGAGGATCTGCTGGTGCAGATAGGGTTAGATTCAGCCTTGGAGGATAAGCCGGAGGAGATGAACGACAAGCAATGGATGTCCTTGGAGAAAAGGACATGTGCCACGATTAGGGCTTGTCTAGTGGATGAGATTTTGTAAGGCGTGTTAGAGGAGAGAACATCCAAAAATTTGTGGTCAAGGTTACATCAGTTGTACATGAAAAAAAATATATGTAACAAGTTGATGCTGAAGAAGCAACTGTACAGCCTTTGGATGCAGAAAGATGAGGATGTTGTGGGGCATATTCAGTGATTCGATTGGATGAGCATGGATTTGTTCAATATTTGGATGGAGCTCGAAGAGAAGGATGAAAGTCTGTTGCTGCTATGTTCGCTATCTGAGAGCTTCAATCCGTTGGTGACGACGCTGCTGTATGGTAAGGAGACACTGGTGTACGAGGAGATCATCTTAGTATTAAGATCCAACGAGCAGTAGAAATGGATGACGAAGGGGAAGATCTTCCAGGAGGGTCTTGCAATTTCAGAGAGGCCAGGAAAGGAAAGAATAAGGGTGGACAAGTGCAATTGGGGCAGAGACAGTCCCAAAAGGGCAGTAAGGAGGTTAGGAAGTGCTTCAAGTGTGGTAAAGTAGGGTGCTTTAAGTGGGAGTGTCCGTTTTGGAAGAAGTGCAAGGGAGGAGAAAGGAAGGATATGGATTTTATTGGTTCAGTCACTAAAAGTGAAGAGTCGGATGAGCTCTTGGTGGTTTCGAAGGAGCCCATGGGGTATGGTATATCTGAGACAGCTTCGGAGAGATCTGCAGAATACAGAGGGTTTGAAGGGACAGCGACGGTGTTCGAAGTACAGTGGCAGGCCCAACAGGACAGTGTTGGATGGTTGGCTTCGGAGGACTCGGGTACAGAGTCAGCTTCTGCAATATCACGGGGACTTCGGTTCAAGTGGAGCACCGATGGAGGTGTCTTTATAGGTGGAGAGGATTTTGGCATGTGTTCAAAGCAAAAAGGTACGAGAGGAGAAGCGATATTCCAGCACCAACGTCGGGCTGCACAGAGTTAGGTGGAGCAGAGTGTGTAGGTGGAGAGGTGTGGCTTTGAGGAGACCATGTTAGGTGTATCGGTTGTAGCAAGTGTCCGTTTAGGAATGCTACAGATTCTCCAGAAAAGTCCAGAGCAACAGTTGATGTGGCTGTCAAGCAAAGGATGCCTACAACAAACTCCAAGATAGTACAAAGGTGCAAGCTAGGGACTTCAGTGGTAGAGGCGGTCATCCTAAAGGCCTCAAAGGGAGCTTAGCAGCTGAAGAGGATTGGCAGAGGTAAGGAATCCACACAAGGGGATGTCAGGATGCGCATCAATAGCGGAATCATGCAGAAGGATATTACCAGTGTGCCAAAGCTTGGGCGCATCAAGGTGAAGATTGTAGGAGTTGGTGTGGTGCTCTCAAGCTTTGGGAGGCCACAGGAAGAGTCAGGGTGTTAGCTCCAGGAGGGTAGTATCGGTTTGGATCCTAGGGTTAAGACAGGAATGGTCCTAGAGTGGAGATGATGTGTAGCTCTCTACGGGCTCGAGGTTCAAGCATTGAGGACTTCGAGAGGTTTGGTTTGGACTCCAGAAACCTAGAGATGCAAGGTGGAGCAAGAAACTAGAGTCAAAGCTGAAGACTGTGGAGGAATAGTAGATTCAAGATACTGGATCGACTCAGACTGGATTGATCAAGTCACAGAGGTAGTATCGGACAGAAGATAGATTCTCAAAAAATCTGGCACGGTATGCAGATTAGTCGGCTCAGTCTCAATCTGAGTCGACTCAGTTCTAGGTTAGTCGACTTAATCTGAGACTGAGCCAGCTCAGTTGCATGGGTAGAGCAACACGAGATTTCAGCATGGGTCTGGGATTGAATTTTGATGTAAGGATCTTAAGGCCTGGTTTGATAGGTCTTAAGGGGCTAACTTAAGGGTTTGGACTAGGATCAAGTCCAAAAGATGAGAGCATGTGACACATGGGTGTACATGAGCTCGATGAGTACTTTCATGTATTGTGTTTAGTTAGGAGAGTTTTTGGTGAGGCCTAATAGCTATATACATATACATAGGTTGCATTAGAGTTGAAATGAATGGAATACAATTGATCTTTTCATCCTATTTCTCTCTCTTTCTCTCTGGTTCCAACACCAAACCCTAGCGTTTCCTAGGGTAGCCGCTCCATTGTTTTGCTTTTGCTTTCTTCGATCTTTTTGTTGCTGGATTAACACCCAGGTCCATGCAAAGGCGATTCACATCTGGTATGGAAGTTGTACTAGAGGTTTTCCTAACGGTCAAAGCTGTGCTCAATGTGGCACCTAAAGCCATAATGGTGGGTGAAGCATTGGAGACTGGAGTTGGAGAAAAGTTGGATCCATGATTGGCCAAAGCCTACTTAGTTGATGGCTGAAGGAAGGCCCTTTAGATATCAAGTGTACCCCGCTTTCCTTTTTTCTTGTATGCTTCTTCCTTTGTAACTTCTGCGAAAGCTTATTAATGAAATAAAGTTGAAATTTTTAATTTACCTTGCATGTCATACTTAGTAGCTTTTGTAGTCATGTTGTCCAAACTTAGTTGCACACGATCTTTGCGTAGGGTAATTTTGTCAAGATGTCCATGAGCTGGCCATAGTTCCCGTTTGTGAGTTCCTTGGGGTTAGATCTCCAAGGACTCTTATAGGCTGATTTCTTGCTTTCATGTAGCCAAGGTTTGCAGGTCGAAGGGGTCGGTTTTTGCTTGTTGATCAATCAGGGTCTTTATGGGTGTTGACTCGCTAGAAAGTGAGTTTGACTTTCAGGGGTCCGAATAGATTATCCCCCGCTTCTTGAATCGTTGTCTTACCATCCGCCCAAGTCGAGGGGTTGAGGACCCTAGGCCCGTTTAGGTTAGCCTTCGCTTCTTATGTGACTAAGGTCTTCATGGGCATTGACTTGCTGAAAAGTGAGTTCGGCCTTTAGGGATCCGAATAGGTTATCCCCTGTTGCTTAGTCATCGAGATCTTCTTCCATATTGTTAGGTGCTGAAGTTGGTGGGCTAAGGGTCCTTAACGGTTATCACTTCAAAGGTCCATACAGGTTAACCTACGCTTCTTGCGTGACTAGGGTCTTCATGGATGTTGACTCGTTGAAAAGCGAGTTTGGCCTTCGGGGATTTGAATACGTTATCTCCTGCTACTTAGTCATCGAGGTTTTCTATCCGTGTAGTTCTTCCCGCACGACTAAGGTCTTCACGGGCGTTGACTCGCTGAGAAGCAAGTATGGCCTGTGGGGGTCCAAATGGGTTATCCCCTACTGCTTAGTCATCGAGGTCTTCGGCTCCTCATTGAAAAATGAGGTCTTTACATCTCGGATGACTAAAGTCTTCATGGACATTGACTTGCTGAAAAGCAGAGTTCGATCTTCAGAGGTCCGAATAGGTTATCCCCCGCTGGTTAGTTGCCAAGGTCTTCATTTTGCAAATTGTAAGACAGTAATATTTTGAAAAAGAGTTATTTGTCAGTCAATTGCCAAGTTACATTACTGGTAATACATTTTGAGATTTTTCGAGTTCCATGGTCGAGGCAAAGGGACTCCATCCAACCGCTTGAGACGGTAAGTTCTAGCTTGATAACTTCTTCCACCTAGTATGGCCCTCCACCTTGGAGCTAGTTTTTTGCATTCATTGAGCTGGAAGACTTCGACTCGATGGAGGACCAGATCATCGGCTTTAAATTCTTTGTTTTGAATGTCGGAGTTTTAGTACCAGGCCACCCTTTATTGATAGGCTGCCGTCTGCACATGCACCTTCTCACGAACTCTTTCAAGTAGATCCAAGTTTATGAGAAGTTGCTCGATGTTGTTTCGATCATTGTAGCCTTTGACCTTGTGTGATGGGAGTCTGATCTCCATGATATGACAGCTTCGATCCCAAAGGAGAGGGTTAAGGGGCTTTCTCCAGTTGGTATGCTTTGAGTAGTTCGATTGGCCCAAAGCACATTGTAAAGTTCGTCTACCTATTCTCCTTTCGCCTTGCCAATTCTAGTCTTCAATCCTTGCAAATAGTTTGTTGGTTACCTCGGCTTTACCATTGGCCTTCAGATGTCTCATCGAAGTGAAATGTTGGGAGATGCCATAATTTTGACAAAATTCAATAAATTTGGAGCTCGAGAACTGGTGCCTGTTGTCGGTGATTAGCACTCACGGGAGATCAAATCTACAGATGATGGACTTCCATACGAAATCTGTCACCCTGACCTCGATAATTATGGCAAGAGGTTCAGCTTCTATCTATTTGGTGAAGTAATCGATCGCCACAAGTAAAATTTCTTTGATCTGATATCGGGGAAAGGGGCCCAAAATATCTGTTCCCCATTATGCGAATGGCCAAGGAGCAGCTATAAGGGTCAATTGAACAGTCGGCTGATGCTGGACGTAGGCATTCTTTTGACATTGGTCACAATGCCTAGCAAAATTAGTGGCATCATCCTACATTTTAGGCCAGTAGTAGCCTTGTCGAAGCACCTTTTGTGCTAGGGATTTATCGCTTAGGTGATTTCTGCATATCCCTTCGTGCACCTTTCGAAGGGTATACTCAGCTTCGAAAGAACGAAATCATATGAGGAGCAGTAAGGAGGAGGACCATTTGTAAAGCTTGCCTTCATAGAAACATAACGGGGGGCTTGATATTTGATCTTTCAAGCCTCCTTGGAATCTACTGGTAGTATCCCATCTCTTAAGAACGGATGAACGGGTCCATCCAGCAAGATTCATCATCAATTTGTAAGACTTGGACCAGCTCCTCAGTGCTGGGCTTTTTTAGAACTCTGAAGAACGACTTTCGAGGGAGATCTTTAGGAGCTGATGTTGCCAATTTGAAAAGTAAGTCAACCCTGGAGTTTTCAGACTGAGATACTTGTTGAATGTCGAAATTATGAAATTTCAAGGTCAGATCTTTCACTTTCTATAGATATTTTTTCATATTCTCTTCTTTGCTTCGAAATCTCCCTTCACTTGTCCTACCACCAACTATGAATTGGTGCAAATCTTGAGCTTCTGCACTCTAAGCTCATTCGCTACTCTTAGATTGACACAGAGAGCTTCATATTTGGCCTCATTATTGGTAGACGGAAAGTCGAACCTTAGAGCATATTCTGCAGTAAACCCTTTGGGCCCAAGAAGCAACAAGCTTGTCTCTGATCTTGCGGAGTTTGATGATCCATCCACATGGATTATCCACATGTCACTTGGTTCTTCTGACGACTCTGACTCCACCAGTGTATCTTCTTCTTGGGAAGGTTCTGGCGGCTCAGGTCTTTAGGGATGGTGCACTCCACGATGAAGTCTGTCAGAATCTGAGCTTTGATAGAAGGTCGAGACTGAAACCTTACTTCAAACTCCGTGAGTTCAATCGCCCACTTTGCTAGTTGCCCAAAGGTGTCGAGTTGATGCAAAGTGGCCCGAATCGGTTGATTAGTCAGTACTGTGATAGGATGTGCCTGAAATAGGGATGAAGCCTCCTGATCGTGATGATGAGGGTGAAGATCAGTTTTTTCAACTTTGTATATCTGGTCTCTGCATCATGTTGGACTCGGCTAACATAGTAGATCAGCCTCTGGGTTTTATCTTGTTCATGGACCAAACCTGTGCTTATGGCAACTAGGGAAACCACCAGATACAGAAAAAGTTCTTCATCAACCTTTGGCTTACTAAGGAGTGGTGCGAAGCTGAGATAATGTTTCAATTCCTCAAAGGTGCGTTGGCATTCTTTGATCCATTGAAATTCTTTGGTTGCCTCTGGGTCTGGAAGAATGGGAGGTAGCATTCGATCGATCTAGAGACAAATCTGTTTAGTGCTGCCACCCTGCCTGTGAGGAACTATACTTCTTTTATGCTCTTTGGTGTGGCCATTTCTAATATGGCTTGGATCTTCTTCGGATTGGCTTCCACCCCCCGACTGGATACCATAAAGCTCAAAAATTTTCCCGATGTAAATTTGAAAGTATACTTGGTTGGGTTTAACTTCATACGATACCATCTCAGGGTGGCAAAGGTCATCTTGAGATCTTCAATATGATTTTGAGAGATCTTGCTCTTGACCAGCATGTCATCTACATAAATCTTCATATTATGGCCGATCTAATCCTTGAATATCTTATTGATGAGGTACTAATAGGTGGCACCTACATTTTTCAAGCCAAAAGGCATCATCTTATAATAGAAGAAGCCTCAGTCAGTGATGAAAGCTATTTTCTCCTCATCCTCAGGAGCCATTCGGATCTAATTATATCCTAAGAAGGCATCCCTGAAGGTGAGAAGCTTATGGCCCGAAGTGGCATCCATCAGCTGATCAATCGATGACAAGAGATAGCTATCCTTGGGGCATGTTTTGTTGAGATCGGTGAAGTCAATACAAACCCGCTACTTGCCGTTCGCCTTCTTCATCAGGACCACATTCACGATCCAACTAGGGTAAGCTACATCTCGGACGAAGCCAGTACCAAGTAGCTTATCCACTTCTTCGGCAATTACTTTCTGGCACTCTAGGGCGAAGCTTCTTTTCTTTTGCTTGATAAGCCAATGGTTCTGATTGATGCTTAGGCAGTGTGTCATTACCTTCGGATCGATGCCAGGCATGTCGGTCAGAGTCCAAGCAAACACATCAGCATTATCATGCAAGGAGATAAGACATTGTTTGGTTACCTCATTGAGCTTCGACCCAATCTAGATAGTATAATCCTTGTTGTCGTTGTTCAGTGGGATTGTCTCCAGGTCTTCCATAGGCTTTCTCCTTTCTTCAGACTGCTCATCCTGGGTGTCCAGTCTGTCCATCGGATAAGCTTTGGGGGACCCTATGCCATGAAGTGCAATAGAATAACACTATTGTGCCAGGGTCTGATCTCCTCTAACTTCACCGACTCTAGATTCAGTGGAAAACATCATTTTCAAGTGATAGGTAGACACCACAGCTCAGAGTGCATTGAGTTCTGGATGCTCGAGGATGCCATTGTAAGCCGAAGGTGCTCGAACTACCAAAAAGTCAACTTGGGCCTTCACTCTCGGGGGCAGCGACTAGCAATCACAGGGAGGGTTATGACTCCCTCAATAGGTACGGCATCCCTAGTAAATCCCACCAGAGGGGAGTCTATTCGGCCTAGCCATTTTACAGATATACCCATTTGAGAAAATGCATCGTAAATAATACATTGGTCAAACTTCCACTGTCAATGAGAATGCAACGTACATCATAATCGACAATATTCAATATTACAACTATCACATCATTATGTGAGAACTAGACTCCTTCAGCATCTTCATCAATAAGGGTAAGAGACCCCATAGTTCTTCGCTTCTTGGAAGGTTCGGCCGCATCATCTACACTGCTTCAGTGCTCCCCAATTATTGCATTTATTATTCCGATGGTAGGTTGGTCTACCGAAGATTCCCTCTACTACTGCTTTGGTGGGTGAGGGGACCCCACCATTTTTTCAGTTGCACATGTCGTTGCCTGATGAATTGGTCCAAGTGACCATGCCGAACAGCTCCTCAATTTCATCCCGAAGCTGGAGGTAGTTTTCGGTGTCATGGCCATGATCGTGATGGTAGAGGTAGTATTTATTTGGATTGCATTGCTTGGATGAGCCCAAAGCTTCCTTGCCAGAGGAAGACGATCCTTGATTTCCATCATCACTTGCATCCTCGGAGTGTTCAGTGGTGTGTAGTTGGTGAACCTTCGAAGTGGAGATACTTGTTGCTCTCTCCTAGGGTTCTTCTGTCGGGGATTTCATGGGGTAGTCCAGCACCTCTATCTTCTGGGCAGAGAATAGGAGTGTGACTGGTTCTTTACAGGAGACTTCATCTTTTCTCCTTTCTTTCCTTCTTCACCTGATGCTCCCATCAAAGATTCACCTTCAAAAGCCTCATCGGCCCATGCATACTTTTTCGCCTGAGCCAACATCTCCGTGAAATCATGCGGGTAGGTTTTCTCCAAAGAATATTGGAGTCTATTATTTAGAAGCCCATCCTTCAAGGTGGTCATGGCAACCGATTGGTCAAGGTTGTGCACCTCTAATACGACTGCAATGAAACGGCCAAGGTAGGATTGGAGCGACTCCCCTTCTTTCTGCTTGATATTAGTCAAAGAGTTCGATCCTTTCTACTGTTGTCGACCGCTCACAAAGTGACCAATAAATTACCTGCTCATTTGATCAAAGTAGTGGATCATCCATGGCTTTAAGCTTGAGTATTAGTGCCAAGCTGTACCTTTTAGAGTGGAGAAAAAGGCTCAGCAGAGAACAGCATTAGTGGCCCCATAAAAAATATTAGGGCCTTGAAACTTTCCAAGTGGTCCACAGGATCAGTAATCCCATAGTAGCTTTCCAACTGAGGTAGCTTGAAGTGGCTGGAGATCGGCTCTTGCATGATCCAAGCGCTAAACGGTGGATCGATGTTGTACCCATCATCCTTCACCAAAGTTTGATGGCGGATTGCATCAATCTGATCGTTCATCTCTTGGAGTTGGCGATGGACATCCACATCCCAGGTGGCATAATCCTCCAAATGATAGGGAGGAGTCCACTAGCCAGGTGTCCGCTCAGGGCTTCGGGGATGACTATGGTGAGTCTGCCTTTTCCATTCAGGACTCTATAGGGAAGTTGCAGTTGTTCCTGAGGTGGTGGAGCCGGTTGCGGTGTAGGAATGGCTGGGTGCAACACCACCATAGGCACGACATTAGCCGATTGCACCATTGCTATCAGTGCTGCACTCGTCTGTTGTGCTATCATCATCGCCGCCTGTGCAGCTATAATCTGCTGCATTGCCTGAACGACGGTGGTGAGATTTTGGACCTGCTAAAATAGCAGGTTGAACTGCTCCACACTGACAACAGCTACTTGTTATGGAGGCAGTTGAGGTGCTTCTGATACTGGCATCTGCATTTGGTGATTGGCCACATTTTCTACTTGCTGGGAGGTGTGTTGCCTAGCTATGCAACTCAAGAGGGGGGGAGTGAATTGGGTTACTAAAATTTTAAATGAGGAGTGAATCACAAAAATTATGCTTTGAATGTGATTGTGATGTGTAAAGATAAGAGCAAAGGATGTGTCAGATACTAACATAATTAAGTAAAAATTAATATAAAAAAGAATAAAAGAGATTAACACATCACAAACAAGAAGGTTTATAGTGGTTCGATGCCAACCTTGTACCTACATCCACTCTCCAAGCTCCTACGTGAGAATTCCAATCTACTAATCATTTTCAACGATTACAACGTCGAATACCATCGAATCTAGCTATTCTAAGCTAGACACTTATTTTTCAGATACAAGTCAATCTTTTACACTCCGATTCAAGGTTTGGATCAATCTTCTCAAGTTTTGAAACCCCCCAAAACTCAAAATAGAAAGCAAGAGAAAGTTGGTTTACAATGTTAAACACAAATTAGCTCCTCAATAAGTATAATAAAATAATAAATATACTTTACTCAAAATGGAAGAAGCCTTTGAGAACCTTCTCTGAAGGAATGAAGACTTGAATGAGCTTTGGAGAGGTCGTTGAGCTTGAAATAAATGCTTCTTTTGCTTAAAGCTGAATTTTCTTTAGGGCTGATTTCTCTCTTGATTCTTTTTTCTATTTTTCTCCCTTTTGAATGGCTTTATACCTTCAATCAATACTAAAGAATATTTAGTAGCTGTTAAGAGTCGTTGGAAAGGATTTAGAAAGCATTTTATATGCCAAAATCGGATTGAAAACTAACCATTGCAGATTTTTTCGTCACAGGGGATGCCCCTTATGTCAACCCCTAGAAAAGGTCACCCCTTTTTTCTCAGTCAAGAAACGGCTTTTGTTTCGGCTCAGAAACAACAAGGGATGACCTAATAATCGCCTCTTTTCATATGGGACATCCCAAGGATCGCCCCTTTTTGCATGCCACTCCAGAAATCCTACGTGCCAGTGTGCCATTTAGGAGGGATCGACCTAAGGGTCACCCATTTTTGCCCAAGCTTGCTTTTCTTCAATTTTGGACTTTCAAAATTTTAAAATTACCTCCAAATGATTTGATATCAACTTGAATGATCTTGAGGCTTCCGAAAAACTTCAATTACATCTCTAACTTGATGAATTTGCTACTTTGGCCATCTCCAAATATTTTTATAAATCAAAAGTTTCATGCATCTCTTGAAATTAACTTTTAAAACATCTCCAAAGATACAATATCATTAGTACCTCTCACAAATATTTTGTGCTCATCAAAATCAATCCTTTAAGACCATAATCTTCTCCTTTTGATGATGGCAAAATATTTAAGTATAAGAAAAATGAAGTAAATTTAACATTGGAGAAAGATAGTGCCATTTAAAATCGAGCTAGAGATCAAGATATATACATATATGATCAATTCAATGTATCTTGTAAAGACATTCACTTTTATTTAGCAATTTTCTTTTTAGAGGAGCTAAGGGGTCATGAATGCAAGTATACATTTGTGCTTATACTATGTTGCACCAAACCACTCCCCCTTTTTGACATCATCAATGTAGAAAATAAATTTATATTTTGGTTAAAATATCTCCTCCTAAAATTTTCAAATTGGTAGAACCTACTGCATAAATGACACAAAGCATACAATATAGGGCCAATAAAAGTCACATGTGCATTCAAATTTAACTAAAGCATTATAAGAAGTTCACATCAGTTCACAATACATAGTTTTACTAAGAAGTACCATACCCTAGAAGGGTTACATATAAGCATAAAATGTTAGCTCTACAACAAAATACAACAAAAATATACAAAAAAAAATCAACATCTATAGTTTCATCTAATAACATAGAATATTAAAATATACATCAAGATAGTACAAAATATAGCATCCATATCCATAATAACTAAACATAATGTGTTTCAATTATCATGCCAATATGAATCATGAAGTGACAAAATAAACACATATGAATAGATACTTCACGAAAGTTTTAATTTATCATAAATTCAGATGTTAGGCATTTGATACCAATTTTCATACAAGTACATAAAGTCATTTGATATGATCATTTCAAGCAAGCGAACATATGAGTATATCAATCAATTTAGGAGCAATAATATGAGTATATTAATCAATTTAGGAGCATCTCAAGCACATACTCATCACACATCCTGTCCCTCTTTTTGGTAGCATCAAAAAGCTCAAGGATTTTAAAAACATGAATCATCAAAATCAAATAAAGACTCAAAAGTTAAAGATATTCAATTTTTAGAATTTGATTTTAGTTCTCTCCTTTACAAATTAAACTTGAGTTGAACTTATAAATTCAAAAAAAGACTTCTCTCCCTCTTCAAAAGTATAGATTCAAAAATACTTCTCAAATTCAGAAAAAAAAATTAAGATAGAACTTATTCAAAACTCAAAATTTTAGAGTATCAAAAGTAGGCATAAGATATGTTTAACCTTTTCAAAAGACATCTCTTCCTCTTTGAAAGATATCATACCATTAAGTTCAGAAAAATTATGAATTTTTCAAATTTATCTCAAATAGTATCATATCAAGAATATATTAATGCAAAATAGATTTGAACTAAAATATTCAGTTCTTTTGCCAAAAATAATGCAATAAAGCGCAAGGCAAGAGAGATGCTATTGATACCGAGTGTGAAAATTTTCTTTAAAAGAATCTTCTTGATACCAATTATTTGAGAATCGACTCAAATAATAATTTACTTGAAATTTTTTCTTAATATCACTTGAAGATTTAAGAAGAGTAAGTTTTAAACTTATTTCAAAAAAAAATCAATCACAGCAAAATACAAATCCGTATTTAAATTTGGCTTGATACTAATACACTATCAAAAATAATGATAGCATCAAATCATGCAAAGTATGAATGAATAAGTCTAATAAAAAAAATCATGATTATTCTAATCAAAGTATAAATATTCATCAATAAATTCTCTTTTAAGTATAATAATGATTTTTCAAAAATACATCAAATGAATAGAACAACATGAGTGTACAAATAGATCGAGACAAATGATCATCAATAATTTTTATTTTATTAACTTTCAAAATAATTTTTCCTATTTAGTTACAAAGAAGATTTCTCTTTTAATATTTCTAATAATATATTCTCCCTTTATTTTTCATAATAAATGCTAGAAATTTATTTTCTTGATCCTCCTCCTTTTTCTTCCAAATTATGCATAATTAGTTGATTTTAAGAGAATGAGCTTTATATTTTTCTCCTCCTTAGATTTATAAATAGAGCGTATAATGCATTCAGTAAATAAGTATAAATATCAAACAACTAACAATCATCAAGCACACTCAATTTTTAGAAAGAAGTCATATTTTATTGATTTTGAAAAGTGATTATAAGAAGGATTACATCAATATATCCAAAAGAATTGAAAGAAAAATCTAATGAGATCAAAGAAATAGCACTAAGCATAAGGATCCAAAATTTTAGTTCTCTTTTAATTTCATAAAATCTATCTTTACTTAATGGCTTTATAAAAATATCAACTAATTATTTTTTAAAATAAATAAATTCAAGCATTACATCATTATTTTGAACATGTTCTCTAATAAAATGGTATCTTATTTCTATGTGTTTGGATCTAAAATATTGAATTGGATGTTTGGTTAGATTAATTATACTAGTATTATCATATCTTATGGGAATGTTATTATGTTTCGCACCAAAGTCTTTGAGTTATTACTTAATCCATAAGATTTAAGTACAACAACTTCCGACTGTAATATATTCGATCTCGATCGTAGACAATACCATCGAATTTTGCTTTTTGCTAAACCATGAGATTAAGTTTACTCCAAAAAATCGATAAATTCTACTAGTACTTTTTTTGTCTAATTTACATCCAGCAAAATCTGCATCTGAATATCCTATTAAGTCTATAAATGATTATTTAAAAAATTATTAGGCTAAAATTTGAGTACCTTTTAAATATTTTAAAATTCTTTTAATAGTATTTAGGTATGATTCTTTGGGATCAAATTGAAATCTTATACATGTACAAACACTGAACATGATATCAGACCTACTATCAGTAAGATATAGCAAAGATCCTATCGTGCCTTTATAAAGCTTTAAATCAATACTTATCATTCTCATCCTTATCTAATTTACATGAAGGGCTCATGGGTGTGCCAATGCTCTTGGAGGTCTCCATCACCAATCTTTTTAATAGCTCTATTCTGTACTTGCTTTGACAAATGAAGATCTCTTCTTTATTTGTTTAATTTGAAGTCTGAGAAAAAATAGAAGTTCTCCCATCATACTCATCTCAAATTTTTTCTGCATGAGCTTGATAAAATCTTGACATAAAGTTTCATTAGTAGATCCAAATATGATATCATCAATATATATTTGTATAATAAGAATATCGTCAAGCTTTTTTTATGAAAAGAGTAATATCTATTTTTCTCTTAAAATTTATTTTCTAGCAAAAATTTATTAAGTCTTTCATACTATACTCTAGGTGCTTGTTTCAAACCATATAAAGCCTTGTTTAATTTGAAAACATAATTTGAGAAAGCATGATTTTTAAAATTGGAGGGCTGCTCTACATATACCTCTTCAGTAATAAAATCATTTAGAAAAGTATTTTTGACATCTATTTGAAATAGTTTAAATTTCATAAAACAAGCATAGACAAGCAAGAGTCTTATAGCTTCTAATTTAGCTATGGGTGTAAAAATCTCATCAAAATTAATTTCTTCTTATTGATTATACCCCTTTAGCTATTAATCTTACTTTGTTTCTAATGATATTTTCATTTTCATCCAATTTATTTTTAAACACCCACTTAGTTTCAATTATGGGATGATCTTTAGGTCTAGCTACAAAGTCCATACATTGTTTCTTTCAAATTGATTAAGTTCTTCTTACATTGTATTAATCTAATTATGATCTTTTATGACTTCATCAATAGTTTTTGGTTCAAAATGAGAGACAAAAGTAAAGTAATTATTAACATCTTCAAGAGAGGATCTAGTTCTTATCCCATGTGTCGGATCACCAGTTATAAGTTTCTTGAGATGGTTGTGGATATACTTTCATTCTCTTGGAAGATCATATATACCTTGAGCATGCTGCTTTTCACCCTCATCATCATGATCATCTTCATGCTCTTTTTCATCGTTTATAGTAGAGTCTTTTAGGATGAGTTCTTTTACTCCTTCAATTTGATTTGCATCATCAATAACTTTTTCTTCTTTGATGGAAGATCATTTGTCTCATCATAAATAACATGCATCGATTCTTCTACAACTAAGATTTTTTTATTAAAAACTCTAAATATTTTACTAGAAGTAGAATAATCAAGAAAAATAGCTTCATCAGATTTAGCATCAAAATTTTCTAACTTATCTTTACCATTATTTAAACAAACACCGACAACCAAAATATGAAAATATACAATGTTGGATTTTTTCTCTTTCCAAAGTTTATAAGATGTTTTCTTTAAAATTGATCTAATTAAAGCATGGTTTAAAATGTAACATGCCATGTTAATTTCTTCTATCCAAAAATACTATGGAAGGTTGCTTTTATATAGTATGGTACATGCCATTTCTTCAAGAGTTCTATTCTTTCTTTCTACTACCTCATTTTGTTGGAGTATTCTAGGTGCAGAAAAGTTATAATCAATATCTTTTTCTGTTAGAAAATCGCTATAGTTTCATACATGTAGTTCAAAAATTTTCTAGACATCTATGCAGCAGAAGTAAATAAATTAAATAATTTTAATTTATTTATATATCAGATCAGATCTGAAAATCATAGTAAGAATCTTGATATGAATATATAATTATGATCTAAAATTTGAAATAAAAAATAAACCATTAAAAAAATAAACGAAAATCAGATCTCCATACCTCAGATCCTGCGGATGTCTCAGGTTCTGATCGTAGCCGCGCACGTGTCCGATCTCTACTGATATCCACATGAAATTATCTGATTGGAGCACCGAGATTATTGATGTGCTAGTACCTTGCAGATCTCGCTCCTCATCTTTGGATCTAGATCTCTTCTTCTAGATCTTGAAGGCTGCGCGAACTCTTTCGTGCAGATTTGACGGGATCTGAACTAGATCACTATGAAGAGAAGAAGAATCCTTTTCTTCTCTTCTTCTCTCTCTTTTTCTCTCTTAGATCTGATCTCTATCAGATCTGGACATTGGGATGTAAGAAAGAAAGGAGATGGAGGCGTTAGGAGAGGAAGTTGGCGGTAAGAAAGAAAGGTCTCTCTTATCTCACGCACGCCACACCCTATTCTTAATTTTGTCATATAAAACCAAACCATGCCACCTCTCCTTCACGCCCCTTAGAGATAAGATCAAATCTTATCCAAAATAGGAATGAATGGTGTGGAAAAGGAATGAAAAAATTTTGTGCGCCAAAAGGAAGTTGTATGAAAACTTTCACGGTAATCTCTTAGCGCACGTCCATTTTCAAGAATTTTTTATCACACAAAATTAATTCCTTACACACCCAATCAGATATGATTTAATTCTATTTTGAATCATATTCAATAAAAAAAATCAGCAAGAAAGAGAATCCCAGATGGAGTGGGACGCCAACTATTGGTGCCCTCCCTTCACGCATGTGAAACAAAAGGGGGCGTGTTTTCACACGCTCCCTCCCTTCTTTCTATAAATTTTGGAGAGAGAGTCTTAGGAGATTAGGACACTCGGAATCAAGGTTCATCTAGTTCAAATAGAGCCTTAATCGGGCTCAAATCGAGTCTGAAACGAGCTGAATTCGAAAAGACTGTCAAGCCTGATCCAATCAAGCCTGAAATCCAAATCTGATTTGGATAATTGAACCCAATTAACATTAAATTAAATTAAATATAATTAAATTAAATTTGATTTAAATTAATTAAAACTTAATTTATAATTTAATCAATCTCAAAAAAAATTATAATATTTATAATTAAGTCCCTGCATTAACAATTAGCAGCTGTCAAAATTGTAACGCTTACAACTTAGCAGTTTTTAAAATTCAAACTATCAATCTGATTGATAATTCGAATATTATCCAAACCATTAATCAGATCAAGCTCCTTTTGTGTGTGACCCCTCAGGTTCTATTATGTCTGGCGGTGAGACATACCGTGATCTCTATCACAGTATCATCGAAACTCTTTTGATGGGCTAAAATGATTCCAACTCACCTCAACAAGATCATTGATCCGAAAATGATCTTAGTGAGTTCTAACGATCCACCAGTGACGTCTAGCAACCTGTAGTGATAATCCAGCAGAACAAAAAGTGAACCTCTAGGTGTAGTTATCGTGTGATACAATTCTTTTATCGAGAGTCTCGGCTTGACGGAGGTCATGGAGAACTCGTCAAACCCCATCGTTAGTCATATGCTAGATTGGCTCGACTCGAGTTTATTTGTGAATTTCGTGAAAACTCTTTTCTAGTATTCACACTTACTCTGGTCAGAGATTTTTCTAAACTCAGTCTTATGAATCGCATAGAACTTCTCCTTTTCTACCAAGATCGATAGATTTTATCTAGGTGCATCCTACTCCAAACAGCGAACTTGAACCTACATAGCCACCATACACAGCAAAGATCCGAATGACTAGAGATCCAGAAATATACAGTCAAACTATGTACCCTCACTGTAAATAGTCAATATACCGTAGGTTAAAGGATCAGTCACACCACTGCAGCATCGAGAAAGATCACTGACGAGTGAGTAGACATTCAAGTAGTTTCTCGTGTTGGTCACGTTTAATGCAAGTTATTCTCTAACAACTACCTGCACTCTCACCCAGTATCTTTACACCGCAGACTCGAGACTCATCTGCCCCAAAGGGAGGTGAT
>KE504873.1:160948-170954 GCA_000441515.1 Elaeis oleifera
GATTCCATCTAGGTGCATCCTACTCCAAACAATGAACCTGAATTTACATAACCAACATACACAGCAAGGATCCGAATGGCTAGGGACCAAGAAAATGTGCAGTCAAACTATGTAGCCTCACTATGAATAGCCAATACACCGCAGGACAAAGGACCAATCACACCACTGCAGCATCGAGAAAGATCACTGACGAGAGAGTAGACATCCAAGTGATTTTTCATGTTGGTCACGCTCAGTACAAATTATTCTCTAACAACCACCTGCACTCTCACCCCAGTATTTCTACATCGTAGACTCGAGACTCATCTGCCCCAAAAAGAGGTGATCCGTGCACCGATCTCGAATGGATTGATCACTGTCCTTCGTGATGATCTTTCAATCAGGAGCATTTAGAAATTAACTACTAATGATGTATGTCTCAAATTCTCAATGCCATGAGAATATACAAAATCATCTTTGTTAATTTTTAGGACAAATCATGGATATATAAGACATGATTGGTTATAAAGACTGAACATCAAGTACAAAATATGCCCTAGAGAAAGTATGTGTCGGTCAAGATTGGCTTCTAGGGCATACATCCAACATTTTCATCATAAAATTTCTAAAATCTTAATTTTCAAACTCGATACCATGATCACTTTGAATTTTAAGAATTGGATGACCTTTTTCATTTGAAACTTTTCGATAAAACTTGATAAAAATTGAAAAATTCATCGTTATGCGTCAAAAATAAAATTCATGTAAATCAAGAAAAATCATCAATAATAATAAAATCATATCTTTTCTACCTAAGCTTGTAGTTCTAGTGAGTCTAAATAAATCCATATGCAACAATTTCAATGGCCTAAAAGTTGAAATAATTTTTTTAGATTTAAATAAAACTCTAGTTTGTTTGCCTAGTTGACATGCATCATAAATTTATCATTTTCAAAATTTAGTTTAAGTAAACCAACAACCAAATCTTTTTTGATGAGCTTAGAAAGAGAATGCATACTTATGTGTGCAAGCCTACGGTGCCAAAGCCAACTAATCTTATTAATTTTGACATTCATGGTTACTAGACATTGCATGTTTTGCGAGGATAGATCATCTAAATCTACCATTTAAATATTACCATATTTATATCCAATGAATCTAATGCCATCATCACTAGGGCTAGTTACAATGCACATAGTGGATTCCAAAATAACTTTAAAACTCTTGTCATAAAGTTGACTAATACTTAAAAGATTATACTTGAGACCATCTACCAATAACATATTTTTAATAAATGTGAAGGAAGTGATACTAATGTTACCTAATCCAATGATCTTTCTTTGCCATTATCTCCAAAGGTGACCATCGCTCTGTCTTTTGCTTCGAGAGTGATGAATTAAGATTTATCATTAGTCATGTGTCTTGAACATCCACTATCAAGATACCATCTTCTATTTGATCTTGGAATGCAAAACACCCCTACACAGAAAATCAAGTTTTAACTTTAGGTATCCAAGCTTTCTTGGATCCTTTTTGATTAGTCACAATGGTTCTTTTTAGAACTCATATCATCTTCACATGAAAGCTACCAAATTTGTTAGAAAAGTAAGTATATGATTTATGACCCATTTTACCACAGCTAAAACATGAGATTTTTGATGATATATCTTGTGAAGAATTCATAAATATATTTTTAAAAATTTTATTTCTTTAGGGGTTATAATCAAGATCGATTTTGTTATACACTATCCTTTGATTTTCAAAAATTATTTAAAGTTTATTTGAACTTAAAGTAAACTTATCTATAATTAGTTTCAGTTTATTTACTTTAGTTTTTAAGTTCGATTCTCTTTGGTTAAATTTCTATTTTAAACTAAAATAGCTTCTCTTTCTTTGAGTAAACACTAATTTTATATTTTTAATTCTTTGTTCTTTAATCCTAACTTTTTTAGATCATCTAACAGGTCATAGAAAATCTCTTACAATTCATCAAAAGTAAATTTATTAGAAGGTTCAGAAGTTACCTCATTTTCATTTGCCATGAGATAAAGATTTGCTTCTTTATGGGTCTCATCATTAGAGCTTGACTCATCGCTATCACTCCAAGTTGCCACCATGGCTTTCTTTTAAATTTTTTAGGAGCCTTCTTGAGTTGAGGATATTCGGATCTAAAGTATCGTGATTTCTTACACTCATAACATATAAGGGACTGCTCTTTGTCTTTCTCTTTGCTTGTCTCCCCTTGGTTAATGGCCTTCTTCTTACTCCTTGCCTCCTTTCTTCATGAACCTCTTAAATTTTCGAGTGATGAGTGCAAGTTCTTCATCTTCATCATCATTTTCTGATTGGTCCAATTTTTTCTCTTCTCGAGCAGTGGACTTGAGAGCAATAGTCTTCTTCTTCTTGGTCTCTTTTTCGCTATACTGTCTCATGATGAGTTCGTATGTCATAGCGATCCGAGAAGCTCTTCCGAAGGTAAGACATTTATGTCCTTTGCCTCTTGAATCACTGTGGTCTTCACCTCTCATGTTCTTGACAGAGATCTAAGCACCTTTTTTATAAGATCACTATTAGAATAGGACTTACCAAGACTCTTAAGCCCATTAATGATATCAGTGAATCGTGTAAATATTTGGGTAATAGACTCATCAGATTTCATTATAAAGAGTTTATATTTGTGGATAAGCATGTTAATTTTGACTTTTTGACCTGATTTGTGCCTTCATGAGTTATCCCTAGTCTATCCCATATTTCTTAGCTAAATTATGTGTTGAAATTCTATTAAACTCATTTGCATCTAGTGCATAGTATAAACATTCATGGCTTTTGTATTGAGCTGAGCCATCTTCTTGTCAATCTCATCCCACTCATTTTCAGATTTGGAATATCCTTCCATCAGTTAATTTTGTGGGTGAGTGAAGTTCATTCACTATGCTACTTCACATATCGTAGTTAAGAGCTTGAATAAAAATCTTCATTCGAGATTTTCAATACGTATAATTTGATTCATTAAAAAATAGAGGTCAGTTTGTGGATGCCCCTCGGTAAGTGAAGTGCCAACTTGAGTTGTCATAGATCTTTTGCTCTTGATGGTGAAATTAAGAAAGAGCTAGAGCACTGGACTCTGATACCACTTATTGTCTAGTTATGCAACCTAAGAGGGGGAAGGTGAATTGGGTTACTAAAAATTTTAAGTAAGAAGTGAATCACAAAAATTATGCTTTGAATATGTTATGTGATGTGCAAGGATAAGAGCAAGGAATGTGCCAGATACTAATACAATTAAGTAAAAAATTAATGCAAGAAAGCAATAAAAGAGATCAACACATCATAAACAAGAAGGTTTATAGGGTTCGGTGTCAGCTTTGCACCTATATCTACTCTCCAAGCTTCTACTTGAGAATTCCAATCTACTAATCATTTTAATGATCACAACATCAGATACCACCTATCCTAGCTATCTCAAGCTAGACACTTATTGTACAAGACAATTCTTTACACTCCGATTCAAGGTTCGGATCAACCTTCTCATGTTTTGAAACCCCCAAAACAAACTCAAAATAGCAAGTAAGAGAAAGTTGGTTTACAATGTTAAACACAAATTAGCTCCTCAATGAGCACAATAAATTAATAAATATATTTTAATCAAAATAGAAGAAGCCTTTGAGAACCCTCTTTGAAGGAATGAAGACTTGAATGAGCTTTGGAGAGGTGGTTGAGCTTGAAATGAATGCTTCTTTTGCTTAAAGTTAAATTTCTTTAGGGCTGATTCTCTCTTGATTTTTTTTCTATTTTTTCCCTTTGAATGGCTTTATACCTTCAATCAATGCTGGAGAATGTTTAGTAGCTGTTAAGAGCAATTGAAAAGGGTTTAGAAAGTATGTAATGCACCAAAATCAAATTGAAAAACTAGCCGTTGCAGATTTTTTCATTACAGAAGGTGCCCCTTAGGTCGACCCCTAGAAAAGGGTCGCCCCATAGATCGTCCCTTTTTTCTCAGTCAAGAAACGACTTTCTATTTTGGCTTAGGAATAGCAGAGGACGATCTAGGGGTCGCCTCTTTTCATACGGGACATCCCAGGGGTCATCCCTTTTTACGTGCCCCTCCAAAAATCCTGCATGCTAGCATGTCATTCAGAATGAGTCGACCTAGAGGTTGCCCTTTTTTACTCAAGCTTGCTTTTTTTCAATTTTAGGCTTTCAAAAACTTTGAAATTGCTTTCAAACAATTTGATATCAACATGAATAATCTTGGAGGCTTCCGAAAAACTTCAATTATATCTCCAACTTGATGAATTTGCTACTTTAGTCATCTCCAAATATTTTTACAAATCAAAAATTTCATGCATCTCCTAAAATTAATTTTTAAAATATCTCCAAAGATATAAATTATTAGTATTCCTCTCAAATATTTTGTACTCATCAAAAGCAATCCTTTGGGACAACAAGGTGGCGACGGCGTTGGATCATCGAGAAGAGGTTCTACATTGTGCCATTCCTCTGGTTTATCGCTCCTTCCCAAAATTGGATCAAGTGAGCCCTTTCTCTAGTGCCAATCTATTGATGCTAAAATCTGTCTATCGGTTGGAGTCTACTAGAGTGGTGGCACAGTCTCTTCAAAGAAACCTACAAAAAACGTTTTGGTCGAAGCTGGCTCCGACGGGGACCTTTCGATGCTCAAGTCATTTTTCAGGTAACAAATGGGAAAGAGCATAGGTAGAAAAGAATGTCGTACCTTCGGTATCCCCTTTGGGTCCTTTTTGTAAATGAGGATGGCGGGCCATTTTTGGGATATTCGCTGGCCAATTCTAGCATATCATCGTGAGATTGTCGGTCGAGATCTTTGAGATTGGACGGTTACACCTGCCTTATCCATTTCGGAGCCAGCTGGGGTGCTTTTAAATTTGAGACGGGTGCACAGGCGGGATTCGACTAGCTTCGGTAACTTCGGCTCTAGCTAGCTTTAGCCTAGAGTATCTCAGAGTGGTCCCATGAATGGTGATACTGGACCTGAGAGACGGTTTGGGTCGGTTATGCTGTTGCGGAGCTTAAGATCGGATGACAAAGTGTGGGCCAAGGGCTGAAGTAAAAATCGGTTGAAGTTGGAGCTTGGATCGGGCTGTATATTGAATGGCTTCTTCTTCGTGGCTCTCTATTAGTTCCGAGGAAATTCGTTTTCTTCCTGGATCAGGTACGTCCGTCATCTATCGTATTTCTGCATCAATTTGACATACTCTTCCACAGGATCTTCGGCTACTCTATGGCAGTATATGTTACCGAGCCTAGAGACTGAAGTTCCTCAAAGTCTGATGCTCCACTTGAGCACCCAACGGCCTCAGCATCTATCTTTCGGTGGCACTTGTCCACCGACTCATGTTTTCGGCCTAAAGTACAGATCCACCCCAACAACAGCCATACCAAGGGAGCTCTACCAAAACTATTTTCAACTATTTTTGTTCTTGGAATGCCATAATAGTTGATGAGTTGGTGGGGTATCTCTAATAGGTAATGTGAACGTACCTGTAAAATATGTGGCGTGGGACACAAACATGAACTTAACAAATAAAGCATAATCAAAGGGAGTTGTGCTTCTCTAGCTACATTTTTAGAATATGAAAAGCTAATTCCATTTTGTTTTCCTACATTCAAATATTGTTTTTTGTTCATCCTAGGATCCAACTGATGTCATGCCATATTACGGCGATGCTAAACCAACACGAGCGCATGAACCCTAAAGAATCTTATCTAGTGCGTTTGCTTTCAAGGGCCCACTATTGAAGCAGTGTTCAAATCTACACCAAAGTGGAAAATGAGTCTCTGTTTTAGAAACACATTTAGCTGAAGGCAGACTTAGATTGACAGGCACATAACATTTCACTAGACCATCAAATACATAATAAGAAGTGAAAAACTCAAACCACATATAGATTGTACGCAGGCACGAATTCGAAACTCATTTCTACTTGCTATCAGACCTAAACAATATCCATCTTTGTGTTAGTTTAACTTTTCTTAAAAAACATGATGTCATGCAAATTGTTTGTCCATCCAATACTTACGTAACCGGCCATGCTCAAATTGGGTAACCGCAAAAAATCTTTTTTTATGAACATTTATTTATATGAAGTAGCGGGCTGGTGATGCAGCAGCCCTATGTGCTTGTTTTGTTTCTGATGTAGGTTGTGTTGGAGACCTCCCTTGTTATCAGCTTCAACCATGACTCTCAATTCTCATAATAGTATAAATGTGCACCATATACATATAAAGAATTTACAATTACAAATTAAATTACCATCACCAATATCAACAATTCAATTCTTTTTAAATATTTGTTTGTAGTGAACAAACAAACATGGACTTCAATTAGCATGCATATATAAAAGAAACAGATTGAGTAATTGTCTTAAAGTATCAATATCTATGAAGATAAATATAATAGTGCAAGTAAGAGAAAGGTTAAATGAAGTAATTTTTACTAAATATTCACATTGATCTGCCATAGGATGGAAAAATAAATGAGAGAAACCATGGAGGAGAGAGACAAATACTGATGCGAGAGGCCGACGTGATCAATATCAAGATCCACTCCTCCTGAGAAATTATTATCTTGAACCATTCTAGCATGTAGGATATAGACAAAGCAATAAAAACCAGACACATCACATTTCCCATTAAATAAGTTGCCTATTCCAGGATCCAGCTCATTCCCTATTAAACCATGATAAGCTTGATAGGCCGGCAGCGTTGCAAGTTCAAGTGGTTGGAACTTGTTGAGTTACATGGCTGTCTTTTGTTGGGTCTTGTTGAGCAGTCACTGCTAGTTTTTTTTTTTTTTGATGCAAATGAGTTAGGGAAGACCTAACTCAAGCTCGTTGCATTAAATGTAAGAAAGAGTACAGATGTTAGATAGAAGTGAAGAGATAAACAAGAGTTAGAAGTTACCAACTTCACACCCAGTTTAGAGTACAGAAGACGGACAGTGTTCTGGGTTACATGAAGAGTTGGACTCTTAATAAATGCCCCAGAGTAACTAGACTTCAGCTTTATTCTATTAGCTGGGGAACCAGGTAATCAGAAGTTATGCTGTGCTGGGATGAGAGCATAAAAGCTCCTTCATACGTTTGGAAACTTGCTGCATTGAAGAACAATTTTGATCATTTGTGTGTTCAGTCCAAGATAGGAAAAGCTTTGCAGTTTGCTTAGCCACAAATGTCGGTAAGTATGGAAATCAAAACACCTTTTGTTCCGATCTTTCCATAAGGTCCATTGCGCCATGGCAATGAGAACATCCAGTCCTTTCTGAAGGGGCCGTGAATGATCATCTGACCGCCAGGAACTCCGCAGCAAGAGTTGAGTTTGTGGGAGATTCGTCAGATGAAAATTATCCAGAAGTAATGACCAGACCTGTAGTAAAAGATGGTCCACCGTTTCAGTGTTTGAGTCACACAAAGAGCATTTATCCACATCTTTCCAACCTCTCTTAATGAGGTTTGCTTTAGTTAGAATTCTGTCATGGAAGCAAAGATAGGTAAAATATTTAACCTTCTCTAGAACTCTGATTTTCCATAAGATTCTATTGAAAAATGGTCTGATTCCTCCGTCCAATAGGAAACAGTAGCATTGTTTGGTTGAGAATTTGTTGCTTGGGAACCATTTCCAATCCAATGAGTCCTGTTCATTTGAGGGTTCAACAGTAGACATCACATACCTGAGTTGTTGATGACTCTGTTCATTGATTGTTGGGGATGCAAGAGGCCAATAGTTAATGCTTCTGAAGAGTTTGTATGCTTCTGCGACAGAGATGTTTTTGTGGGTGAAAGGGCAAACAAACATGGGAACCAATCTTTAAGTGGTTGAGGGATTAACCTTGCGTCATGCCAAAATGATATGTTCAATCCGTTGCCAAGGCGAAATTTTATCATGGTCTGAAACAATTCTCTAACTTTCAAAACTGACTTTCAGAATGCTGACTGTGGCTGATGGGGTGGTGTATTCAGTATAATAGGATGGTGATGGTAATAAGTTGCCGTGACTAATAAGCACCATGGTCTCTGTGGGTTTTTAAAAAATTCCACCACCATTTATAGAACAAAACTTTATTGAGTGTTGTGATATTAGTGATATCCATTCCGCCAAGATCCTTCGGTCTGCAAACCATGTTCCAATTTAATAAATGTTGGCCTTGTTTAGCCTTATTAGAACCTGCCCATGAGAATGCCCATCGCAATCTGTCTATTTTCGAATAATTCCAGGTTGTATAATGAAGTTGTTCATCCAGTATGAAATGATTGGCATGATTACTGAATTGAGTAGAATTGTTCTACCAGCAATGGTGAGAAATTTCCCTTTCCAGGTTGCTAATCTTTTGAAATCTTTTCAAGAAGAGGTGACCAGTCACTTTGTTTACGGCACCCAGATCGTAATGGCAGACCAAGGTAATTGAGAGGGAGACCACTGGTTCTACTACCAAGGATAGTTGCAATCTGATCTCTTTATTTTAGGAATTCCAATTCCTATTACCAAAGACTTCTTGAAGTTAATTTTTAAGCCTGATAGTAATTCGTAAGAGTAAACTATGAACTTTAAAGAAGTAATATTCTCTCTGTAAATTCCACTGAAATTAAAGTGTCATCAGTGAATTGAAGGTTGAGTATGTGACTGAAGACTTCATTATCTCCAATACCTTTGATCAATTGGTTTGAAGCGGCAACATTGAGTATTCTATTTAACATATCTATCACTAATATGAAGAGTTGAGGTGAAAGTGGATCTCCCTAACACACAGACCTCTAGAATGGCAGGAGGCTTTACCCGTAAAACCATTGATAATGATGGAAGATTTGGCTATAGTAACGATGTCTTGAATCCAGCTGTTAGATGTATGTTCTAGAAGCCAATATAGCTGGCACATTGTAATAAATTTAGGACACAATTTTGTATTTAATACATTGATTTGATCAATAAAAAGGTAAGTTATTTTTTATTCAAGTATGATGTGTCCTTGAATCATCTATGAAATTAATTTTGATACATATTCTCAAGGTGTTGAGAATTAGAGATATATATTTAATTTCTAAATGCTTCCAGTCATAGGATTATCATGAAGACGATGATCGATCCAGATAGACTGGCACACAGATCGCCTCTTTCGGGATAGATGGGTCTCTAATATACAGTATAGAGATACTGAGTGATGAGTGCAAATAGTTGTTAGAGAATAATTAGTACTGAACGTGACCATACGAGAAATCACTTGAATTTCTACTCGATCATCAGTGATCCTCTTGATGCTATAGTTATGTGACTGGTCCTTTGACCTGAGATGGCACTGCTGCTCGTAGTGTGGCTGCTGGAGTTTGATTAACACATAAACATGGATCTCAATGAGCCCTTGTAGTAGATATTGATGACAGTTGGTTCACTGTAGGAGTAGGGTGTGCATCAAGATGGGATCTATCGATGTTGGTAGAAAGAGTATTCCTATGGGATTTGAGAGGCAAGTCCCAGAATTTGTGGCCACAATAGTGTGATTGATGGAAAAAATTTCATAGGAATCACATTTGGACTTGAGCTGATCAAATCTATCATATAACTGATGTTGAGATTTGACAATTTATCCATGACTTGCCATTTAGTTAGGACTCACAATAGAGAGACTGAATCACACGTTAACTACACTTAGAGATTCATTTTAGTTCTACTGGGTTGCCACTATATACTGCTAGATGTCACTGGTGGATTGTGAAAGCTCACTAGGATTGTTTGGATCGATAATTTTGATGAGTTAGAGTGAATTATTTCGACCCATTGAAAAGAGTTTCAATGATACTTTAATAGAAATCATTATATATCTCACTACCAGATAGAATTGAACTTATGAGTCACACAACAAAGAGATTAGGCCTGAAATTTGTAATTGAGCTTATGAAGTGTTAATTGGGTTTAGAGAAATTCAATTGGGTTCAAGATAACCTTGCTAGCACATGATTGGACCCAATTTTCTCTTTTCATTTAGATTTTTTATTTG
>KE504873.1:240019-256138 GCA_000441515.1 Elaeis oleifera
GCACTTTATTGTGGCATAGAGAAGGACTAAGAATTCTTCTGTTTTGGGTCTCTATTTTTTATGACAAGTAGATCAGATGATGAGCCACCTAGCATACTTTTTAAAGTATGAAAAATCTATCAAATTGTGCATAAAAAAATTGCTCAAAACATTGCTACACGCATGATAGGTTTTTCTGGATGCGCGAAGGGATGCAAAGACTCCTTCTGTTTAGGGAGTCTTAAGTAACTTTTTATCTAATAATTTTGTGATAAGGATCAATTTTAAGTGTTGATCATGTGATAAAAATCTAAAAAATTATCAGATTAAGAAAGATTACTTTTCACACCCTTTTCTGGGCATGCGCGCGCGCAACAGGGAGAAGGCACTCGCGCGTCTCTTCGGTGAAGAGTCCTTTTCACATATGAACTCTTATCTAAATAATGTGTCATTTAGTGATGGCCTTTCTATTTGAATAAAGGTTTATGTGAAAAATTTCATACTAATCTGATGTGCGAAGAGATGCAAAAAGTATCTCGTTCTGGGCATGCGCATGTGAGAAGGTAGGAATCGACGTATCACCCCCTGAAGAGTCCTTCTGTCTAAGGACTCTCAGATAAGTGATACAAGGACTTGATATATCTTTTTAGATGAGGCATGCCTTCTCTATTAGCACCCCATCTGGAGCTATAAATAGGGGATGGCAGATAGGGTGATCATTCAATTCTTACATCCCCTATCCACTCCCTCTCTCCCTCTCTTAAAACTCTAGGTTTTAGGACAAGGCTTGTTCTTTAAGATAACCCTAATCCTAATAGCTCTAAAGGTTTAAAAGGTCTAGAAAAGATGGTCAAATCCAGTGGATGGTTCAGAAAGGTTCAAACTCAGGTCTAGAGGAAGATCTAATCGATTGGTGGCTGGTTGAGTTTTAGGGGCTAGAACTCTTGAAGCAAGGTGAAGAAGGAGCTGTCCTTGGTTCAATTTTGTGTGGATCACCATTGGAGGGCAGACACTTGGATGCCTCGTAAAAATTAGATTAGCGTTATAGGTATTCTTCTTCTTCAAATTTATTTTATTGTATTTTGATTTATATAGTCAAGAGTTTCTAGGCATTAGGATTTTTGGTGCATCGGATGTTTTTAATGAAAATTTTAAATACCTAATCCTTCCGCTGTGCCACTGGAAGCCAACAGGATGGTAAGGTAGAGACCTACAAGGAAAGACTAGTTACGAAAGGTTATAGTCAATGCGAAAGCATTGACTATCATGAAAAAGTGCATGACTATCATGAAACTTTTTATCCGTAGCCATGCTGAAATTCATCCGTACTCTGCTTGCCATAGCAGCCTTTCATGATTATGAAATTTGACAAATGGATGCGAAAACTATCTTTCTAAATGGATATCTTAAAGAAGATATCTATATGGAGCAGTCTTTGAATTTTACATCCAGTAATGGTGATCACAAGGTCTGCAAGCTGCAAAGATCCATATATGGACTCAAGCAAGCATCTCAGAGTTGGAATACTTGCTTTAATGATGTGATCAAAATATTTGATTTCATCAAAATGAGGAGAAACCATGTGTATATAAAAAGATCAGTGGGAGCACTGTCACATTCCTCGTATTGTACGTGGATGATATCTTCCTGATTGAAATGATATTCCCATACTGACATCGATCAAAGTATAGTTGTCAAAAGAGTTTGCCATGAAAGACCTAGGAGAAGCTTCTTATATTCTTGGTATAAAGGTCTATAGAGATAGATCTAAGAGGATGATAGGACTCTCACAATGAATATACATAGAGGAGGTGTTGAAGAGGTTCAGTATGAAAAACTCCAAGAGGGATCTTTTGCCTCTTAGACATGGTATTCATCTCTCCGAGAAGATGTGTCCTGACACATGTGAGGAGATCCAGCGCATGAGCAAGATCCCTTATGCTTCGATAATAGGGAGCCTCATGTACGTCATGTTATGTGCACGACCTGATATAGCCCTTGTCGTGAGTATCACGAGCAAATATCCGGTGAATCCAGGTGAAGAACACTAGATTGCTATTAAAAGATCCTTAAGTACTTAAGAAGGACTAAAGATTTATTGTTGATCTTTGATGGAGGATCAGAGCTAAAAATTAAAGAATACATCGATTCAGATTTCATGACTGATATCGATGATAAAAAGTCTACATCGAGGTGTATCTTCTTATGTAATGATAGTGCAGTTAGCTGAAAGAGTTTCAAGTAGTTGATCATTGTAGATTCGACCATAGAAGTCGAGTATATCACCATCTCTGAAACTGCTAAGGAAGTCTTTTGGTTCAAGAAGTTCATTGTGGAGCTGGATATGATGCCATCAGATGTCATTGCACTGCACTGTGACAATAATGGTGCCATAGCCCTCACTAAGGAGTCCAAGTCTCACTAGAAGTTTAAGCATATGGAGTGGTGGTTTCACATCATATGCGAATACTTCGAAAAGAAGTTCGTCAAGGTGCAGAGAGTCGACTTCACAGAAAACATGGTGGATCCATTGACCAAGCCTCTCAACCAGAAGAAGATCAAAGCTCACCTTGAGGAGATGGATCTTAGGTATATGGCCAATTGACTTTAGGTCAAGTAGAAGTTTGTTAGATTTGTACCCTAGAAGCCAATTATTGACCAACGTATTTTATAATTTTAAGACTTAATCTTGTATTTGTAATATTTTATTATCAATAAAAACTTTTCATTCCAATCATATTTATGTGTCCATGATTTATCCTAGAAATTAACAAAGATGATTTTATATATTCTCAAAGTATTGAGAATTTAAGACATATACTAATTAATGATTAATTTTAAATACTCTCGATCAAAGATCGTCATGGAGGACAGTGATCAATTCATTTGAAATCGGTACACGGCTCACCTCCTTTGTGGGCAAATGAGTCTCGGATCTGTAGTGTAGGGATACTGGAGTGAGGATGCCGGTGATTGTTAGAGAACAACTTACACTGAGCATGACCAATACAAGAAATCACATGGATGTCTACTCACTCGTCAGTGATCTTCTTGATGCTGCAGTAGTGTGAGTGATTCTTTGACCTGCGGTGTCATTGGCTATTCGTAGCAAGGCTACTGAGTTTGACTGCATATTTCTTAGTCTCTAGCCATTCGGATCCTTGCGTGTATGTTGGCTTTAGTAGGTTCAGATTCGCTGTTTGGAGTAGGATGCATCTAGATAGAATCTATCGACTTTGGTAGAAAAGGAGAAGTCCTATGCAATTCGCGAGACTAAGTTCAAAACATCTTTGGCCAAAGCAAATGTGAATACTAAAAAAAAATTCACAGAATTTATAAATGAACTCGAGTCGAGCCAATCTAGCATATGACTGACAATAGGGTCTAACGAGTTCTCCATGACCTCTGTCAAATTGGAACTCATGATAGAAGGACTGAATCATACGATAACTGTACCTAAAAGTTCATACTTTCATTCTATTGGATTGCCACCACATACTGTTAGGTATCACTGATGGATTATGGGACTCATCGGACATCATCCTGATGATCGATGACCCTCGAAGGGTAGAATTGAAAATATTTCAAACCATCGAAAAGAGTTTCGATGATATTGTGATGGAGATCAAAATATATTTCACTACCAGGTAGAATAGAACCTATGGGGTCACACATTAAGAGATTTAATCTTGAATTTATCAATTGGGCTTATGAAGTTCTAATTCGGTTAGGATTTATTGAAATCTTATTGGGTTTAAGAGAACCATGCTAGCATATGGTTAAACCTAATTCTTCTCGAAACTTCAATTGGATCAAGTCCATTACCTTGAACCTAACCTAAATCTATTTAGATTTAGTTGGCACCTAATTGGGAGCCCAAGAGGATTGGATTAAGTCAATGAGTTGGCTAAATTATCTCCTCATTATCCCATCTTTGTGTGTGGAATTAATGGAAAGAAGGGTGGTGCCTTCCTCCATTTTTGGTAGGACCAAGGGGTGCCAACCCCTGGATAATGTAAGAGGGGCCCATCCCCTCTTGTGGCTTGGTATGGAAGGAGAGAGTGAGAGAGGGGCCATGGCTCCTCTCTTGCATGAAAACCCTAGAATGGGGCATCAAAGGTTGGCGCCCAACCACCTGCCCAATATTGCATGGGATGCCCACTTAGATTGCCTTATCTGACTGGGGCACCCCATATGTTTATCAAAAGGAGCTGATATCCTATCAATTAAGTCTGATTTTAATGAAAAAAATTAGATTAAAAAGGTAGAAATCTTTATGAGATAAGGATATGCCTTTTAATTAGTTCCTGATTTGGATCAATAAAGGGCCTATATAAAGAGAAGGTCTCCTAGGATTTTATATGAGTTGTTTTTAATTAAAAATCAGATCTCTCTCTCCCTCTCTCTCTTCTCCATGCCACACCCTCTCTCCCTCTTCTCTTTACATGCCCAAGGGTTGGGCATCCCAACCTTCTACATGCCAAGAGTTGAGGAGATCTTCTTCTATAGTGAGAAACGAGGAGAAGAAGACTGCAGTTTAAGAGTTGAGTTCACAGTCAAGATCAAAGAGTTGATCAAGGTTCTAAAGGGCTAAGATCCTACTTGAAGAAGAAGGATCTATCATGAGAAAAGGATTCAAGGTTGATCCTGATGGATACTTGTAGAGACCGAACACGTGTGCGGCTCAAGGATCTTCGAGTCTGAGACCATCGATAGCGGTGAATTTCTATCCATGCAAAGTTATTGAGATTTGATCTCATCTTTATTTTATTTTCAGATTATATGCATGTCTTTACTCCTAAACTTGGGTAAGATTAGATATGATCTTATGCATGTAGGGTTAAAGGTTTAATTCGAATATTTTTTCTCTATGATTTTAAAGATTTTTGAAATCTATTCATGCATCCTACCTGATTTTCTAACATCAACGATGTAATCAAATCATTTGATTTCATTAAAATAAGGAAGAACTTTATATTTTTAAGAAGGTTAGTAGGAGTGCTGTCACATTTCTCATACTGTATGTGAATGACATTATCCTTATTGGGAATGATGTTCTCATGTTACTTCGATTAAGAAATGATTGTCCAAAAAATTCTCCATGAAAGGCCTAGGGGAAGCATCCTATATTCTGAAAATAAATCTATAAAGATAGATCTAAAAGGATACTTGGCCTTTCATAGAAATATATATGGAGGAGCTGATGAAGAGGTTCAGCATAGAAACTTAAAAAGAGATTATTATCCCTTAGGCATGGTATTAATCTCTCCAAAAAATATATCCCAGCAAATCTGAAGAGATATAGTGCATTGGCAAGATCCCTTATGCTTCGGCTATAAGGAGCATCATGTATGTCATTTATTTACACGACCTGATATAGCCCTTGCTGTGAGTGTTATGAGCAGATATCAATCAAATCTAGATGAAGAACACTAGACAGCTGTAAAGAATATCCTTATGTACTTGAAAAGAATTAAGGACTAATTCTTAGATTTTGGAGTAGGATCTGAGTTGCGGATTGAAGGATACACTGACTCAAATTTTATGTCTAATATTGATGATAGAAAGTCTGCATCAGGATATATACTCTTGTATAATTATAGTTTAATAAGTTGGAAGAGTTTCAAACAACCGATCATTGCTGACTCTACTACAGAAGTTGAGTATATCACTGTCTAAGAACTGCAATGGAAGTCTTTTAATGCAAAATTTTATTATGAAACTTGATATTATGTCATCAGATGCCATCATATTATACTATAACAATAATAATGTCATTGTCCTAGCTAAGGAGTCCAGATCTCATCAGAAGTTCAAGCACATTGAGCAGTGATTTCATATCATACACGATTATCTTGAGAAGAAATATGTCAAGGTGTAGAGAGTAGATAGACTCCATAAATAATGTGGCAAATCCACTGACTAAGCCATTTAGCTAGCAGAAGACTGAAGCCCAACTTGAGAAGATGTGACTTAGATATATGGTGGATTGGCTTTAGTGCAAGTAGGAGATTATTAGATGTATACCCTAGAAGTCAATCTAATAGATACATTATATTATTCTAGGATATAATTTTATACTTAACTCATTTATTCATTAATAAATTAGATATTTCTTTTCTATTCTTTGTTATGTATCTTCGAATCATCCAAAAATTAATAAGATGATGAAACATATTCTTAAGAGTTGAGAATTTGAGACATGTGTCATTGATGGTTAATTCTTAAATTGATCTTGATTGATAGATCATCATGAGAATGATGATTATCTGGCAAGATTGGTGCATGGATCACTTCTTTTTAGGTAGATGAGTCTCAAGTCTATAGTGTAGAGATATGAAAGCAAGAGTACAGATGATTGTTAGAGAACAACGGTACTGAACGTGATCAGTACGAGAGTCACTTCGATGTCTACTTACTCATCAGTGACTTTCTCGATACTGTAGTAGTGTGAGTGGTTCTTTGACCTATGGTACCTCGGCTATTCACAATAGGATTGCTGTAGTTTGACTACATATACTTGATCTTCTAGTTATATAGATCCTTGTGGTGTATGTTGTTGTAGTAGATTCATTATAGGAGTAGGATGTACATCTAAATAGGATCTATCGACCTTAGTAGTTAAGAAATAGTCCTATATGATTTATGAAGCTGAGTTCTTAAGCCCATGACCACGATAATGTGATTAATGAAAAAGATTTCTATAAGATTTCACAATATGGACTCGAGTGGATTAAATCTTACATAAGATAGATAAAAATATTTGATAAGTTTTTTCATAATCTCCATCTAGTCGAGACTCATGATAGAAGAACTAAATCACACAATAACTGCACCTAGAGGTTCAATTATCTTTCATTCTATAGGATTGTCATTGCATACTGCTAGATATCACTGGTAGATAGTTAGACCCATGAGAATCAATTGATGATCAATAATTTAATAAGGGGTATTGAATTATTCTAATCCATTGAAAAAATTTTAATACTACTATTCATGGAGATCACAGTATATCTCACTACCAGACAGAATAGAACCTATGGAATCATACACAAAGGAGATTTTGACGTGATTGAATAATTGAATTATGATTTTGATTCGCAGTAAGATCTAATTATCAATTTGATTGATGATTGGACTGTTTTGTAAAAATTACAAGAGAGAAACTACTAAAGGTTAGTGAGTCAGGAGGAACCATTAGTAATTATTGCTCAATTAATCATTAATTATTTGATTTGATCATTTAATTAAGATTGAATTTAATAAAATTAAATTAGATTTAATTTGGTTCAATAAGGATTTAACTAAACCCAAGTGGTTTTGAAATTGGATTGATCCAAACCAAACCAAATTAAGATAAGGATTCTCTCTCAAGATCCATGCCCCATCTTGGCGTGCGTGAAGAAAGAAAAGGAAGAGAAAGGGTTGGTGCCTAATCTTATCCCTTATCTCTCATCCTTTTTGGTTCAAAGTTTCAATTTGATTTAAATTTTGAGTTTAAATTTTGAGTTTGAATTTGATTCAAATTCAAAATTAAACCTAAATACCAGGATAAGGGTGGGGCATGGGGTTGTAAATAAGGGGTGGATCAAAAAAAAAGAAAAAAGGGATTGGATCCTCTTCTCCCCTTCCTCCTTCCATCCTCTAATCTCCCATCTATAGTCTTCATGATTGATTTCTTAAGAAGAAAAGAAGAACATGATTCAGCTTTGAAGGAGAGAAAGCTGCAAGGGAGCTAGCACCCTGGTGATTTCGAAATCTCTTGATCAAGATCAACTTTGTGTGAATATCTGTAGAGGCCAAATGCTGTGCAACTTTAAGAAACCTCGAAGACATCCACAGAAATTTGGATCGCGGTGAAGAATTACTCATGTAAAGGTAAAGATCGGATCTTTATTAGTTTAGATCTTAATCTTGTCTTTGTAATGATGATGCCTAATGTTTGAGATATGATCTGTATGCATGCTCTATTAAATTAGATCTGATTAGATTAGAAAAGTTTTGATCTAATCTTACTTTTCGCTGCATGTTTTAATAATTTCTGCATGCAACCATGTGATGGTTTTTCTTCAGCTATCTCAAGAAGTTTGTCCATGATCATGAAGTTCGGGCAATAGCCGACTAGCTAATTTAGCTACAAGCTGACAAAGGAGCGAGCAACCAACCCATGGCTGGCGTAATTCATGTAATTTTTGGAGGTATGGTAGAATGTTCAAAGCATACCCCGAAGAGGTGATGAGGTGATAATGTTATTTCTTTCACTGATGATGATGTGTGAGAAGTTCAAGCTCCTCATGATGATGCTATGTTGTTTTATGATAATAGTAAACTATGATATAAAAAAATCTTGAAAGATATTGGAAGCTTTACTGATATGTTATTCTATGATGCTTTCTCTCGGATAAAATTTTTGTGAATTGACTGAGGGTCAACACCCAGGTAGTTGAATTTTTGGCGATCCAATAAAAGTGGAAGGAGAGATCATTCTCTTGGTCACCACAGGCCAAGAACCTAGTTAAGCAACTATGCAACTGACTTTCATCATCATCCAGATACCTTCGGCCTACAATATAATACAAGATCGATTTGGATTGAACATACTCTGAGCAGTTGTATCAACCTATCACCTTCTCGTCCATTTTCAATAAGGAATGGAATCAACGAAATGCGAGAAGATCAATAGCTTGCCTAGTAATATTCTATGGCAATGATCAAGGGAAAAGCCATGAGAGATGCTACCAATTGAGGTGTTGGACCTGTGAGATGAGGAAAGCTGAGGCGAACCTGTCGAACAATTGACTTGAATCCCACTCAAAGAAGAAGATCCTACAAGGGCTGTAAAGATCGGATCATTGTTGACCACTAAATTTTGAGATCGACTTTTGAATTTTTCATACAAAAAAGTAGACATCTTCATTTGGTCAGCCTCGGACATGCCAAGAATCCCTTATGACGTAATTATCTATAGATTAAATGTTGATCTAGAATATAAACTAGTTCGACAGAAGAAGAGGAATTTCACTCTGGAGAGACAACAGACTATTGACGAAGAGGTGGATAAACTACTGACTGTGGATTTTATCTGAGAAATGCACTATCCAAAGTGGCTGGCATATATTGTTATGGTCAAAAAGGCCATTGAAAGATGGAGAATTTAGATCGACCACACTGATGTAAATAAGATCTGCTCCAAGGATAGCTTCTCTTTGTCAAGGATCGATCAACTAGTAGATGCGACATTGGACCATAAATTATTGAGCTTCATGAATGCCTTTTTTGGATATAACTAGATTTGGATGGCCTAAGGATGAGGAGAAAAAAGTCTTTGTGATTGAAAAGAGTCTATACTACTACAAAGTCATGCTGTTTGGGCTTGAGAATGATAGGGCTACTTACCAACAACTTGCTAACAAAGTTTTCAAAGACTAAATTGGTCAGAATATGGGAGTTTATATTGATGATATGCTGGTGAAAAGCATCAAGGTTGATCAATATATAAGTGATTTGAAGGAAGCATTCGACGCACTAAGATGGCACCAAATGAAACTAAATCCAAGTGCACCTTTGGCGTTACTTCGGATAAATTTCTTGGCTTTATGGTTACAAGATAAGGAATTGAGGCCAATCTAGAGAAAATATGGACTATCCTCGACATGAAACAGCCAACCTCAAAGAAAGAAGTTCAATGCTTGATCAAGCATATCGCAGCTCTCAGCCAGTTCATTTCAAGATTGGTAGAAAGGTGCCTCCATGTCTTCAAAGTTCTTCGACATATGAAAACTTCATTTGATCAGATGAATGCTAAGAAGCTTTCAAAGAGTTAAAGAAGTATCAGAGTGCATCTCTGCTACTATCGAAGCCTTGCATGGGAGAAACTTTATATATGTATCTTGGTGTCTTGACAAAAGCGATGAGCTCGGTCTTGGTTCGAGAACATGAAAAGAGACTAAAAAGCTGATCTACTATGCTAGTAGAGTTCTACATAATGTCAAGATGAGGTATTCTTGGATGAAAAAATAATCTATGCACTTATGGTCTCGGTACAGTGACTAAGATCCTACTTTCAAGCTTACTCAGTTGTGGTTCTGATCAACCAACTATTGAGAGCTCTATTGCAATGACTTGATACCTCGAGAAGAATAGCGAAATGGACAATCAAACTCAGCAAATTCAGTATTTGCTATCACCCCCAATCATCAATGAAAGCTCAATTTTTGGCCGACTTTATTATCGAATGACCATCCCCCAGGATGGAACAACTATGGATGGATCTGACGAGCAAACCACCAAACCCACCTTGATTCTATATGTGGATGGTGAATCTAACATCCAAGGAGGGGGGCGGGGCTTATCTTAACCAATTCAGAAGGAGTGGTGACTAAATATGATCTCAGGTTTGTCTTTGATGCTTCAAATAATTAAGCTGAATATGAAGACCTATTAGTTGATTTAAGAATGGCAAAGGAGCTTGAGAAAGAAGATTAAAATCCTTCATCGACTCGCACTTGGTGCCTAGATAGGTCCGGGGTGAATATGCGGCCTGAGATTCTACTATGTTAAGGTACCTCCAAAAGCTACAAGTCTTGAAATCAACCTTTAACCACTTTGAAATTGTTCATATTCCAAGGTCGTTGAATGTTTAGATGGATGCCTTGACCCTTCTTGCCACCTCGACATATGACGGGCTAGGATAAGTGTATATAGAACATCATGAGAAATCGAGCATCGATAATGTGGAAGAAGTTCTATCGGTCGAGCAACAGCTAGGATGGATCGATCCTATTTTGACTACTTAAGCGAACGGAGTTCTTCCTGATAACCCTTTAGAGGCATGGTAATTGAAATGAGTGGCATCTTGGTATGCTCTTGGAAGGAAATTGTATAAGCGATCATTTTCTTTGCTTTTACTTAAATGCCTTCAGCCCTCCGAAGCCAACTATGCCCTTCGAGGAGTGTATGAGAGCATATGCAGGAATCACTTGGGAGGTAGATTGCTAGCCTAGAAGATGCTATGATAAGGATACTATTGGCCTACAATGCAACAAGATGTGATGGACTTTATTTGGAAGTGTGATCAATATCAAAGATGTGTAAATATTCAAAGACAACCTACAAATCAGTAAGCCCCGATCATGGCTCCATGGCCTTTTGCTTAGTGGGGAGTTGTTATTCTCAGTTCATGCCCACACGCAACCAGACAATGAAAGTTTCTCATCATTACAATTAACTATTCACCAAACGGTTTGAAGTAGAGCCGCTGGCCCAAATTACCAAGAAGAAGGTCAGAAATTTCTTGGAAATTGATCATTTGTCAGTTCAAATTGGAATGAGTTATTGTCACAGACAATGGACAACGATTCGACAACCCCAAGTTCAAGGAATTTTGTGAAGAGCTCCACATTACTCACAGACTTACCTCGGTAGAGCATCCACAATCAAACGAAAATGCTGGGATAACAAATAGAACTATTCTACAGGGTCTAAAAATAAGGTTGAATCAAGCTAAAGAACTGTGGATGGAGGAGTTGTACAACATCTTATGGGCTTAAGAATTACTCTTTAGATCCTGATAGAAGAGACTTCATTCAGCCTCGCATTTAGAATAGAAGTAGTGTTTCCCATGAAAATAGGCCCTCTCTCTATAAGAGTGGGATACTACAACAAGCCAAGCAATTCAAATTAGTGATGCACCAACCTCGACTTGATTGATGAAACCAGAGAAAGAGCATAGTTGAAAATGGCAACATATCAATGATGGGCGGCTTGTTATCATAATGCTCAAGTTAAACCTAAAATTTTTCACCAAGGAGATCTTGTCCCAAGATGAGCTAAAATCTTCAAACCAATGGAATAAGAAAAATTATCTCCAAATTAGGAAGATCTTTACAGGGTCAAGGAGACACTCAGATCGAGAGTGTACAAGCTCAAAAATCTTGACGGCTCTCAAATTTCCCACATATGGAATGTCAAAAACCTCTGGAAATATTATCAATAAGTTTTGCTTTAAATTAGTTGCATAATGAAACATTTCACTTATATGCAGCTTTCAGTCAACTATCAAAAAAGGTTGCCTATTTGAGCAATGATGGTTCGCCTAATAGGTTATGGTGTGGTATTCGGTGAAGAACTAAGTTGGTTGGCTGACACCTGACCAAAATATCAGAAACAATGATTAGCTAACACCTGACCAAAACATCAAAAATAAAGTAGGTTGATACCTAACCATAATATTAGAAGTAATAATCGGCTGATGCCCAACTAGAGAAATTAGTGAAATCCTAATTGTGAAAACTAGCAAGTCCAACCTCGATTCTTGAATTCTTCATGAATCATCTTGAACATCTACTCGACTAGAATGATAAAAGCTATTCGAGGAAATGTCAATTACATAATTTGAAAATAATTCGACTCAATCAGAAAGTCTCAAACATGCTATAAACGATGACAAAAGTGAGGCTTTCATTACTGAAAGAAAATTATTTCTATAAGATCAAAAGAAAATCGAGAACCAAAAAAATAAGAACAACATATAAGAAGGGAAATGTCCTAAGGCTAAACTTCAAGGAAAACAGTATCTTCAACTTGTGGAAGAGCATCTTTGGGAATTAGCTACCCACTAAGGGATCAGAATGTTGGTGCAAACTGTGGGATAACATTCCCAACCATGGACTTGTACTCAAGGAAATCGAGGTCATGAGCCCATAAAGGAGTTGCTACAGCTTCCATCATGACTCTGGTCCTCTTTGCAGCAGCATCTCAATTAGTCTAGTTTTCTTCTTGAGCTCCTTCACCATCGACCCCTCTACCTTGATCATGTCCTCAAAAGTCTCACGAGTCCCTTCATCACAGACCTCTCCATTTGGATCATGTCCTCAAACTGCTTCCTAAGATCCCTTTCTACCAGTTTTTCCAGTTCAACTAGGTATGCGAGAGAGATTGGGTTTTCTGTAGCAACTAGGATTTCAATCTTGAGCTGAGCAACCTTCTCAGCAACCTCTTTACTTTTTCCATCGTATTTTCTATCTCCTCGATTGCTTCTTCCTTGGCAGTCCTTGCCTAAGCTTCAGCTTCTCGAACCTTCTCCTCCATAGAGGCTTTGAACTCATCATAGTCGATCCGACATCCGTAGAAGAGGCAAGAGGTCGGCTGCATGAAATAGAAAGTGAGCAATAATGAAAATCAAAAGAAGAAGACTTTAATTGAAAAATAAGCTTCTCATTGATAAGGGTTCCATTACAAAAGAGCAAGAAAATAAGATACAAAAGATTAGACCGATAGAAGCATCAACAACCACCTCATGTCGAGTGCAGTTGGGGGCTCTGTATCTACAGCAAGCTTGGGCTCCACCTCTAGCTGCTCCGAGGTTTCTTTGGAAACTTCCTCAGCTTCATCCATGGCTCTAGTCTTTCTCAAGTCGAGATCAGGATACAATCAAATGACTTGAGCCCTATAGTCATTGAAGTCGGGTTGATAAGCCTTCATTGACCCCTCAATGACCTCCTCAGCAAAGTCTTGAGAATCTTTAAGGTTAAAGATAGCCCAAGTAGCAGCGAGTAGAGAGCTCAATAGTAGCCACCTTCTCCTCGATAGCCTTGTTGGCCTCCTCGGCAGTAATTTGCTTTTCTTCTAAGGTTGTAATGGCTGGCTTGTATAGATCAAGCTCCTTCTCGAGTTTGGTGATGGTCCTCTTCTCCTTCACCAACTAGGCCTCGAGCTCGACCGCCCTCTTCCAACTAGCGGCAAGTTCAGCATCAAGCAAAGCCCTTTCTTGAATCTTCTTCACTTCTAGCTCCTTGACAACCCTAAGGATTTCCTTAGCAACTTCAGCTCGAGCTTCAGTGATATGGGCCCTTTTCTCTAAAGAATGATCGAGCCGGCTGAAATTGGTCAATCCTTCATGCATTATAGTCATGTCATGCATTAGCTGCAAAAGAGCAAAAAGGGAAGACTAAGTTAAGAGAATGGGATATTGACCAAAAGAAAGGTAAAGTAGACTTGCCCAAGAAGTGACGAATAGGAAGAAGACACAATCTTGTCGAGAGGATGAGCCTTTCTTTCTATCTAGTCGGCTAGCAGCAAGATCATCTTCCTCAAATCTTGGGCAAGCTGATGGTTATAGAGCCCGGAGTCACTGGCTCAGACTCTCATCCCCAAGGTAATGAAACCTTCCTTGGATGACTCTAGAAGAGGATGATCGTGTTAGATGTATACCCTAGAAATCAATATGACAGATACATTATAATTATTCTAAAACATATATTTATACTTAAATTATTGATTCATCAATAAATGAGCAATTTTTTATCCATTCTTGTGTAATGTGTGCTTGAATCGTCCAAAAAATTAATAACTTAAACACACATATTCTCAAGAGTTGAGAATTAGAGACATATGTAATTAATTTTAAATTACTCTCGATCGATGGATCATCACAGAAATAGTGATTAATCTAGTTAAATTGACATACGAATTACTTTTTCGGGGTATACGAGTCTCTAGCCTACAGTGTGGGGATATTGAGTGAGAGTGTGGGTAGTTGTTAGAGAATATCGGTATCGAACATGATCAAATAAGAAATCACATGAATATCCACTCACTCATCAGTGATCTTCTTGATACTGTAGTGGTGTGAGTGGTTATTTGACCTGCAGTGTCTCGGTTGCTTACAGTGAGGTTGTTGTAGTTTGATTGCATATAAACATGATCTCTTAACCATTTGAGTTTTTGTAGTGTATATTGGCTACAGTAGGTTCATTGTAGGAGTAGGATACACATTTAGATGGGATCTATCAATCTTAGTAGATAAGAAATAATCCTATGAAATTTGAGAAGCTGAGTCCTTAAGTCTGTGGCCATAGCAAGGTAGTTGATGGAAATGAGTTTCTATGAGTTTCACGATTCAGACTCGAGCTAATTAGATTTTTTATATGACGGATGCTGGGGTTTGGCGAGTCTTTCATAATCTTCATCTGATCAGAACTCACGATAGAGGAACTAAATCACATGATAATTACACCTAGAGATTCTATTTATTCTATTCTATTAGATTGTCACCACATGCTGCTAGGCGTCACTAATAGATTATGAAAGCTCATTAGATCATTTTGGATCGATGATCCTTATTGGATAAGAGTTGAAAATATTCCAACCCATTGAAATATGTTTCAATAATACTATAATGGAGATCATGGTGTGTCTCACTACCAGATAGAGCAGAACCTATGGAGTTACACACAAAAAAGGTTTGATCAGATCAAACGATTGGATCTTAATCAAATTATTAATATGATTGATGATTTAGATCAATTTGTAAAGTTATAATTAGAGGATCTACTAATAGTTAGCAAGGACTTAGATCGAGTCAAATCGAGATGAGCAGTTGTGGTGGCAGTTGAGATGAGCCGTTGATCAAACTGAGTCAAGAGTTAATTAAGATTTGATCAAAAGTACTCAAGATCAAATCAATAGTTGTAGTTGGTCGATTCGATTGACATCCATATATTAAATCGATTGATCTAAAGATCTGATTCAGCTCAGTGGCTCGAGCCTGAATCACTTAAGCTAACCTATTTAAAACTAATTGACCAATTGGTGTCAAAGATAAGTGCCTGATTGGTGGTTACTTAACTAGGACTCTTGATCCTTCAAGGGGGTGCCTCCTACCGATCTCTACTTATCTTGCCAATGTGGTACATTATATCTTGAATAAAGTTGCTTGGTAGTTTGGTTTAGCTCATGCATAGTTATTTGAGAATATACAGCAATAGAGAAAAATACAACATATACAGAATTAATTACATGGCTTGGCTATAGTTCTACATCCATGAGTGAGGATAAAGCAGAAATTCTACTATAATTAAAGAGATAGAGGACAAAAATAGACACACCTCTCAATAAAACACTAAGCTCAATATATCCCATATCTCTTATTTCCTAAAACAAATAAAAAAGATGTTTATCTTGAACAGGTCGGATACATACCATGCAGCCTCCGCCCCCTCGCCCCCCACCACGAAAGAGGTTAACCATGGGCTTCAAGCTTGGGCCACCACAACCTTAGAAAATATTCCAATCAATTTTTTCCTGTAAATATTTTGAAGTGAATCGTAGAGTGAGGTGGATCCAGGAATCCAAAGCACA
>KE504873.1:356649-367650 GCA_000441515.1 Elaeis oleifera
AGATATTCTATATAATTTTTTTAGAAAAATGAGTGCTCAACCAAATATAAGCCATGCTTCAATAAGTCACTTTTTTATGATCAACCAAATATATCAAAATCTAATTTTCAAGAAAGATTTTTTAGAAAGTAACTTCCTAAAAAATTACTTCTTAAGGAGAAAAGTTCTTCTTGTGAATCAAATGAGTCCTGAGATGTGGAATAGATTTGAGAGGATGAGACTTATTCTATCCGACATATATGTACGAGTCAAAGAGATAAGTACAAAAGTAAATGCAAAATTTTTTTAATGTGTATTGGATTACATGATTTATTATAAGAATAAATTGGCTTCTTGCTTCTTTTTCTCCCCTATGTTTGCACCTGCTTCACCAAAATGGTGGAAGAAATTGTACCCTTGACTACCCACTTATCACCCTCCATGGTATAAGCCTACTTTCGCACCCTGTTTTGGATATTTGGTAGGAAAATCTCCCACTTTCGAGGGATATCCCCTACTTATCCTCTACCCAAACAGGGTCTATGGATCCAAAGGTCTCGTGAAAGCATGGATGTAGTCTAACTCAACTCAAGTCCCACTTAAGCGAGACTCACATTGCACATGCCAAACCCAGCCAAACCATAGCAGTCGTAACATGATGGTAATTATGCTAAATCCAAACTAGTAACAGGAGTATCGGCATAATCAAATGTTTGTTAAACATGCTAAGCAGGCTCTCTTTTATATTTGGCCAGGTTCTTATATTATTATTCTAAAGAAGCTAATAATTGGAATTGCGCTTGAATTCTTGCATCTAGGATTCCTACCTCTGCCCACGCCATGCTAATGAAGAGTTTGATGAGTTAAATAATGATAAGAAGAAGAATAAGAAAATAAGGACTAGTTCTATTCAAGATGAACCACGTACCAAAGATCAATGTTGTAATAGCATTAGATGATGCTTCTCTTTCCATATTCCCCAAAATACGACACTAGACAAGAAAACACTAGCGAAGCTCTAACCAAACAGAATATATAAACGACAAAAGCACACAAGATTTTCATAGGAAAAAAGATAAATAAAAGGACATGGTATTTCTGCAAACAAATCTCTGCAAGTACAGCTTTATGGCATATTTATTTCCAAGAATCACTATTTTGTATATATACCTTCAAAATTGATCTTGTTGTTTCAACAATGCCTATCTTGTTTGATTTTTGACATGGCAGTAGTAACATTTTAAGCATAAAAGGGCAATATTACTTCTTTTGCACCGCTATCCTTAAAAAAGATCTAATATTTGATTTATACCGTGAAGGGTTATATTTATATAACTTGTTCAAAGCCTTAGTGCAAAAGGGCCATCAAATCACTTTATATTTAAAACAGTTGTTTATTAATACTATTAGCTAAAAATCTAATATGAGCAGTATCGATCCAAAAGCAAAATAATTTAAAATATATATGTAAACGTAATAAAAATACAACTTGAAATATTAATATAATTTAAAAATATAATATATTTATATTTAAAATATATTTTAAAATATAAATATGCAACAAATTATATTTCAAGGGTGAATATACAATAAGAAAACGAAAGAACAAAAAAACAGATTTGGACAAAAAAAAATAATGCATGAACCAGTCACGCATGAAATGGGTCATACCCAAGGTTGCTAATGCAAATCCTACCATGCTTTTATATTGCTTTTCTTCTTACCCCAAGGTCAGATTTTTATCCCCAACCCTATTTTTCCAAATGCACGAGGAGGAATGAGCTACAGGGAACCGCACAGAGTGATTCCAGGACGAGGGCCCAGAAACAAAACAAAGAAACAGAAGAAAAACATAGAGAGAGAGACAGAGAGAGCCCTGGCAGAAGGGTTCCATGGATAAGATTATGAAGCCGCAGATGGCTCTGATAAAAGTGTGTTTGAGTTTTCGAATCTGATAAAGAAGGGCACTGCATACATGATACAATTCACACCAAGCCCCAGACTGTAACTTGGTTAAATTTTAAAAGAGTAATCATGTAACCCATCCAGCACTTTATATCAAGCAGTTTTAGTACCTCTAATGCAATTCAGAATATAGTTTCATAAAGTACTGGGCAAGCTGCCAGTCTGATATTTTAGCAAAAAAAAAAAAAGAGCTGCCAGTCTGATAAACATTTCACAGAAATCATCAATTTAGTAGCGATACTTGGTGGAGTAATCCTTGGGAGCAATCACCAAACCACGGCCTTTCCTGGCACCCCTGTATACTGTCTCAACAATGTCGATGAACTCCTGCTTATCCTTAAGGGCCCAGTTGATCTTGTTGTTGTTCCCCGTCCCAAGATCGATCATGATGTGCTTGTTCCGGAAAAGAACATCACTGTTGAGGGGTCATAAAGCTCATACATGGTGTTAAAGTCAGGCACCTCTGTGATGTCAACCAGGTATATCACCGCAAAGTTCTTTATGGTCTCCGCAACTGAAGCCAGCACTTCATCCATCTGCATCACAGATCATTTTTGATGCTGTAAGCCCCACAATAAGGTCATAGAAACAAAAATGTTAAGTATGATAGCAAAGAATCACAGCTTTTAAATAAAAGTATCTAAGTAATTTCATAGTGTTCCAATGAGGAACCATAGGACTCCTAAGACATTAATCCCAATGATAGATAGTGACAGTAGGTCTGACAAAGTAATTATAACTACTTAGAACAGCTGTGGTCGAAAAACCAAAGGCCTTACATCAGACAAATCATTTGAAACACAGTTATAGAACCATATTCCTAAAGCTAATAAGCCCATACAAGATCTTCACGAAGGATTGGCCGCACGCCCGATCGATCATAACAGGATACAGCGGACTTCAAAAAAAAAATTCCAATCCGACGTGCGATCAGATTGACATCCGATCTCGATTGTAGCCAGATCGACCATGCATCTAGATTAAGAAAATCAAAATTTAAAAAATTTAAATGAGATTAATTGATGATCGCATCATCACCTTGCGCGGTAGATGAACTCCACAGTCTGATGATCCGTGGATTTTCAAAATTCGCTGTTGAGCCACGCACGTAGATAAACTCCGCAGTCTGATGATCCGTGGATTTTCGAAATTTGCTGTTGAGCCACACACGTGCCCGACCTCTACTGATATCCACTCGGGCTCAAACTAGGATGCTCTTTCCATCTTCGATTCGTCTACTCCTAAATGAATCTGCAAGCTCCTGGATCAGCCTTCAATCAGATCTCCGACAGGATTTCGATCAAGACTTGATCGCAGCTTTCTTGTTCCTTCGTGTATATCGGATGGAACTCGACACCTCGATACCACCAAATGGTCCGCCCAACACCTTTGGACGTGGGAGATGATGAGAGATCAGAGAGAAGAGAGAGATGAGGCGTGGATATCAGAGGGCTCTGAGATTTTTCTTCTAATAAGAAAAATTGTCAAACCGTTTGACAAAGATCATTTTATAGACATTTGATCAGATCAAATGTCTTAAAGCAGAAAGACTCTGCTAAGGCACCACCCACCATGAATTTTTCCCCATTTTGTCGCACAAAATTATTGAAAAAACTCAGATAGACGTGGACATAGATAAGGTAGTTGTCACCCAACTCAATCCTCCCAGATTCAAATTCAAACACTTCAAATTCGAATCCGAATTCAAATCCAAATTTGAATTCAGATAAAACCATCTCATTCTTATCCTTATCATCTCAAATTAAATTTGAACTCTTCAAATTCAAATTAGGATGAAGCTCTCTTCCTTATCTACAAGTGGCACCCCTTTTGATCTTATCCATTAGGAATGCCCCATCTTTTCTCTCTCAATGTTTCACGAAGAAAAATGTGGGGCACCAACCATCCTTTAATTCTTACATGGGTGGCTTCTACGACTCCAACTCTTGGTGTCCAAACAAACTTGCTCTAATTTGGTTAAGCCCTATCCAATAGGGAACCCAAATCATGTAGGAGAGAATGGATTTAACCATGTGCTAGCATGGCTTCCTTAAATCCAAAACTAGGACTTAATTAATCCTAATCCAATCAGACTACACTTAGCTCAATTGTGCAATCCCAAACCAAATCTCTTGTTTGTGTGACCCCATAGATCCAATTCTATCTGATTGTAAGATATATTGTAATCTCTATCAGCAATATTATCGAAACTCTTTTCGAAGGATCGGAACTCTTTCCAATTCAACCAATTAAGATTCATTGATCATCAAAATGATTCTTAATTAATCTCACAATCTACCAGTGACACCTAGCAGTATATGATGGCAACCCAATAGAACTGAATGATGAACCTCTAAGTGCAGTTATCGTGTAGTTCGATTATTCTGTCGTAAGTCTCGACAAGATTTAGATCAAAGATAACTCGTCAAACTCATTCGTCCGTCATATGTCAGATTCAATCCACTCGAATCCATGTGAAACCTTATGAAAACTCCTTTTCATTATTCACCTACCATGGTCATACATTTTAAGATTCAGTCTCATGAACTGTATAGGACCTCTCCTTATCTATCAGGATCGACAAATCCCATTTTGATGCATATCCTATTCCTACAATAGGCCTACTGCAGCCAACATACACCTCAAAGCTCCAAATGACTAGAAGACCGAGTTATGGTGCAATCAAACTACAACAACCCCACTATGAACAGTCGAGACACCGCAGGTCAAAGAACTATCTATACCACTGCAACTTTGAGCAAATCACCGACGAGTGGGCAACCATCCTAGTGACTTCTCATGTTGGTCATGCTCAGTACCCTTGATCTCTATCAAAAATCTGTACTCTCGCTCCATCGTTTCCATACTGTCGACTCGAGACTCGTCTACCCACGAAGAGAAGCAACTCGTGCACCGATCTATCCGGATCAAACACCGTCTCTGTGATGATCTTATGATCGAAAGCAATTTATGAGTTAACTAATAATTATACGTCTCGAATTATCAACTCTTGAGAATATGTGTCATTATACCCATTAACTCAGTGGATGATTCATGAACACAATTTAAACACAACATGAATGAAAAATAATCCAGATTTTATTCATTTCAAAATTACAATTACAAAATTATATCCCTAGAGTACGTACATGTCTCAGCCAATTTGGCTTCTAAGGCATACATCTAACACTTCAATCACATAACTACGACATACTGATGCGAGTAGACCATGCATGAAGTAGAGATGTGCTGCAATTGAAAGAATGTTTGACAGCAAATACATTGATCTGAATGTCTTTGGGGCCCATGATATGATAAAGCCTTCTGGAAATTATTTAAGTTCTCACCAAGGATGTTCTTTAAGAAAATCCTTACTCACAAGAAAGGTTTGGCACCATTAATTTGTGCTTAAAGAAAACAAAGCACTTATTATTTCACATATTTCAATCATCTTCAAAAGAGTTTTCATATTTTCTTTTGCTGCTCTCGTCTTCTTCAACAATAAATTCTAGGACATTAGTCCAACTTTCCAATCATTTCTTAGGAAGTTATACGATAGCAAACAACATGATCTATCATGCAAGGTAATGCACCAAATACTTTGATAGCATAATTCTATGATCAAGTAAACACATTTATTCTGCAGGCAGGATCTGGATTGAGTATTTGTCAAGGACCAGCATGGACTTGCTTACTACAATGGAGGAGTATATTTGTTAACGATAATGCAACTTTTAGATTTTCCTACTCAAAGCATATCCACCAGTGTACCAACAATGCAAATAATTTAATGTGAAAAAAAAATTTATATATATATAGAGCCAGGCTAAAATCAGGTCGACCGGATTTAGACCTGGATCCGGTCAGGTCAAAACTCTATAATAGAGATCCTACATCAATAATCCAAGCCATTAAATATTATCTACTGCCTCAAAACTACTTACACACAAAAATCATACGATTTAGATACCCCTAGCCTATGCATCAAATAATCAAAAAATTGAATTAGATGTATTTTTTGATCACTTGATGCATAGGCTATAGGTCTCCAAATTATATGATTTTTGTATGCAAGCAGTTTTGAGGTAGTAGATCACATCCAACAGCTTGGATTATCGATATAGGACCCCTATTGTCTAGTTTAACCTAACCAGATGTGAGTTCAAATCCGATCGATCTTATCCAAGTATGCCCTATATATGTATATATATAATGCAGCTAAGCACCATCTCCAAATTCCTTTTGCCTGGTTCCCATGAAGCACGGCCATGAATATGTCACAAAGCATAGAATCCCGAAAAGAAAATCTTGAGAAACAAAATACAATAGGTCTAAGATGTGGCAACAAATAACTATATATTTCACATGTATACAAAATACAGAGCACAAGCCTTGGTGCAACAGTAATGTTGCTCCATTGTCTAGAGGTAGTTCAAAACATGGATACAGCCTCTTTGCACATGTGGTAGAGCTGCATACATCTAATATTCCCCAAACTCATAATGGCGGGAGCCTTTGCGCTGCCCTTTTTTCTTGTCTATAGAATACCGTTCATAAATCATAATGGGTTAACAGAATAACTAACCCATATACCACAATCATACTCCAAGCAATAAAATTGAAATCAGAAACTCAAAAAATTGCCATCTCTAGCATCCAACACTAAAATGTCAACATTCATAAGAAAATAAAACCCTCCCGCTCATGACAAAGTTATCCAGGAAGTATCCAAGCACACCTAGAGAGCATCCTTTTAATATTTTTCAGAAAAGATGCCCAGAGTTAATATCCAACATATGTCCATAATGTACAATGGCTATCGGTATCCAATAAATATTGGATATGAACACCACATGTAATTTAAGTATTTGTTCCTCCTAGCCTGCCTTGACATAGAATATGCAAAAAATTTAATCAAAAGTTCTGAGGATGCAATTTTTGGAACATAGATTTATTCTAAAATTGAAATCTTGTCATACTTCTTGAACTAGATCAATAATGATGCCAACTTGCCATTTCATCTCAAGCTTTGCACCATATTTGAAATAGGATGTTGGAGCCAAGAGTCGGAGCAAACCACAAGGGGCAGCCCACAACTCTAAGAACCCACCAAGGAGGGATCAGAATAAAAGCACTCAGCAAAGGAAACCCTTGCCCTAAAAGGGAAACTAGAAAATAATGTAACTTGCATGCCAGAAAAGCTAAGCTTCACTGTAAGCTTAGCCTGTTTATTCATGATAGGTCTTTATCTGTGCAAAGATACAATGCCCAATCACTATGCGGTTGAGTCTAGAGGACTGATATCAAGTACGAACCCATATTAAGTGATTAAGGATACTTGCATAGACACTTCCCATGCTAATATGATCTTAATTCTAGGTGCATTCTGATTTATAAAAAGTTAAATTGGGACTTGAGAAAAGTTAGCTAAGAAATCTTTTAACCAAAATGTTGAATTTTGTGGTCTATTAGGATTTGTTTCATTTGAGAAGTTCAAAGATTGGTGCTAGGATTATAATTAGGAAACCTTCAGTTGGTTATAACTCAAATTAAGGAAAGCTCTAGTCATTAAAAATTATAGGATCCTTCACTTATGATTGTTACAAGGAGGCACTTAAGATATCTCTATTTTAGAAACCTACAATTTTCAAAATTAACTTTCAGTAAGGTATTTAAGAAGATCCCATAATGCCTTCTGCTATCATTCTCAAAGATGAGGCTCCATGCACCTTTTGTCAGAATCTGCATCAACACCTACTTCCAAAAATCAATTGGCTGTTAAACTTTATTCATCTTTATGGCTTTATGGTTACTTGGAACTTGTGGGGTCGGGTGGGGGTGGGGGGTTGGAGATGGTTATTTGGAACTTGGGGCAGGCGGGTGGTGGAAATTACTATGCAGACAAGTGCACCAAGATAACCAATTTCTCTGATAATTACTATGCAATTTTGTTAGTTCAAATGAACTAGGGAAAATTCTCCATAATCTCTTATTTCTTTTCCTCGATAGATTTACTTCTTTTTCCTATCCTTTTTCCAGCAAACAAACAGAGCCTAGAGTTTTAGAACATAATGATAAGTTCGGGAAATACTATTTAATGGTGGAAATATATGGAAAATATCATACAGTTTTCAATTGAAAACACTTCTAAAAATAACATTGATAATGATGAACAATGAAACATGATGAGTTGATGATTTGGTTAGCTTGAAGTTATTCCATGACAAAACGAGGTATTGAATGAAGAATATGGCAATGACGATGACACAGGCAAGGACGATGGTAATGAGAGACAAGAGAAAATAAACCTTCATTTTGGTTAGTTTTCGAGAATAAAAGGATACACAAAAGAAAAAGTATAAGATATGAGAAGATGAGAGATTGAAGAGGGGAGCTTCTATTCACTGACCAGGTTCACGAACAAAGCACCTTACCATGTAAAGAGGCAAGGGTAAGCCAACGTACAAAGACAACTTTTCATGCTTACTAGCAAACTAAGATTTATGCACACATAGCATGTTCAATGTTATATAATTTCATCATTACACCATACAGTAGAAAATATTAAGTATACAAATGAACGATCTAATCATTACATAAGACAGGATGGTAAGTCAGACATTCTATTTTATAATTAGTTGATGATAAAGATATTTAATATTGGGCATGCTAAGTTTTCAGATTAGTAGCTAGATCAAGACTCAAAGTGCTGACAAACAAAGGCTACTTAAGTGATTAAGTAGATGCCTAAGCATTGTGAGCCATCTAAGCATCAGCTTAAGCATTTAAGTGGCCATGTTTGATACATTTGACAACTCAAATGAGATTATGTCAATTTATAGTATAGCAAGGATCCTTGTCATAATCTCATATATATATTGGAGTGCGATGGAGGATTTCTGGTAATCTACTCCTGAATAATTCCATATTTTAATTAAGTTCCCAATATCTCTTGACTCCCCAGCCTGGGCTACTCCCTCTCTCTCCTTTGTCTTTTTCTTCCCATCCGCTCGTGAGGCTCCCCCAGTCTAGAGGATTCAGAGCAAAATGTTCCCCCGATTTTTATTATGTGAGAGGGACTCTTGATCCTTTTCTTATTATCTACTTGGTGGCTCTGGACCTCTCACATATCTCACAGGAGCCAAGTCGATCATCTAATATCGCAAGATTTTGCATCTACGACATCAACAAGCATCAGAAAGTAAGAATAGGAGCATTACAGGAAGCGAGACGCAAGAATTTCCCAAGGACAGACAGTGTTTCAGCAAAAACCAGAAAAAGAAACCCAATTTAATACCAATAAGGGATCGGTGCCCTAAACAAAAATCGGGGAAAGTAAGCATTTCCATTTGCTATAAGCTCCTAGCCAATGAAATCATAAAATCCCCTAATCAAAATATCAACCCCCTTGAAACCCTAATTTCGTGCGAGAAATAACTTGTAGCAAGGACGAGGACAGATCAAAAGAGTATATATATATAATAATATAACATCAATCCAGGAACTAAAATTAGTTCGAAATTGAAGAAGACGAGATGCGGTAGAGGGAGGAAAGGCTGAGAGAGAGACCTGCATGCAAGTTTCGTCCCAGTCGTGGCCGAAGCGGATGATGACGAGGCGCTCCTCCTCGGCCAGGATGGCCTGATCCACCGCCCACCCTGAGTGCAGATGCGGCAGAAGGTACGACATCCTCTCTCTCGCTCGCACACACGGCAACTCCTATCTCGCTCTGTTCTCTCGCAGCAAGGCAAACGAGGAGGAGGGAACGATAGCAAGCAGGGCAAAGAATAAAGGAACACTAGCTTAGAATCCCGTGCATCGGCATATAATTATTTCTTAAATAATATTTTATAATTAAAATTTAATATAATATAAAAACATCGTAAATAATATCAAATATTCTAAATAAAATATAAAATCAAATTATTTAAATAATATAATAGTGAAAAATAATATAATTATTTCTATCTTTTACTGATAGAGAAATTATTTCTTGAATCAATATTTTCAACATCAGTTATTTCAGAATCATCGTCATTAAGCAGAGTACGATCATCTATTTGCATCACACGCATATTTTTTTCTTCATAATCGTATCAATAACTGAAATTTTATCTTCATCTACTTCAATATGTAAAAAAAAATTAGTTATCAATTTTAAAATAAATATATAAATATAATCATTTATATGTAAAAGAATAAAAATACATCACTTACAATAGATTTTTCTCAATTTTTCTTGCCTTCCGATTCATCGCATGCATCATTCGAAATTATTTTAAAACAATATAGCTTAGTCCTCTTTCTTTAAGATTGTATTCATTAACAAATAATACAAATCCGATATAATCCTCCATACGAAATTGTAATCTGTATCTAAAAAGTAGGAAGAATAGAATCAAATTAAAATTTATTATAACTAATAAATAAAAATTATAATGGATATGAGTAAGAAATATGATATTAAAATATCTATATATAATTTTTTATGATCTAAAATATATATTTATATTTTATCAGTAAATTTATAGTACTAAATATGAAACAAATCTTGGTATTGGATATTTAGGCTCTATATTATATCGATTACAGCAAAATCTAATCTCAGTGCATCTCACTTTTTCTAACAAACTTGACAAGCTATATAGCATTATTCATATCTTATTTGATATCATTAATTAAATCTAAATCTCATAATTAAATAATATTTGATTTTATTATTTATGAAGATCCGACTTAAGGGAGATTGAATGGAAAAATCCAACGCTAGTGATGATGAAGAGAAAGAAAATGGTGGAAGGTGGCAGCTATGAGAGTGGGGAGGAGATGGGCGTCTGTGAAGGCTTGAAAAAGTTCGAGAGACTCACAACTCCATATAAAATAATATTGTATTTCATCAAGTGAATGTGTTGTTGAATAGTCCAAAACCAAAAAATCTTATAATTTAGGATCCTTACTAAGAAATCATTTTCATAACAAAGCACAAGTTATGACTAAATTATTTTTGTGAATTAATTTTTTTCTTAAATACCATATTAAATATTATAATAATTTACA
>KE504873.1:396058-444158 GCA_000441515.1 Elaeis oleifera
CCATGACCCTCGATTCACAATATCGGGTCGGAGGCGTGACATACACGTTACACACAGAAGATTGGATTGCCTAAATCTTGTAGGCCAGCAATCTGCCCTCAAGTGATTCTCATAGATTCCTTCATATACCTTCCGAAGAGCATAGTCATCTTTAGAGGATTGAAGGCATTTGAGCAGAGAAAGTGAGTATGACCTTTTGCATAACTTTCTTTGAGGAGGACATACCAAGGGGCTTGCTACTTGATCCTCCGAGCTTCCACGGGGTTTGGAGGGAGGACGCCGCTAGTGAGATAACTCACAAGTGGTCCATCCAGCTAGATTCATAGTCAACCTACATGACTGTGGATGATTCTTCAATATTGGGCCTTTCTAGTGCTCAAAGAGAACCTTTTGATTGAGGTCGGTGTCTCTCGAGGTTGCTTGTCGGGACAGCATATCTGTTTGGCATTTTCAATTCTCAAAATCTATTGAACTTCGAATTTCTTAAAACCACGGACAACTCCTTGATTCTTTGCTGATACTTGATCATGTTTTGCTCTCGAGCTTTATACTCTCCTTGAACATGACCAGTGACCAATTGGGAGTTAGTGAAGACCCTGAGTTGCTCCACCTTAAGCCCTTTGGCAAATATTAAGGCCGATAATTAGAGCCTCACACTCGGCTGTATTATTAGAGGCGTAGAAATTGAACCACAGTGTGCAAGGATTTAGGTCACAACGGGACGTCCCGGGACATCGGGATGAGGTACCATCCCATGTGTCAGGATAGGGCTATCCTGCTGGCATTCCAGCATCCCGATTAAGATATCTTGGGACATCCTCTGTCCCAAATATCGGGACCGGACAGGACGGCGGCATATTCTATTTCATGAAAAAATCAGGACAGTTCCTTCCTATGGGATTTAAGGCCTTGGTAGTGTGTATTCAATCACAACCCTATCTAGACTGGTAAGAGTGAGCTCAGCTCCGTTGTCTTGAGAATTGGAGGCTCCATCGATGTATAACATCAACTGGGGCCTGTCGACCTTGTCTTCAAATGCCTTCGAGGTTATTTCCTCCTTAGGAATGATGTTCTCAGCAATAAAGTCTGCAAGAATTTGAGCTTTTATTGCAGATCAATGCTGGTATTCAACATCAAACTCGCTAAGCTCGATTGCCCATTTCGCAATTCATCCAAAGGTGTTGGGTCTCTGCACTATGACTTTCAGTGGTTGGTTGGTCAATACCACCACTGAATGGGCCTGGAAGTAAGATCGGAGTCATTGAGCCGAGGTGATAAGGGCGAGGATAGTCTTTTCCGATCTGGAGTACCTGGACTCAGCATCTCGTGTTGGGTTCGGGTTGTGCAGCGGAATATAGATTTCAAAATTTTACATGCATCATCTTATGAAATCATTTGCCAACCCAAACCCAATCCCAGTGATCCCTTGTAGATTAGCAATCAAACAATATAAAGTATAAATTAGGTTAGCCAATTATTTTGAATCAAATATTATCTGATTCGGTTCAGTCTCCACAAGGCACCCAAGTGTGTGTTCTCCAATAGTGATCCACACGGGAGCTCAATCAAGGATCTTCCCAATCAGCAATTTGCTGCTATTCTTCTAAAGAATCCCAGCCTTTGATTTTCTTCTTGGATTAAATCCCATGGCCTCACTTTCTCAAAAGATTTGCCACAAATCTCTTCCTTTCTGGACCCCAACTCTTGGAAACCCAACTCTTAGAAAAGTAGAATTTGCCTTTCTTCTTCTCCCTATCAAGCCACCCAACACTTGAACCTTCCTCCTATTCTCACAACCCTCTCTTGGATTATCTGCCTAGCTTGGCTTGCTTGCCATGCTTGGAAAACAACCCAGAGCGCCTCCCTTTTATAGAGATCTTTGGTGCAAGAAAATGCCCGATGTTTCTTCAAGGGGCGTGGAAATAAAGAGGATTATGGTGCATTAAAAACCAGGAGTAATCAGCATTATTTGGAGTCAATGAATATGAGGCATTAGACCTTAGAATAGACGTGAAACAACATGTTTGGCCAACTAATATGCCTATTAAGGCATTTAATCTGGGGCGTTAGGAAGTGATTAACCAAGAGAAGGACTCTTCCTTCGATTGTGCCAACCCAGAAGAAACCACCATGCCCTCCCTTCTTTCTTGTGAAATAACATCCACATTAGGAAGTTTAGGGTGCTAGGACTCTAGGAGGCATGAGTCACCTTTGACCCAGTCAAAGTTTGATTCCATCCAAACACCTTAGCACCTGATATCATCTCTTTTGGTGCATGAATACTTGGCGCAAGGAATAAAAGGCGTGGAGATATTTTTGACTTGGTTAATAGAAGGAAATCTGATGGCACCCAATATTTCTCTCCCTTTAACGTGAGATCTTATCTTTTGGGTGAGAGAAATAGGCACCCTAATATTAATCTGGCGCACAACTCTTTGACACCTTGGGTTTGACCAATCCAAAGAGATTAAGTCAAACTTAATTGGGAACTTAGGTTAATCCATGTGCTAGCATGTTGATTAAATCCATTAGGATTTCAAATAAATCCATATTTATTTATTTAAGATCTAATCTCTTGTGTGTGTGACCCATTGGGTTCCACACCTAGCTAGCAGTGGACTCGAGCTAACCCAATCGAACTAGATCAAGCCCAATTGCATCAATCAATTAGAACTTCTAATTGATTAATGAATTAAACTTTTTAATTCATGCAAATTCATAAGTCAAGATTGACGTCTAGTGACGTGTCATGACTATCCAGAAGATGTAGAATTTTGATGACAATACCAAAATATTCTTCAATGGTAAGTTACCATGTAATTTAATCCTTCGATCACATAACATCCCGGATAAATTATGGGTATGGATTACGTCAAGCTTAAACATCTATCCTTATGTATCTCGATCCAATGATGATGATTCGATTGATGAAATATTAGAACTTTCTAATTTTCATCTTGCTTTGGCCAAAACTTCTCGAGTCATCATTTTATGAGATCACATAGGATGTTCTCTCCTTTTACAACAAGTGATCGATTTTTTGTTGATCACTCACAACCTTCATGCACACTTCATCATGTCCAGAATATTCCATATGTCTCAGAGAATCATGTTAGGACATGAACCAAAATATAGATCCATATACATAAGATACTATAATAAATCTTAGATCTAAGGATCATTTGCACCACTCTCACTAGAGAACTATCTATTGACATGCTTGTAAGGCTCCATCAGATATTCTCTCTATAGGTCAATTCAGTAAACTCATTTTCTAATGAGCACCTACATCTTTATGTTAGTATCACTACGCAAGTGATTGTGAGATCAATCACCTTCTCTATTGAGCATATATAGAAATATACCAGTCTTACCAATATTATTGATCTCTGACTCAATGATCTTATAACTGAAAATATTTTAGATTGGGACTATCAAGATTTCAGGTCTCACTGGTATGATCTCATCATGGCCCTAAAACGATTATCCTAATCTATGGGATTCATTATAATCTAAGTCAAACAATTAGATGCAACAAATGATGAAACAAAATATCTATTTATTAACAATTAATAATATCATGTACATGAGTAGGAAGATAATATAAAGAATAATTCTATCGTATCACTTATGCGATTGGCTTGTAGGGTACTATTTTTTAATCTCCCACTTGCACTAAAGCCAATCGCCCTTGTACTTGATTCCCATGTAATCAAGATGGCGATCAAACTACTGTTATGACAAGGCCTTAGTGAATGGGTATACTATATTGTTCTTGATATCTATGCACTCAATGATCACATCTTATCTTGCGACAATTTTTTGGATAAGATGGAACCTCCTTAGGATGTGCTTGGATTTCTGATATGACCTCGGCTCCTTTGCTTGAGCAACAGTCTCAATGTTATCACAATAAAGTGGCACAGGGTGTTGAATCTCAAAAACGACACCCAATTTGGAGATGAATTTTTTCATCCAAACCGCTTCTTTAGTAGCCTCACTCACAATGTACTCTACCTCAGTAATTGAGTCAGCCATAGTCTGTTGTTTGAAACTTTTCCAACTCACCACTCTTATTTAGGATAAATATATATTTCGAGATGGATATGCTATCATCTGGATCAGACTGAAAGCTAGAATCTATATAACCTTCTGGTTTTAAATCTGAACCACCATAAATGAGAAAAGCATCTCTAATTCTTTCCAAGTATTTGAGCATGCTCTTCACTGCTTTCCAATGATCCTCTCCTAGATCCATCTAAAATCTGCTTGCAATACCCAAAGCATAAGCCACATCAGACTTGATATATAGCATAGCATACATTATCGATCCTACAGCCGAAGCATAAGGAATAGAACTTATTCTATTTCTCTCTTCAGGTATCTTGGGAGACATCTTCTTAGAGAGATGTATGTCATGACTCATGAGTAAGTAATCTCTTTTACACCGATCCATGTTGAACCTCTTCTGTTGGAAGATGAGTGAATATCATAATGAGTTGTTAAGATTATGACTACTATGGTAAGTTTGACCTAAGAATTTTAAGATCAGATATCATGACTATTATGGTCAGAATATCATGACTATTATGATCATAAATATCATAGCTATTATAGCAGTGATTATTATAGATTCCAGTGTCAAATTTATCCAATTGTTAGATATAATTGTTTAGCTTCCATATGTGTGTGGATACAATTGTAAAGCTACTATAGTAGCTATTCCATTTTAGTCTATTTAAAGAGCTGTATTCATGAAGTTGATGAATGAGAATAAAATATTATCTTTTACGATTTTTTCATATGGTATTAGAGCCAGGTTACCCTAACCGTGCGCCACCATAGCCACCGGCCACTTTAAGAAAATGCCCAGCCACCGTCGGCCAGGGCTGGAACATCACCAGTCGCCACCGACCAGGGTTAGAAAATCCTCTGCTGCCGCTGTTTAGACCTGCTATAGATCCTACCGCCGTTCAGACCTGCTATAGGTCCTGCCGCCATTCAGACCTGCTACAGGTCTTGCCGCCATTAACAAGCCCTGAAAGAAGCTCCCTTACCGTCGGCTAGCCGCGGTCCAGTCTCTATCGATTCCTATTCTGTTACTGATCATCTTTGATCTATTTTTTCTGTTGCAATTAGATCTTGGTTCAGCAATATTTCTTGATTTAAGATGGTGAAGACAGCGATGACGAGATCAATCAGAGACAAAGGAGACTCCTCATCCAGAGCCACAACAGAAAGGAGTAATATTGTCATCGACACACCTCTCGAGGCAGATTATTCTGCTGGATCTGCTCTTCTAATTACCATTCACACAAAATTGAATGGTATAAATTACGTGGAATGGTCGCAATCGGTTAAGTTGGCCGTGAAAGGTCGAGCCAAGTTTGGATATTTGATGGGTAGTGTCAAAGAGCCCACTGAAATTGATCCTAATTTTCAGACTTGGATGACGAAGAATGCAGTAGTTATGGCATGGCTCCTCAATTCCATGGAGACAACCATTGCTAAGATCTATCTATTTCTCTCAACAGCGAAAGAAATCTAGGATGCTGTTAAGGAGACATATTCTGATCGAAAAAATTATTCCAAATCTTCGAGTTGAAGTCCAAGCTATGACGATCGACATAGGGAGATCGAGATGTTACCACCTACTACAATGAGATGGTAACACTGTGGCAGGAGTTGGACCCATATCGCACAGTTTAGTTAAAGGATCTCGAGGAATGTGTAAGGTACAAAAATGGTGAAGTTGCTGATAGGGTGTATATGTTCTTAGCTGGTGTGAGCCAGAAATTTGATGAGGCAAAGGAGAGAATTTTGAGTCGGAAGCCACTGCCCTCTATTAAGGAAGTGTTCTCTAAAATCTGACTAGAAGAGAGTCGGAGGAAGGTTATGCTTCATTCATCCTCATCTCGTGTTACTCCTGGAGCTGAAAGTTTAGCCCTTGCAATCCAAAAATCGGAGGCAGAAGGGAAAGAAAAACAGCCACGGTGTGACCATTACAGGAAGCCGGGACATACTCGGGAGACTTGCTGGCACCTTCACGACAAGCCTCCTAATCAGAAGGAGAAGCCCAATGGGAGAGCTCTTCAAACCACCACTGATAATACTCAGGAGCAATCGGTTGAATCTGACTCGGCCAACTTCATGAAGGAACAATTGGAGCATCTGTATCGATTGTTTAAATCTTCACAATTCTCCACCACTCCTTGTTCTCTAGCCCACTAAGGTAACTCAATTGTGTCATTCAATACCTCCTTTGATTTTCAGAATCCTTGGATTATTGACTCTGGGGCAAAGATCATATGACTAGTTGCTCTTAGTTGTTTTCATCTTATAGTCTCTATGTAGGCAATAAAAAATCAAGGTTGCTGATGGATATTTTCGACAATTGTCAGGAAGGTTCGGTCATGGTCTCACCTACACTGACCCTCTATAATGTCCTTCACGTTCCCAAATTATCCTGTAATTTATTTTCCATCAGTAAATTTATCATGATCTGAATTATTGTGCTAATTTTCACTATTCTCACTGTGAATTTCAGGATTTGGCAACGGGGAGGATGATTGATATTGCTAGAGAAAGAGAACTTTATTTTTGAAAATGGATCACGATCTGGTAGACTTGTTCAGGATACTTGTTTAGAGCCTATTTCTTTTCTACTGATCATGAAATAATGTTGTGGCACTATAGATTAGGCCATCCGAGTTTCACTATTTAAATATTTGTACCTAAATTTATTTTGAATAAAGATCCATCTTCATTTATATGTGAAATTTGTATTTTGGCAAAATTACATAGGGTTGTTTTCTCTCACAGCCATATAGGCCAACACAACCTTTTTCATTAGGTGACAGTGATGTGTGGGGATCGTCAAAGATTCCTATAGTTTCAGGAAAAAATGGTTTGTGTTTTTCATTGATGACCATACTAAAATTAATTGGGTGTACTTATTAAAGAAAAAATCTAAAGTTGCTAAATTTTAAAATTTTTACTCTATGGTTCATACCTAATTTAATAAAAAAATTCAGATTTTTCATAGTAACAATGGCAGAAAATTTTTTAATTCAACTTTAGGGCAATTTTTCTTAGAAAAGGGTATTGTTCATCAAAGTTCTACTAATACCCCACAACAAAATAGGATTGCAAAAAGAAAAATAGACACCTTTTAGAAATTGCTGGAGTCCTTTTTGCAACTAATGTTCCTAACTATCTTTGGGGTGAAGCAATTCTTACAGCTACGCATCTCATTAATCGCATGCCCTCAAAGATTTTGAATTTTAAACTCTCTTGCATGTTTTCACAAAAAAATTTTCTAACTCTCAATACCCTCTGGTCTGCCTATTTGACTGTTTGGTTGTACGGTTTATGTCTATAATTATGACCAAAATCATGGGAAACTTGATCCGAGGCCCATTAAGTGTGTATTTGTGGGATATGCACCTACCCAAAAGGGTATAAGTGCTATGACCCCATTTCGATTTTTTTTTGTCAGAATGGATGTCTCCTTTTTTGAATAAACTCCATATTTTAACTCTCATCTTCAGGGGGAGAGAGAGAAAGAAGATGTGAGAAATTCTAGCATATTTGAAAATGAATCTATTTTTTCTTTGTTCCCTATCATGTGGATGTCCCTACACTTACATCTGAGAATGAAATTGTTGCTGAAAGTAAAAATCTAAATCAGCAAAGTAATGCTGAAAGTGAAAATTCTACAACAAACATTGATAAAAATCCTTCAAATATTTTAAATAATGAAGAACTTGAAGGTTCACTTGTAGTCCCACCACATATTCATGATCAGAATGAAAGAGAAGTAAACATAGACGAGCGCTTTGGAAAAGTCTACTTTAGAAAGGATATTCTTCAAGGAGTTCGAGGCTTCTCTTCATAGTCATGGGTCTGAACCCAAGCTGGACCAAGATTTTTCGGATAATTCTAATTCCAATTCTGATTCCAATTCTAATTCTCCAATTGTACCCAATGAATTAAATTTTCCATTGCTATTTGTAAGGATATTAGAACATATACCAAGTACCTAATATCCAAATATGTGTCCTATACTAATCTATCACCATCTTTTTCAGCTTTTCCTCTCACCTTTCTCTTATGGAGATTCCAACAACTGTGTAGAATGCTGTACGAATTCCAAAGTGGAGGGAAGTCATGTTAGAAGAGATGCGGGCACTTGAGAAGAACAAGATATGGGAAGTAGTGGATCTTCCTAGAGAGAAGAAGACAGTGGGATGTAAGTGGGTGTTCACTGTTAAATACAAACTTGATGGCTCTGTTGAAAGATACAAGGCAAGATTAGTGGCAAAGGGGTTTATATAAACCTATGGTATTGACTACATGGAGACCTTTGCACCTGTGGCCAAACTAAACTCTGTTAGGGTGTTGTTCTCATTAGCTGTTAACCTCGATTAGCCATTACAGCAGCTGGACATTAAAATGTATTCTTGAATGGGGATTTGAAAGAGGAAATTTATATGGCTGCACCTCCTGGCTTTGCTACAGAGTTTAGGTCTCGAGTTTGTAGACTCAAGAAGTCTTTATATGGCCTTAAACAATCTTCAAGGGCCTAGTTCGACAAATTCACTAGATCGGTGAAGAATCAAGGATATTGCTAAGCACAATCAGACCATACTATGTTCTATAAGCATGGAGAGAGCAAGAAAATTATTGTTCTCATTGTGTATGTGGATGATATCATCCTAACCGGTGATGATGTTGCTGAGATAGAACGATTGAAGAGTAGCTTGGCTAAGGAGTTTGAAATCAAAGACTTGGGGTCGATCAAATATTTTCTTGGAATGAAAGTTGCTCGCTCTCAAAAAAGGTTAGTTGTGAATCAGAGGGAGTACATTCTTGATCTCCTCAAGAAAACTGGAATGAGTGGGTGTAGACCTGCGATATTCCCATTGACTCTAATGTCAAATTGGGGGACAATGAAAAATATGAGACGGTTGACACTTCGAGATATCAGAGACTAATGGAGAAGCTAATTTACTTATCTCACACAAGCCCTGACATTGCATTTGCTATGAGTAAAGTAAGTCAGTTTATGCATTCTCCTTGGAAAGCACATCTTGATGCGGTTTATAGGATCTTGCGGTACTTGAAAAGTTCCCCTGGGAAGGGTTTGTTTTGCAAAATATTCTCAGGAAATATAGACTTTTACGGATGCTGATTGGGCAGGTTCTTCAACCGATCGAAATCCACCAGTGGCTACTGTACTCATGTTTGGGGAAATCTGATTATTTGGAGGAGCAAGAAGCAGAATGTTGTATCTAGGAGCAGTACTGAAGTCGAATATAGAGCCATAGCAAATGGTGTTTGTGGTTACTTTGGCTGCAGCGAATTCTTGATGAATTACATCTTCCCATAAATTTTTCTATAAAGTTGTACTACGATAATAAGACTGCAATCAGTATTGCCCATAATCCAGTTCAGCACGACCGCACCAAATATGTTGATGTTGACCGGCACTTTATCAAGGAGAAGCTTGAAGCCAGAGTTATTTGCATGCTGTTTGTTCTCACTTCGCAACAAGCGGCTGTCCTCTCATCTTTTCAATTTTCTCATTGGCAAGTTGGGCTTACTTGACATCTACGTGCCAACTTGAGGGGGAGTATTGGAAGATGAGTGAATATCATAATGAGTTGTCAAGATTATGACTACTGTGGTAAGTATGATCTCAAGGATTTCAAGATCAGATATCATGGCTATTATGGTCAGAATATCATGACTATTATGGTCATAAATATCATAGCTATTATGGTAGTGATTATTATAGATTCTAGGATCAAATTTATCCTATTGTTAGATCCAATTGTTTAGCTTCTATATGTGTATGGATACAATTGTAAAGCTACCATAGTAGCTACTTCATTTTAGTTTATTTAAAGAGTTGTATTCATGAAGTTGATTAATGAGAATAAAATATTATCTTTACGGCTATTTTCCACATCTTCAATACAAGATTCATGTATATAAACTGAGACAAGCTTAGCATCTTTTAGATCTATCTCTATGGATCTTTTACCTAGTACATAGGATACTTCATCCAAGTCTTTCATGAAAAGCTTTTGTGATAGCCAGATCTTGATTAATTACAGCATCGGGATATGATTCTCAATGAGTAATATGTCATTTACATACAAAACTAAGAAGATAACGACACTCCCACTTATCTTCTTGTACACACGATTCATCCATATTTTGATAAAAAATATTTTGACTATCTCATCAAAACGGATGTTCCAACTCGATGCCTGCTTGAATCTATAATAAATTTTTTTAGCTTGCATATTTGATTTACCCACCCATTAGAGATAAATTCCTCTGACTGAGACATGTAGACTTCTTCCTCAAGATATCCATTGAGGAAAGCAGTCTTCACATCCATTTGTTAGATTTTGTAATCATAATATGCAGCTATAGCAAGTAAAATCCAAATAGACCTGAGCATGACTACTGGTAAAAAATTTCATCATAGTCAACATCTTGCCTTTGTTTGAAATCTTTCGCCATTAGTTTGGCCTTACAAGACTCTACTTAGCCATTAGCTTCAATCTTCTTCTTGAAGACCCATTTGCATCTTATTGGGGTCACACCCTCAAGTGCATCAACTAAAGTCCATACTTGATTGGCATACATAGAATCCATCTCGGATTTTATGGCTTCAAGCCATATGTCAGAGTCACTACTCATGACTGCTTCCGAATAGATCATGAGATCATCATTTTCAATGATGTATGGCTCGTTGTCATTCTCAATGACAAATCCATACCCGAGAGATGCATTTTGCACTCTCTCTGATCTTCGGAGAGGATGTATGTGCTATGGTTGTACCTTATTAATTGGTACATCCATTAGGGATCAACTTGTAGACTATCCACATATTGTTGTGGGATAAATTGTGGGTCTTGAACTTTACCAAGTTCAACTGTCCTCCCACTACCTTCTTCTAGGATAAACTCTTTTTTCAAAAAAATGGCATGTCAACTGACAAACACTTTTTGTTCAGTAGGATGGTAGAAGTAGTATTTTATACTCTCCTTAGGATAACCTACAAATGTGTATTTGTCTGATCTAGCACTTAGCTCATGTCCTTGAATATTTTTGACATAAGCCGGGCAGCCTCATATCTTAATATGTTTAAAGCTTGGCCTCTTTTCTTTCCATATCTCATACGGAGTACTAGAAATAGACTTAGTGGGTACTTTGTTCAAAATATATATGGCAGTCTCTAGGACATATCCTCAGAAGAAAATCAGAAGGTCTGTGAAGCACAGCATAGACCACACCATATCTAATAAGGTATGATTCTTTCTTTTCGTAATACTATCTAGCTATGGTATATAAAGAGTCCACTCAGAAAGAATTTCATTTTCCTTCAAATGATCAAGAAACTCACTAATTGTATTCACCTCCTCGATTAGATCGATAAGCTTTAATATTTTTACTAGTTTGTTTCTCAACCATTCATTGATACTCCTTGAACTTATCGAAGGCTTCGGATTTATATTTCATCAAATACACATATTCAAATCTCAAAAAATCATCAATAAATATGATGAAGTAGGAGTATCCTCCTCTGACCTGAGTTGTCATTGGGCCATATATATCCGTATGTACTAGGCTCAATAAGTCACTCATCCTTTCTCCATGTCCAGTAAATGGAGATTTGATTATCTTATCTATGAGACAAGATTCACAAGTTCCATAAGATTCAAAATCATATGGATCAAAAATTTTCTTGTAAACCTGTTAATCCTTGATTCATTAATATGACCAAGTTGATAGTGCCAAATATATGTGACATTTGCATCTTCTCTTTTCTTTTATTCATCCACATGAAACATATTATCATTAAGTGACAAGAGTAAAAGACCATTATCCATAAAAGTATTGCCAAAATATGCATTAGAATGATAAATAGAACAATCATTATGCTTTCCATTTATTTCATAACCATGTTCAAGCAACAAAGGTATAGAAATGATATTTTAATTATTTTAGCATAAATAACAGTCTAACAACTTTAGTACTTTATCTAAAGGCAACTTTAATAGGTAGGTTCTAACAGCTTTGGCTTCAGTGGACTCTCCACTAGCACCAAACAACTTGAAGTCACCTTCATTCAATTTCTTATTCCCTGCAGTCTTTGCAACTATTTGCATAGGTGTGAACGACATGCAGTATCTAATACTCGAGAATCTAAAGTTGAAGTACTAAATGATAAACTTGTTTGTATCATTTACAAATCTTGAGCAACATTTTCTTCCTTCTGTTGCTTCACAGTCGCAAGGTAAATCTTGCAATTCCTCTTCCAATGCTCATCCTTGCCATAATAGAAATAAGTACCTTTGGTGGAGACATTTTTCATCTTTTTATTCTTTGAGATGCTTACCTTAAGGTTTACCTTTTCTTGGAACCCTTCTTGCCTGCCTTCTTGTTGATCCTATCGACAAGAAGAATAGAAGCCTTTTCTCCCTTCAAATGGCTTTCGACTGTCTTCAACATATTGAGTAGCTCTGGCAGACTTAAGTTCGGTTTGTTTATAACTTTATATAGTAGTTTATGACAAACTAAAGAAAAAATCAGCAAGTGATTGCAAGATTAAATCCCGACTCAGCTCACCATCCATCACAAACCCAATTGACCTAATCGAGTAATCAAATCAATCATCTTCAGGATATGGATCTATATGGAAAAGCCCTCACTCATTTGGTACGGAATAACTGCTTAGATATCTCATATCTAGCAGTCCTACTCTGTCTCCATACAACTCTTTCAAGTTGAGAAGTATAGATTGAGGGTCCATGTTCTTATGTTGTCTCTATAACTCATTATTCATAGAGGCCAACATGATGCACTTGACAATCATACTGTCATTTTGCCACATCTTATAAGGGGCTCTGTCCTCCTCAGAAGTATCATACCCAATCGAATCGGGACTAGAAGTATCAAGTATATAGGAGACCTCCTAGGTAAGAACGATTCTCAAGTTCCTTAACCAATCTATATAGTTGGGTCCGGTCAGTTTGTTGGCATCAAGTATGCCATGCAATGATAGTGAAGATGCCATTAGTGTAGTAATAATCTACAATTACCAAGAATAAACTTTAAGCAGATTACTTATGATGACATGCATAATTAGATTAGGTCTTTTGTCTAATTGTGCCTCCCATTAATTTAGCAAATTCTATAGCCCTCAAGTATGGAGATAAGAAACCTTACTCTAAGATTTTTTAGTGGGATTGAGATTCCAATCCCTCCTAAAGGCATTGTGGAGAGCACAACAAGCATCTATGAGTTCAAGGATAGGTAACTCGTACCAATTGTGACTTCTGTAATTCTCACTTATAGTCTTGTGGATAGCACAATAAACTACAATATGTAAATTAAGTTCTACCCTTCATTTTATATAGTTATACCTAAACAATGCTATCCTTGTGGATAGCACAATAAGGCAACACCATTTAGATATACTATAAGCATCTCTATGCACCAAGATAATATTATACCAATCCCCATAGCAAGCCTTGTGGATAGCACAACAAGCTAGCTACAGATCTTAATATGCCCTGTTGACTTAGTATGAAGGCATGGATAGTGTTCTTAACACTTTGCCATATAACTTAATATAATATTAGATGAGAAACTTCTGGTCTCAAGCACATCCTTAACAAGTATACATTGTGAAACTACTATCATGCTTAAAAATATATATCATGTTATTCCAATTGTAATATCATTCATATATCACAATATTGATGCTTGAGTTAATTGTCCAACTCTTAGACCAATTAGATTATGATTTGGACTTAACTCAACTCTTGGTCTAGCCTAATCATAAGACTTGAGTCCATCTTAATTTGAACCCTAACCAATTAGGATTACATGAATCAAACCCTAATCCAATTAGATTTGACTTAAGTTAACTCAAACCCTAATCTAATTAGGTTTGACTTGTAACATCTATCTATCATGATTCAATTAATAGCTACTAAATTTTGGTAACATGAAATTTAATCAATCAGAAAATTCATGCATGAATCAAATTTCAGCAATCATTAAATTTGAAATCAGAAATTTCAGCAACCAAAATTTCAGCCATAACATGTCTAACATATTATGACATTGATCATGGTCAAAACAATTTTGCCTTACACAAATAGATGCTACTAATCCATCAATCATCATAACATATTACAATAATAACATGCATATTTGACTGAATCTAACAAGGTAGGCTCTGATATCACTGTTGGGTTCAGGTTGCGCAGCGGAATATAGATTTCAAAATTTTACATGCATCATCTTATGAAAATATTTGCTAACCCAAACCCAATCCCTGTGATCCCTTGTAGATTAGCAATCAAACAATACAAAGCATAAATTATATTAGCCAATTACCTTGAATCAAAACATTATCTGATTCGGTTTAGTCTCTACAAGGCACTAAGTGTGTGTCCTCCAACAATGATCAACACAGGAGCTCAATCAAGGATCTTCCCAATCAGCAATTTGCTGCTATTCTTTTGAAGAATCTCAGCCTTTGATTTCCTTCTTGGATCAAATCCAATGGCCTCACTTTTCTCAAAAGATTTGCCATAAAACTCTTCCTTTCCGGACCCCAACTCTTAAAACCCAACTCTTAGAAAAGCAGAATTTGCTTTTCTTTCTTCTCCCTATCAAGCTGCCCAACACTCCAACCTTCCTCCTATTCTCAAAACCCTCTTTTGGATTATCTGCCTAGCTTGGCTTGCTTGGAAAACAACCCAGAGTGCCTCCATTTTATAGAGTTCTTGGGTGCAAGAAAATGTTCGACATTTTCTTTCAAGGGGTATGGAAATAAAGAGGATTATGGCTCGCTAAAAGCCAAGAGTAATCAGCATTATTTGGCACCAATTAATCTGAGGCATTAGACCTCAGAATAAACATGAAACAATTTATGTTTGACCAACTAATATGCCTATTAAGGCATTTAATCTGGGGCATTAGGAAGTGATTAACCAAGAGGACTCTTCCTTGCGCCAACCCAGAAGAAACCACCACGCCCTCCCTTCTTTCTCATGAAATAACTTCCATATTAGGAAGTTTAGGGTGGTAGGACTTTAAGAGGTGTGAGTCACCTTTGACCCAGTCAAAGTTTGATTCCATCCAAACACCTTTAGCACTTGATATTATCTCTCTTAGCACAACAACACTTGGCGCAAGGAATAAAAGGAGTGGAGATATTTTGACTTGGTCAATAGAAGGAAATCTGATGGCACCCTAATATTTCTCTCCTTTTTATGTGAGATCTTATCTTTTGGGTGAGAGAAAAAATAGGCGCCCCAATATTAATCTGACGCACAACTCTTTGGCACCTTGGGTTTGACCAGTCCAAAGGGATTAAGTCAAACTCAATTGGAAACTTGGGTTAATCCATGTGCTAGCATGTTGATTAAACCCATTAGGATTTCGAATAAATCCATATTTATTGATCCAAGATTTAATCCCTTATGTGTGCGACCCATTAGATTCCACACCTAGCCAGCAGTAGACTCGAGCTAACCCAATCAAACTAGATCAAGTCCAATTTCATCAATCAATTAAAACTCCTTCTAATTGATTGATGAATTAAACTCTTTTAATTCATGCGAGTCTACAAGTCAAGATGACGTCTAGCAACATGTTATGACTACTAAGAAGATGTAGAATTTCGATAAAAATACCAAAATATCCTTCAATGTCAAGTTACCATACAATTCAATCCTTAGATCACACAACATCCCGAATAAGTTATAGGCATGGAATTATGTCAAGCCCAAACATCTATCCTTATGTATCTCGATCCAATGATGATGACTCGATTGATGAAATATTAGAAACTCTTTCTAATTTTCATCCTTCTTTGGCCAAAGGCTTAGCACTCTTCCATCCACTCAAAATCTCTAGCTTGGCACAAAACTATAAAGAAGGGGAGGCATCTTTCAGCTGACTTCGAGAGGAATCGACTAAGGGTGGCTATTCTCTCTGCGAGGTGCTGCACGTCTTTTTTTTAGGCCAGATGCTTCATTTCGAGGATGCTCGAATCTTCTTTGAGTTCACCTTGATCCCTCACTACATCACCATGAATCCAAGAATTTTTTGAGGAGACTCCGAAGGTGCACTTTGTGAGATTGAGCTTCATTCGGTGCCGTCTCAGTTCCCTGAAGGCTTCCTCCATGTCAGCTATGTGTCGATTTGCTTTGGTGATCTTTACTAGCATATTGTCCACACACCTCCATATTATGGATTTTTGAACATCTTATTAATGAGGCGCTGATATGTTGCATTTGCATATTTTAATCCAAATGGTATTACTTTATAACAATACAAACCTTTGTCAGTGATGAATGCCATCTTTCCTTATCCTCGAGCACCATCTGGATCTGGTTATATCTAGAGAAGGCATCCTGAAGCTCGAGAGCTTGTGTTTCAAGGTGGCGTCCACAAGCTGGTCAATCCATGGTAGCAAAATCTATCCTTTAGGCAAGCTTTGTTGAGATCAGTATAGTTGATATATATCCTCTACTTGTCGTTAGCCTTCTTCACCATCACCATGTTTGCCAGCCAATTGGGGTGCTGAGCTTCTTGAATGAAGCCTGCCACCGGAAGTTTGTCCACCTCTTTATCCACCACCCATTATCGATCAGATGCAAAGCTCCTCTTCTTCTACTAGAACCAATAATGTCCAGAAGCAATGCTTAACCTTTGAACAATGATTTCAGGAGGAATATCTAGTATATCAGACACCAACCAAGCGAAGATGTCAGCATTCGCTTGCAAGAACTATAGCAAGTGGGCCTATACACCAGCTGACAACTTTGTTCTGACCTAGATCGTCCTAGTTGGGTCCTCTTGGAGCGGCACGGACTCTGGCTACTTAGTTTGTTCACCTCAGGCCTCCTTAAGCTCTTCTCGATGGTCGAGGTTCTTGATTGGTAGAGACTTTATAGGCTTTTGTCCCTTTATCGAAGCCATGAAGCACCACCGGACTAGCATCTGATCCCCTCGGATCTCCTCAACCCTGTTCTTCGATGGGAACCTCACCAAAAGATGGTCAGTGGATACCATCATCCGGAGCACGTTGAGCCTGGGCTGATCGATAATAGTGCCATAGGCGGATGGAACTCAGACCACCAAAAAAGTCAACTGCACGATAGTGTGCCGAGACTCTTGTATCACCGTGGTAGGTAGGATAACTTCTCCCTCAACCAGGATGGAGTCCCCTAAGAACCCGACGAGGGAAGCATTGACTTCTCAGTTGGTTGGCCAGTAGTTTCATTCTTGAGTAAGCATCATAAGACAAGATATCGATCGAACTTTCATTATTAATGAGGATTCTTTTTACATCATAGTTTGCCATCATCATGGAAAATGGTGACGGTATCATCATGAGGAGTTTGAACTTGAATATCTTCATTAGAAAAAAATTATATCACATGTCTGTTGCCTCTTCAACGATGAGTTCTCAGCTTGATCCTCTATCTCCTTTCCTCGACAAATCTTGAGATCATGTTGATTATGCCAGCTATTGGATTATTGCTATTGTCCTCCTCTTCGGGTTGGCGTCGGGGTAGTAGCTCGATCGTTCGATCTTCCCTTTCTCAGGCATAATTCTTGAGGTACCATTTTTGAATCAAGACTTCGATCTTGTCCTTAAGCTGGTGGCACTCAATGTCATGGCTTATGTCATGGTGGAATCAGTAATACTTATTCCAGTTCCTTCTCGTCGATAGGGCTTTCATCAGCTCTAGTCGATGAAGATATGTCTCTCCCTCGATCTCCATGAAGATCTAGGATGGAGGTGGAGATAGGGGTATAGGTGTTAAACCAACGAGGTTGTTTTCTTGACCTTAGGTTCCTCGACTGGTGGGAGGACTCCAGTTCACCCCAAGATTCCAAGGGTTCCTCCCGAGGGTGTTTTCTACCTCCTTATTCCCTCAGCTTGCTGACGGACAACTACTGCTTCCTTGGCTTGCATGCATTTTCGAGCATGGGCAAAGAGGTCGGCATAGTCCTTCAGAAAGCTCTTATCGAGGGATAAGAGAAGGTAGTTGCTCCAAAGCCCCCTTTCAAAACCAACATCACAACCTCATTGAGGTTGTGGACTTTCAGCATAGCCACACTAAAGCAGGCCATGTAGTCACATAGTGACTCCCCTCTTTTTGCTAGATGGAGAAGAGGCTGTCGGAGTTCATTGATCGAAGGCTGTTACTGTTGAACTGCGCATGGAACTACTGTTGACTCTATGATTGATTTTGATGATCACAAATATTGAGTAAAAAATTACAAATCATGTGTTTCAAGATTGAATATAGGATTTCTCAAATACTCATATTAAGAAATTATCTTTGGAAGAAGTCCACTCAAGATGTCAAGCCAAAACATTTAAAAGAAGTTTTCACAAATTTGGATAGCTCATTATGAAGAAAATAAAAGAAAAAGAAGTAAATATCATTTGAAAGATTTAGGGCCAAGAAATTCAAGTTTAAAAGGGCAAAATATAAAAGAATGAAGTTGGAAGGTTTTGAGGTGACTCTGAGAGGTTTCGAGTCAATTCTGTCACATTGGTATCAAGTAGCACAGAGCTCGAGTCCACTGATGAAAAGCTTGAGTCGACTCTTTTAGAAAAATAGAAAGTAGATTGTTTGAATGCAGTCCAGGAGCTGACTCCTGAAAATTGGAGTCGACCCCTTCAGAATTGGAGTCGACCCTTGCACAATTGGAGTTGACCCCAGGCACGGTATCAACATAGTGGTTAGTTTTCTACAACCCTTCAAAGGGTCATTTCTTACTTCAACGGCTAGTTCAAGACTTCCAACGGCTAGAACTCACTCTTCTGCCATCCTCCAGAGTATTTAAAGATAGAGAATCAATTTGGAAGGAAGATTAAAGAGAAAATATTTCAGATTAGAGTGGTTTTATTGCACATCAAAAGGAGAGAAAAAAGAGAAGAACCAAACTGAGAAATTAGAGGGCATTCAAGAGCAATCTTCACCAACATCTAGCACATCTTCTTAAGCTTCAAAAAAGAGAAAGCAAAGCTTCAAAGAGCCAATCTTTGAGCCTCTTCTTCGTGCTCAAAGAGTTTATTTTTCTATTTTTGTTTTCTATGTTGAAATTTATACATTGTATTTTATTTCTTTACAAGATTTTTTGGAGGAAAGAAATTTGGGGATTAGGCCCATCCAAGCCCAGAATTGGATATTGTAGGTTTTGGTTGGTGATTTCGAAAACCAACTGGGTTGATAGTGAGCCCGAAAAACTATCGGCACAGGGTTTTGATTGGTGATCCCAGAAATCAAATGGATTTATTTGTAAGTTCGAGAAAACAAACACACTATAATCAGAAGAATTATAGTAAAATTTTTAAGAAAGCTTAGAGAGTAGACGGAGATGCTAGATTGCACCGAACTACTATTAAATCTGTGTGTTTGTGTTGTGGCTCTTCCTCTATTGCCTTACATATCTTGCACACTTTTAATAGTTGCTTTGCTTGCTGAATTTGTTAACTCTTGGTTAGCTTTGTTTAATTCATGCTTAGCTTCATACATATTTGATTCCACTGCATACACTACACAATCGTATTAAGTTGAATTAAGTTAAATAAAGCACATACTTGTTTAGAGCTTAAATTTAATTAAAATTTTAAAGAATCCAATTCACCCCCTTCCATCTTGGGTTGCTACCTCTGGGCAACTACCTATCGAGTTGTTTGAAGGAGTGGATGGTCCCTGATTGGAGATCGAAGTACCACGCTCGCACCGACTTCCCGAGCATGATAGGGAAAGCAAGGTAGAGGAGGATGTTTAAGGCCTCCTGAAGATCATAAGGGCTTGGTAGTCCTCGAGGTGGTCAAAGGATCTGAGGATCCGTCAAAAGGTTCCACCAACAGCATCTTGAATTGAGGTGGAATTGGTTCCTTCAATATTCTTGGGGAGAAAGGCGGTGCATGCTGAAGTTGAGGAGGTCGTTGCACTTCCGATCCCTTTCTTGGTACAACTTGAGCCTCTGCTCAATCTCTCAGATCTTCTACTCGAGGTCATCCTCATGGCGAGATCTCCTAGGGCACTGAGAGTACCATGGAATTGAGTCTCCTTCCGAAGATTCAAAGGCCCGATGCTGTCGATCCACTCTCTCAGAGCTTCGTCGAGGCGAGAGGGACCGGCCAATGGCCAACTCCAAATGATGAGAGTGCTGTGGCGGCCTCTCCCAGCTCCTGAGATGGGACTAATGGCTGCACTATGTGGAGCAGCCAACTCTGGTCGATTTTGCCTTTCCATCGTTTGTAGGAGCTGTTGGATGGTAGTGATAAGTGCTTAGACCTACTGAACTAGGATGTTAAATTATTGGGGTTTTCTACCATGGTGGGTGGAGTCGGGTCTGCCACTGGAGGTTTGAATTCCACTGGCTTTGTCGAGATGAGTGGTGGTGAGAAGCAGCGAAGGTGTCTTGTATTTGAGTTCTCACCATCTTCTTCCTCCCTTCAAAAAGTGCGCAATATGAGCCCTTCCTCTAGCACTAATTTGTTACTATAAGTCTCCGGATCAATGTCGGTCGTCCACCAATGCGAAGCTTGGGTCAGGCTGATGAGGTGCTCCCTCCTGAGGAACCTACAATGGAAGTCTACATGCGCCGAGGGTGCTCCGGTGGGAGACCCTCCAATGCTTAGGTTAGCCAAAGCTTCAGAACAAGGAAGAAAGAACGGAAGAGATAGGAGAGCCAGAGTATGTGGGTATTGTTCTCTGTGGGTGTGTCTACTTGCTTATCTTAGGATCCCCTAGTTATCTCTCCATATAAAGATGGAGCTACAGGTTATTATGCCTAAATCCGATAGGCCATTAGACCTTAATATTATAGATTGTTAGGCCTTAAAAGGATAGGCCGTTAGGATAGGAAATCTATCCACTAACATGCAAATCGCAGTTATTAGTCATGAGCACTAGTTGTCTATATTCCAGAAACCATTGGAAGATTTTGACGACCTAACCCACGTTGAGATGGCTGGTGGCTTGAGGTTTGCATAGCACCAAAGTGCATTCTTGGTTTGGATCCGAGATCAGTTGAATGTATAAGAGATTATAATCCTCAAGGCGGCATTGTCTAATGCCCGAGTCAGTTTTCGATGCCCGAGTAGGTATTTGCCAGATCAGCATTCAATTAGTGGAGTCAGTTGTCATCTGGGATTGTTGGCTTTTACTATCTCCCCCTAGGCTAGACCTATGAGTTGGTTTAGGTTATCTCGGTCTTAAGTCAAAGTGCACAGCTGGCAAAAAATGGCTCATCCGAATGACTCATACCCCAGTAAGTACCATAAAACTATCCAACAAATATCTAGAGCTATAATAGGCTGTCCCTAAATAAACATCAAGATAAGTACCATGAAAGTTCAAGCTATATCCCTAACCAAGAAGGACAATTATACAACAAAGTTCCATCGAAGATCTAGTGCATATAGGACATCATGTAGGAGCAAGGTACGATCACCATTTAGCATTAATTTGCAGGTGTCAATACCTTTTACTCTAACTCTGGAATTACCTCTTACATATATCCACCTAGTGCCAAGATTGATTAGATGGTACTCCACAAAAGCTCCTCTATCTTTTGCTTTATGATTTGTGGCTCCTAAGTCTACAGTCCATATAGGACATGATTCAGTAAGTAAAAAATAGCTAGAAACATAAACATAATTTAATATAATAGAGCAAAGATATACCTTATTCGGCTTAGCACATTCATGAGTGAAGTGACCCAATTTGCCACAGTTGTAGCAGTACATCTTGATCTTGTCCTTTTTTACCATTATGCTTACCTCTCTTGCATCAGTTAGCCTTACCAAATTTTGATACTTGTCCTTTCTCCTTACCCATTTTGGAGAATATCTAATCTCTCTTATGCTTGAAGCTAGGAGCCTTACATGAGGTAGATTCAGCTACATAAGCTAATCCAAAAGATTTAGTTGCCTTGAGGCACTCATCTTCCAGCTCCAAATGACATGCTATGTCATTAAAATTTTACATTATCATCATGCATCATAGTAATTATCATGTGCTCCCAGCTCTTGAGTAAGGATCTAATGACAGCTTTAACTTGTTGTTCATTAGTGAGGATATGGCTAGCTACCTTCAACTCTCTTATCATGTATGACATCTTTCTAGGATGCTGCCTCATATTATTATTTAGGTGCTTCTTATAAGAGTTAAACTTGATAGTGAGTCTCCTTAGTTTAGTAGCTAAAGTACCGCCAAACTTCTCTTTTAGGGCAGCCACATTTCCTGAGCAGTGTCATACTCCTCGAACTCACACATGAGATCTTCTTGCAGACTGCTTAGCAACTTAATGTAAGCAATGCTGTTCTTCTTCCTCTAAGCCAAATAAGCCTTCTGATCTCTTTTATGTTGAGCAGAAGTACCCTACTCAAGTTCAACCATGGTATGGTTGAGTGTCTCTAGAACCTCTTGTTCCTAAAGGATATATTGAACTTTTCAATGCCAAATGTCATGATTGTCATCATTCAGCTTTTCACCGTTATTTAAGTCTGCCATGATATTCTCGGATGCAGATGCCATAATCACTACTACCACATAGAGGCACGGCACACAATAAATACTAGTACAAAATAATATCCAATAAGATACACACACAAATATATATATTATTTTTTAAGCAAAAAAACTAACTGAACCAATGATAACCTAATGTAAGACAGAATCGAAAGTTCACTATGTTCCCAATCATCTTCCATATTCAAATGTCTAGTTATTATTGACTTAGAACCATTTGCTCAAAAATTTTACATTCTAGATGGAACTTTCTTCGAGTTCTACCAATCTTAGAACTCTCACTCAACAATATATTTAAGCATGTTATAATGCAATGAATAAACAAATGTAAGCTATAATACATAACATGCCATTAAAGAACTGCAAATTAAGTTCATACATAGTCATCTGGATAAGAGACTATTTTCAAGAATGGAAAAAATAATAAATAAATTTTAAACACAAGCTTTGCAATCAAATAAGATATTACTTTAAAGCATAATTCCTGCTTAGTCTTTTATGCTTTTGATATGACAATACATTTTCTATGTTGAAAACAAACTGATCTAGGATAATCTTGGGTCCTATTCTGTCTAGTTATGGATCCCTAAGATCCTTATCATGTCCACAATAGCCTAAGTGTCTCATACTGCGAAGGTCTAGAAACTAAAATAGTATTGTGGTTTGCCTCATCCCAAATAATATATGGCGCTCTTCTGCCAACTTAAGCTCACAAGTCATTTTGTAGAAAGATTTAACTTCTCTTTTCCTGTATTTTTGGCACAGAGTGAGTGCTACAATTTCCTAATCACCAGCAGGGAGTTGAGCAGAATAATAATTTGTTCAAGAATAGGAACATTAATTTCATCACATCTAAGAGCTCTTATTAAATTGTCCAATCTTTGTATGTGTATTTGCATAGTGTATTTAGAATCCATCTTATAATTTCTGAATTCTTCATAAATTGTTTGCGATCCATCACCCTTTTTACACTACATGCACATAAGAGAAAGATATTATAAAACAATATGCATGCTGAATAATATATTAGCATTAGTACATTCAAATCTCATGCATAAATATTATTTTTAAGAAATTGGTTAAAAGTATCTATGGCCCAGCAACATGCTAGTACATGCACCACATGGACGTGCAATGCCTAGGCAGCGGGTGTGCTTGCCATGTGGATGCGCAGTGTCCATGCATGGGGACACATGCTGTCATGCACAGGTTTGCTGTCACATGCGAGTGTATGAGATCGAGGCATCCCGCATGCTGATGCATGACCTTTTTTTATTTGGGGCATGCGGTCGAACTTTAGTGCACTGACGCATGCTTGTGGGATATTAGCGTATTGATGCGCACCCAAAAACAAATCTTTTTTTTGGACACACAATCGGACCTTAGCATGTTGACATGTGGATTTTTTCAATTTTTTTAATTTTTCCCCAAATACCCTGAACATAAATTTATTTGTAGATTTACAGTGGTTTGAGTGCTAACAGTGAAATCATGGGTTCAACCCATGATTTGATCACCAGCTCGGCACTGTCATGTGGGAACTCAGACTGTTGACTTGGCAACAGTGAAATGATGGCTTGAAGCCATGATTTCATCCGGCTTTTCCCGCGATTGCGGTCCCTCTCTTGAATCCTAGCCCCTCTTGCTCTCCACCACTCCGACCACCACCCGATGGTCCCTCTTGAATCTCGGCCCCTTGCTCCCACCACTCTGACCACCGCCCGTGGTCCCTATCCTCCCTATGCATGCTCCCATCCTCCATCGGGCCTCCATCTGGCCCACCTTGCTCCCATCCACTCCTCCATCTGGCCCACCTCGCTCCCTATCCACTTCTCCATCCGGCCCCACCCTACTCCCCATCTGCACCTCCAACCGACCCCGATGTTCCCTGATCCTCCGATCGGCCCCCAACTCCCCATCCCTCTGACCGGCCCTTCTTCCCCACGATAAGTCTTCCCTTCTTTATCTTTTCAATTTAGGCTCAAAAGCAACTTGAGTTGGTATTGATTTTGGAACTTAGATGACACAAACATAAAATTGTACAATGTCTAAACTTGGTTAAAGATGAAAGAGGTGATTATGATTCCTAATTGAGTTATTGGGCTTAGATTCTACTGGTTAGGGGATTAGGCTAGGTTAAGGATAAATCTAACATCAAACATCTAAATCTCATAACCCAATCCAAGATAATCCAGCCTTAAGTTGTGCTACGTTAATTGGGTTAATTTGATTGAATAAACATCCTAAGAAATTTTGAACATTTATGTTGTTTAAAATATATTGGAGTAATGCATTGATTATTCATTAATTCTGATAGTACACTAAAATATAAATTGAAAAGGTTCAAGATATAAAGCCATATAATATATGAGTAATCTATATAAAATATAAATATTAATTATTTATTATGTATACAACAGATTGGGTGGGTTAGTGCCAGTTGGTTTGGGTTTGTTTAGGGTCTGATTTACTTTAGGTTGAAGGTCAAACCTAACTCAATCTTACTTGAGGTGAAGTTGGGATTAATTTTTAGATCATCCATATCCATAAAAACCCATGGAGGGTTAGGTGGATCATCCATATCCATAAAAACCCATGGGATTAAGCCCAAATCAAGTTGCATATCTAGTTTTAATTGAAGCCAGCTTCCAATGGAGGTCTCGACTTCTAGATAATGGCAAACTAGCATCGATCTCATACTGTACATCAAATTCAAGTTAGCTGCTAACACTACAAATGCCTTACTTCTTGCTACATCTAGAATTTGATGAGAATATGATTCGTGCTAGCAAGTATACACCAACAGATTTAATTTGGGTTAGTTGTTAGTTGACATGACATCAAATTTTAGGTTGTTGAAGATCATGAGTTCAAATTCTTCTATGCAAATTATTTATTCCAGTTGTTGGAAATCATAAGTTCAAATTCTTTTATTCAGATTATTTATTTAATGGCAAGATAATGAAAACTTTTTATGCGATGTAGTTAAGCATTCCTACTTTTATTTTGATTTTCTTAAGTTTTTAGTAGTAGATTTATTTAATGTATGCATGGTGATTTTATTCTAAGCATGCTGAACTTACTCAATTTATTGCATATGTAGTGAAATATAGGAGAAACAATAACAACCTTATACTATATTAATGGTTCTATGGTTAGCGGACCATATGGAATAGAGTATATTAGGCGAACACAAAAGGCTATTAGAATTAAATATGGAACGACGTTTGAGGAGTTGGAGGATAAGTTATGTAGAATCTTCTATGTAGATAGAAGAAAAATAGAATAATGATAATATGTAAATATCCTATAATTATGCAATCAACAGTATTGAAGTATGAACTTGTTTCGATTATCGAAGATGAACAAATTGAAATTATCTTTTCAACTATAAGTTCCCATCCTTATTTATCCCATGCAGATGTACCTACATGTACAACCTATTGGAGACACTGAATCTATTTCTGATCGAGACGATTATGAAGTAGCTAATCAGGATATAGAAATGACAACTCAGGGGAGTGAATAGATTAGAGCCTCTAGTCCCTACGTGGTCGATAATGTCCCAGTGAATACCAGTTCAAGACATACAGAGGATCAGTTCTCTACAATGGGTAGTGATGTGTCAGATACTATTATCAAACAAGCTTCAATTTATACAGTCATGGGCAGTTGAATGTCAACTTATACGCGCTACCAACCACTCACTGAGGATCGGCTCAAAAAAATCCTCATAGATAATTATTATACAAAGCAACACTTCTGGTTTGATCTAGATCATGCACATGCAAGAGCATTGATTGCATTGTTAAAGTCTTTATCCTATCCTATCAATACTAGGCTCACACCGTATGTGTCAAACAAGACCGAGTTTTTAATACCATCATCAGCCACCATAGGGAATACAATTGAAAATATGGAGCACACATATACAAAGATTTGTGACTTAAAAAAGGTTTGAGCAGTCATCTATTGATATGATGGTTCAGAATAAGTTCACATCATATGGTAATGAGAAATTAGCACGTAATATGGAAATGGTGTTACTTAAGCTAAAGAAGCCATTTGCTGATCACTAGTATATAAATTTGTCTGAAATTGAGATAGTGTGATCCCATATGGTTATCCCTATACAAGTGTATGAGAATAATGTGCAAATGAAGCATCATAAAAAATAATGTACAAATGCATGAGAATAATGGTGCTAATTGAAACATAAAAGTTTATAAGAATTTCATGTTAAAGATAAAACTGGTTAAAATACATGATTTCATTTGTGAGCACCAAAAAAAAGAAAATATACTTACAACAAACAAAATTACATTACTCTGTAAATAAATAAAAAAGATGATGCATCATCAGGTGGAGCATCATATACTGCAATTAGAAGCTAGAGTCTAATCATCTGCTATAGGGTCTTATGGAGGTGGGGGGAACTGACGATAAAATTATGATACGAACTGATCAAATCATGCAAATCCCTCATCCAGTCGTGCCTCGTGCCTCGATACTGTCAACCCATGCATCGATTCTTGCAGTGAGAGATATCTTTAGTGCATCTACCCGAGCAAACAATGCATGTAGATTGGAAGACTACTGATCAAACTGTGTAAGCTATGTACGCCAAGCAGGATGTCTAGGCTGGTCTCGTTGGCAAGCTGGCCTTCTCCATCACCATCACTTTCTTCTTTATGTACCTCCGACATATGCCTCTATACCTCACAATAAATATATTCCTCATATGCCTCAGAGATGCATGATTGTAGGTGTTAGTGGGTCTGAGCTTAATAACTTCATCATCATAGCGATAGGAACATCAAAGGCCTTGAAGATAGCGGTCATAATAGCTCCATAGGGCAAACAGGTTTTGGGACTTTGAAACATTCATTCATATAATGTACTATTAAATATGGCAAATTAACTCTGTCATCCAAAAGAATCACTTTGAAAAGATAAATATCTGGATGTGATACATTATCTCTGTGACCTCCTCTAGGTAGAAAAGTAAATGTAAAAATATGATGAATTAGTCTATTTTTAAGTGGTAATAGATGTACATTAGGTTTAGCGGTTCGACTTAAAGTATCATCCTCAAAAATAGTTCTAATACAAATATGATACTCTAAATATTAATGAGTCCAACAAGTACCATTGAAATATTTATCATCATCTGACGGAATACCCAAAATTTGATCAAGAGCACTACTATCAAACTCGATAATTTTTTTTTCACATACGATGAAATAGAACAAGCTAAACTATCAAAACTAAAATTACTATAAAATATTTAACTATGTTATGATAAGTTGGCTTATTTAGCATAATCATAGATAGCTAACCCATTCTTTCAAACAAAATTCAATTCAAAAATCACTAAAACGATTTAAATCTACTATTCTTCCTACAACTTTTCTTCGAGAAAATTAGATCTAAAATTTTGGCTACACTCATTATTCAAAATAAATCTTTTTATACCTATGTGAAAGTTGTTCCCTTCTACTCGAGCTCTCTTTCCTTTTGACATACCTCCACCTTTTCTTGAGGCTATTAGGTCATTTTTAGGTTAGGGATGAGGGTTTGGGTTTGGATAGATTAGAATTAGGGAGATTTCTTGCATAAATCAGTGGGGAGGAAGGGGGGCTCGGTTGGGTTTTTAAAACATTGAAATCATGGGTTCAACACATGATTTCATTGAAATCGTGGATTGAACCCACAATTTCGATTGCAACCTCAGCGAGTCAAAATCATGGGTTGAACCCACGATTTTGTCCCACCTAGACTCGAAATCGTGGGTTCAACCCATGATTTCAGTGCATGATTTCATGTGTGGCATGCCATGGATGGTAAATCAGGAATAAGTCCCGATTTGCCGTATTTTGAGAAATAATTTTTTAAAATTATTTTTAAAAATCCATTGACATACACTTGTAGGATATTAGCACGCTAATGCACAACCCAACAACAAATCTTTCTTTTTAAGTAATAGGATGTGGGAAAAGTGGTCAACGCAGTTGTCAACTGTGTGGAAAAAATGCCACGATCAAACAGTCAGTAGAAGCACCATGGGGGACAATGGCCATGCTCGTGATGCGCCATCATATGAATGCATGTGATCTTTTTCTCCCTCATGTAAAATTTCATACAGAATTTGCAGAGAGAAAAACTTTCAATATATAACTCCAAAAATTGCATATAATATATCGTTGGAAAGCTTATTCTGAGAGCTTTCTAATGATACCAATATTCAAATAAAATAATGATAGTGTGAGAAGATATATCTAATCAAACACTCGGTCTTTTATTCTGTAAATCATTATATCTCCCATTGTAAATGGTGTCAGGCCATGAGATTTGCCTGATTAAAAGAACATAAATAAAAAGCATACTTCTACAAAAAAAATCTCAGCCTAATACAACATATGCAAAAAAAAATGCCATTAACTAGGTTTAAGAAACCTAGGATTGCAAAAATAATTGAAAAACAAATACGACAATCAACCATGAGACTTCTATCATAGATCATAAGTCAAAAATGGATCACGAATTCAGCCTTTAGTGCTCTAATACCAATATTAGAGAAAACTTGATGTAAATGCAGATTTTGGGGAGTTAACTTGGAAAATCCATGAAAATGAAATTTCTTAGGATCCGAATGTTTGAATCACATGTTTCCCACTCCCGAGAGACCCTTCACATCATATATGCAATCACGATAGAAAGCATAAAAAGATATCCACCAAGTACTTTGACACAAGAATGAGGTGAAAGAGAGTGCTCTTTGGGTGTCTCTATCCTCTTTTAAGAAATTTTAGATGGTTTCTCTCTATTGGGAGTCTTTTATGTGAATGCTTTTTGAAAGGAGAATTCTGACAATATGGAGGGAGAAGGAGAAACTAGCTAGTAGTTCTTCTCTCCGCTAACTAATCCCTCTAATATTTGAATTCTTAGGTGATCTTGGTCGGACTATCCCATCATGGGTAGCTCAACCAAATCCAAGAAATCCAACATAAGGTTTGGATTACAATAGACTTTTTGATTCGATGATTGTGTTTATGGTGCCTGTACCACTGCCAGTTCAGAATTTGATTTATAATGCCCAAAATGTGAGCCCTCTCTCTCCTTCCTCTCTCTCTTTCTCCCTTATGTTGTTATGCTGTATCTTATATAAGGTTTTAAATCTTGTGGGATGGGGGTGTTCCAGTTTCTCCATGGAATGAGATGTCCCACTATCCTAATGATCCAACACCATTCCCAATCGAGTTCTGCAGGTGCCCTACATCTCTCTCTCCTTCTTTCTTTTCCTTTCCTTTCTTTTTCTTTCTTTCTTTCTTTTTCTTCTTTCTTTCCTTTCTCCTTTTTCTCTCTTTTTCATTACCTTCCTTTTCTTTTCTTCTTCTTTCTTTTCTTATCCCTTCCTTTGCTTCTTTCTTTCTTTGTTTTTCTTTTCTTCATCTTTCCTTTCACTTTTCCTTTTCTTCATCTTTTCTTGCTTTCTTTCTTCTTTTTTCTTCTTTTCTCGATGGATGAGTTTCAGAATCCAGCTCCATCCTGGTCCCATTTTCTCATAGGAATAGGATGGAACGACCACGACGCCCCCCTCCGGCCCCGACTTATAACTTTGATGATATATTTAGAAGATATACTAGTCTTGGCTCTCTTATCTGACCTACTACTTATGGGGGCTTCGATTCATTGCGAGCATCATGCTTGAAGTCTTGTCGCAGTTTGAAGGCTTGAGTGTTCGAGCCATCTAGGTCTACATGAATGGAGTCCATAATCTATTTTCTTTTTCATTAAATGATGTATATTTATAGGTGAAGAAAATAAGGAAAAGAAAAGAGACCAAGTCTTAATTCGGAAATTTGTAATGTTGCATACACATTTGAAAAATGGAGAACAAATTAGAAATAAGAAAGTTAATTTTTAACAAGTAAATCCAAAAATCTATTGGTTTCTTGAAGATAAATACATGATATTTACCATTTCATTAGTACATAATAACTTTTGGATTCTTCTTTTCATAATAGTAGAGTTTATAATTGATAATTTAATACTTTGTGATTTAATATATATCTTTGTATTAGTTACTTGTAAGTCATTGTTTTGTTACTGTTATTATTCATATTAATTTGATGCTCCCTAGTGAAGTGCTAGATTTGGTAATAAGATACCAAAGAATAGATTACATTTTGCAATAGCATCTAATATTATGCTCTTGTTTGTCCTTAAATAACTTGGAAATATCACGTCACCCAAGAGGAAAGTATTGGTACCAGTACCTATTTTGGAATTTTTAACGTTGCAGCATGATGTCGTTCTGTCATAATACGTAATTAGGTACCATGTGCCAATATGGACAGATGTCTAGATGCATACCAGTACAATGCCATACAATAACATACCGCATAAGTGATATGTGCTAATACTTAAATTCTCAGGTTTATCTGTATTGATCATGTTATGATCCATCATTTTTAAAATTGCTTTTTCTAACTCATTTCTCGATGCTCTTGTATTTGGTTTGAACGTAATTCCGAACATATTTGTATCAAAACTATTGGCTGAAGCCTTCAAAACTACTAAAACTCTGTGATGCTTCATAAGACCTAGTATTTCAAGTTTGCAAACAAGGTTTGAAACCATTTTACTAATCAAATCCTTATTAAAGTTGATCATAGATTAGGCTTGGGCTTGGCCATCATGAGCCCATCCATAGGTACTGCTTGAAACCAACGATACTGGTTGATGCCAGGCAGTACAGTGAGGTTGCAGTCGGTTAAAACAAGTATGAACCGGGTCGGCTCATATACCAAACCGAACCTCAGTACTATATGGTATGGTACAGTCAGCATGGGTCAGTAAGTAAACATTGATTAGCTTATAGATGTTGGTGCTTTTTAGGTATGAAACTGAGTTTCTTCACCCCTAACTGCAAATGCCAACATGAGTGATTTTCTCATGGCATAAGGAGTCAATAATAGCTTCATGCTTTCAATAATCATAAAGAAATGCATTTTATTATGTTGTAGTGCAGTTGTTACCTACCATTTGTTAGTACTATGGTCGCTGTTAAAGTTCTTGTCAGAGAAAAGAGGATACACTTAATGTTTAAGAAGAACTGTAATTTTCATGTGTAATACTCATTTATTCTGTGTATATTAAATTTCATTTTTCTCTTCTAGCAGACCCCATTGCCTTTTGCCTGAATATATCACAGACCAGACTCTGGCATGTCAGAAATACTATGGATGGCTTTGACTTCCCAGTCTGATTGAAGGTTTTATTAAATTATTTATGCAATCTAATAAATACACCCTCAATTTCAGCAGATGTATTTGCTTGTCGCATGTCCTCAAATGAAGAACCGAACCAAGTGCAGTAAATATTTTTGATGCGGGAGTACTTGTGGTGTGCAACAAGGATACTGAAAACAGAGCTTCACATGCAGAGCAAAGCTCCAAGTCCTTGTCTAATATTAGAATATATGATACATGCTGGTTGTGCTTTTGACTATCTTCGTGCCTCATATGCTGCTTGTACTTCTGACCATCTTTGGGCCTTTATTATCAATATTTTGTTCTTCACATGTTTCCTCTTCTTGTCATCATAGTAGTTATGCAAATATCTGATTTCTTCCTGTTCCCAAAGTTTTACTGCATCTTTATTATCTTCCTTTTGGCCAATCAATGTGGAAGGAAATTCATGTGATTGCACCTATGAGGTTCTTACTATATTCACAAGATAGTTCATGATTATATGGTTTTCTCCTTCACATATCCATGATACTTGATAATATACTAATTTTGGAGGTTGCATTTAGCTTGCGACAAATATTTACTTGTCTGTTCTGCCTCTTCTGATGTGATTTCGTCTACTTCGGTCATTCGGATATGCAATCACATGTTCTCCTATCTTCTAGGACCTGCCATCAGAACCCAATCTTATTGTGACAAGGAGAGAAGCAGTATCTCTACCACTTCCACAGAAGTTACTTCCACAGCCACAATTTCAGGATCAACAGGCTCAGCCAATTCATCTACAATTTCGTGATCAACATCATCGATCACCACATCATGATCGGCAGGCACCCCCACGAAGACTGCAGTTTAAGAGACCTTCACCGCACCGGTTACAGCATGTACGGCCACTGTTGCGACCTCCATACCAGAAAACTTCACAACAGTTCGGATTGCAGCATAGGCAAATGTTCCCACGGGCACGACCACAGTCACAGGATTGGCAACATCCATCAGAAAACAATTACTTGATCAACAGCCTCCGCAATTTAAAGCTCAGCAACCATTTCAAGCCAGACAGCACCCTTGTGGTGCGATGTATGCAAGGTTCCATGCATGACTGCTTTCAATCTGACGCAACACCAACAGGGAAAGAAGCACAAGGCTAAATGGGAGGAGGTACTTGGTGACAAGAACACAGATAAGAAGAGGCCTCTGTGGTGCAATGAATGCAGTATTCCATGCATGGGCGAAACAGCAATGGCTCAGCATTGTGTTGGAAAAAGGCATGCTGCTTGTCTCCTAGTAATCAAAGCTGAGCAGATGGAACGTGAACGGGTGGCAATGGCATCTCGTGGAGTCAGAGAGATGGGATTGAGGTGGATATGGATAATGTTCATGATCCGTTATATAACTGACAAAGAGACCAACATCAGTTTTTGAAGTGAACAAACTAAATTGATGGATATTGTTCACCATTCCATTTTTTTTGCAGTGTTCTGTGCGTGCAAATGGATCACCAATTCAGATAGATTGTTGCTGTGTAGACATTTTGTTGCCACCCTGAAATCTGGAGCTTTTTCTCATTGCAGGAAAGTGCTACCAGCGATCTTCCATCTTGGATTACTAATGGGCAAATAGCCAACCACCTCTAGCTGTACCTCTTACTGGGTTGTTTACTGCATCCAGGAATAATTGTCCCCATCCATAATCACTGTCATACTATCCTTTTGATCATTGTCACAATTGCTTTCCACAACTCTCTTGCATGCGCTGCTTAGTTCATTTGGTCTATGAGAATCAATCAGTCTTTTTCTACCGAATGGCGAAACCAAGAATTTTTTATCATTTAAGAGTGCAGTGATGATAATGAATGACATACGAAATACATTTCCAATCAAAATGAAAAAATTTAAAATTAAACAGATTTCTCAGATCCTTGAAAAGTGGAGCTTTGTTGGAAAGTTACATATAACATAGGCCTGTGTCATCAGATCACTGGTTCAACAGCCAAGTGATGTGGTCGGACTAGGTTTAGATTAAAATACATTAAAATTTAAAATATTAAATCATAAAATATAATATAAAATATTCATCACCGTTGAAAATTTTTTAATTTAATATTACTCTTTTGATCACATGGATCTACATTTTAAACTACTCTTGTATTGTGACAAGAATATAAAATGATGATGAGTCATGTATTTTTTTTTCAAATTTATTAAAAATATATTAAAATATTAGAACAAATAATTATTTAATAAGAATTTTAAATAGATGAAGAATAAATAAAGAATATTTATTTCTATCAAAGACAAAATAACTGATCATTGAAATGATAAAGTCTTTTAATGCATTAAGCATACAATAAATCAATTTTCAGCAACTACAAATTGGGCGTGGTTGAGAGGATTCTTAATATATCCCTCGGCAAGGTTTTTGAATCCTTAAAAATATGCACTTTTTAACAGAAATCCTTTTACCCAATTAGGTTTCTTAGAATCAGCCAGTCGGATATGGCTCTCACCAGGCCAATGCAAATCCAATCCAAGAAGACAGGTTCCTTATTCACTGATTTTCTAGTCCGAGTAGCCAATTTGGTTTAAGATGACATGGTAAACTAAGAGGATGTAGGACCCTCTACGACGCACAATTGTACTGCAAAGTGTTGTATAGTACTCAATGATCTCCATCAAGAGATAAATGACTATCAATATTGACACACCATACATGGCACGTAATGTTGCCTTGTTTGATAGATGTCCATTTTTTAATGATGATAATCGAGCGCTGCACATAGATTTGATAATTACATCCGATCCAGACAGATCCCTACTTGACCCGACCCTAATGGATCGGATTGATCAACGTGTTGAATGGATTTTAATCCGATTCGATCTGAATCCGATAAATTTATATCTTGAATCGGGTCGGATTCGGATAGTGGCCGTCTCAACCCATTATCCGATCCGAACCCAATCCAATTTTATGTATATATATTGTTCAAATATGAACTGGTTGTATGAAATATAGGCTTTATGGCCTTTAGGCTTGATCAAGACCTCAAAGGCTGAACAGTGATAGTGGACTATTATTTAATATTTTATTTTATCTAAAAATTTATTTAAATGAGGCAGATATTCAATCGGATAATCCGATATCTAATTGGATAGGGTAAGAGTAAAAAAATATTGACCCATCATATCACAGGTTGGATTCGGACCAATATGCTGGGATATTGGGTTGGGTTCGAATCGATCCAAATCCGCATCCGGCCCGATCTATTGCCAAGCTTAACTGCACGGCACTCCACGATGCAAACCATGCTTCATAAGGTATCCATGTTCTAACTAAGAGAGGGTGTTCAAGTTCTTTGTTGGCTTCATCATGGACACGAGGGAATGGGGCTGTGTCAGAGTTGCTTATTGGCCCCCAAAAAGGGTTGAGAGGGAGAGCTGGAGTTCATTATTAACTCCGAAACCGATGTCAGAGGGAAAGGGCCATTTGAGAAGAAAATTGGGGAATTCTTGTCCCGGCTTCTCATATCGATTGTTCATTGGCAAAAACAACAAGTTTAACAACCATATCTCATCAATTTATAATGTTCTAAACGTGATATATTTTACATGAGTTGTGACTAGAGCAGTTTGAACCAACTTTAACATTTTAGGATCAGAAAAAAGAGTTTGTCCTTTGCACTATTCCTCAAGCCTAGTAAGGACTGAACTGCTAGCTTGGTTTAAATTTCAACAAGAAAAGTCCATTTTTCTACCCAAAAAAAAAACAAGAAAAATCCTTTTAGTCATGACATCCAAAATCCGAGCTTCACCTCCAGGAGACCCTTATTGACTCGTTCACGAACTACAATAAGATCAACAGGGAAGAAACTCCCTGATGTTCTATTTGGATGTTGGAATAAGCTATCGAACGTTCTCTTCCGGTACCAAAAAAAACAAAAAAGAAAAAAAAAGATAATGATGAAAATGGGAACTTATTGACCGGTCTTTATCTGGATTAGACTAATAAAAGCTCATTTGAATTAATTCTTTTAATACCTAATCATCTGGTAAACCATTTTTAATAGCCGGTCCCTCTAAAACATACGGGCCATGGTGCGGCGATGGACGGAAGCGGGATTGGAAATTGAAGGATGGATCAACAAGTCTTTTCCTTACATCTCAGTCCGCGGAGGGGCTGCGTGTTAAATTAATGGAGAGCAAAAGGTCTGAATTTTTGTCATCTAGTCCATTAAGATCGACGGTAGCGAGACTATTAGCAGTGATATGAGAGTCCATGAGTTTTCGATTGAGAGCCTATTAATATTTATTTTTACTTTCTGTAAAAGGATGAGTTTTAAATATTTAATATTGAGTGCTGTAGGTCTCCTGCTAATTGTCTAGTCCTGAGAGTCAGTTTGAATATTTTTCTTGTTTCTATATTTAGTACTTATGAATAAACAGAAATTTAATAGCCAGTCCTTTATTTGACGATGTTATGAGCTTTAAATCTTGTTGACCAAAAATAAAACTGCAGTCCCTCCGTATCATATTGCCGTAACGTTCAGTGCATGGCACGATTTATATTTAACAAAAACCAAATTACCTTATGATTCGGGATAAGCTATGCCAGATGGGTCTCATTGTCGATGGGCGGTCCTGGCTCGATGCTCGCACCATGGCCAACTACTTCGGCACCGTACTACCCTCTTTGCGTGCGGGACCCTCGGCACAAAAGAGCTCCAACGGATGGAGCTGTTAGAGGTGGCGGATGTGGTGCATGAGTTTCTCCGATCAGTTGTCACGATTAGAGCACTTCCAGCGGTTGGTCAACTCGATGGAGTCGCATTGGTTGGAGTCAGCGATGGCGAGGATCAATTTGGAAGATGAGGATGGGAGCATGCTGTGCATGAGGTCGCTGGGTCAAAGGTGGAGTTCGGATGGAGGAGGCCGAGCATCGTACTACTTCCTGCAGGGTGGCAGCACCGGATTTATGATACCGGTGCCGAGCGCCAAGGGGAATGGAGACTGAATAGTAAATGCTTTATCTTCGCAAAAAATCTGACGGATGTCTTGCAGAGCCGGCCTTGGGACGGATCAAACTGAACGACCGCCCAGGCTCCGATTTTTTTTTTGGGTAACCAAACATCGTTCTCGGTTCTTCTTCTCCCGAGTCTCGAGTCCCGGCACCCCAACGGCTCCCAGCAACAGCTTTTTAGCCCTCATCATCTCGATTTTTTTCTGAATTTTTCATCGTCTCTCGTCACGGCATCACCTCGCAACGCCTTCCTTGATTTCTCCCTATTCTGCTGTCCATCGATGATTCTTCCTTATTTTAGACACCAAAAATCAGATCAAAATCCGTCAAAAAGTCAAGTAAATCTCTTCAATCCTCCTCTTTCAATCTGCTATGAATTTTAAACTTGATTTTTTGCCAATTTATTCTTAAAAATTTTTTGAAATTCTAGTTCAGCAAGTTCTCCTGTTTTTTATTTTTTTATCTTTCCGGCACCGTTAGGCCGCCGCCGGTCTCCGGAGCTTGTGGTTGTCGTCGTCCGATCGTCGAAAAATTTTTTTTTTATTTGGCTCCAGGCCTAAAAAATATCAGGACCGGCCCTGATGTCTTGGAGGGGATGAGATAAAGGTGGAGGTCAAAGGGTGAGTATGGCTGTCATCATGACCATCACCGTCCTAGTGGCAAACTCCTTGATCATTGCCACCGTCATTGTTGCCATCGTCATCGTTAAAGGAGGTGGGTAAGATGGGGTCAAAGAGGAAGGCGCACAGTGACATTAATCTTCATTTACATTTTAGGGGGCATTCACTTAGACTTGAGATTAGTATGACCATCGTTTTTTTATCCTCAATTCACAAGGTCTCTAGCATCAACTACTATCCTCTCTCCCCATTAATTTATTTATTTGATATCATAAATAATATTAAATATTATTAATGCATAACTATTTTTTACTACTCTATTTATTAATTCATTGATCTGTTTTTTGGTTTGTTGTGATGATAGATGAGAAGGCTTTAGCTTTTATGGATTTATCAAGAAATGGATAATTATTGCGATAGAAAATGAGCTCAGATGTAACATTGATGTGCCTCAAGCTACCTCCCCTAAATACTTTGCCCCTTCCACCATGCTTGTATTTATATCAAAAAATAAAAGAGAAAAAAGAGTGACAGAGAGGGAAGCAATGCATTTCTCAGGCAACTTGGGCTCTAGTGGTGAGAGCAAAGATTGAGACTATTGCAGTTCCAAAAATAATTTACGAGATGAAAAAAAAATAAAAAATAAAGGGTGGAAGTCATCGAGTTAGAGGAGAGATGATGGTGGTGAAAAAAGGATGATGAAAATAATAGGCAAAAAAAACATGCGAATCAATAAAGCAAGCCATGATGTGGGTGCTTATTCATGTTATCAACAAGGGCGATCTCCTCATCCTCCTCCATGTCCTCCCTCCCTAGCACCACCATCACTAGCACACCCCAAAAGCAATACTCGTGAGGAGGCTATTCGTCTTGTTAATCCAACATGGTATACAATTAAGGCATCATGATATATTATTAAATAAATATAGTATATCGTTATTTTAGCATGCTACATAGTTAATCTAATATGATACAAAGTTATTTTATCCCAGTAGATAGTTAATCGAATATGACATACAATTAAGATATCATGGTACACAAATAAATATGATATATAATTTCTTTACCAAAAAAAGATATATAATTATTTTAGCTTAGTATATATAAAGTTAATATAATATGGTACATGATTAAATAAATATAGTACATAATTATTTTATCTCGATGAACAGTTAATCTAATATGGCACACAATTAAGATATCATGGTACATAGTTAAATAAATACAGTACACGGTTATTTTTATATAGTACATGATTAATCCAATAAGGTACATAATTATTTTATCTAGGTATACAATTAATCTAATATGGCAAACAATTAAGATATCATGATACATAATTAAATAAATATGGTATATAGTTACTTTAATTTAGTATAAAGTTAATACAATATGGTATATAATTAAATAAATATGGTACACAGTTATTTTATAGCTTAATATAAAGTTAATACATAATTAATGTATCATAGTACATAGTTAAATAAACATAGTATATAATTATTTTAGCATGATATATAGTTAATCTAATATGGTACATGGTTATTTTATCTTGGTACATAGCTAATCCAATTATGACACATAATTAAGGTATCATGGTATAGAATTAAATAAATATGGCATATAGTTATTGTAGCTTAGTTCAAAGTTAATATAATATGGTACATGCTTAAATAAAATATGATTCATAGTTATTTTATCCCGGTACATAGTTAATCTAACATAGCACACAATTAAAGTATCATCGTACATAGTTAAATAAACATAGTATGTAGTTATTTTAGCATGGTACACAGTTAATTCAATATGGTACATAATTATTTTATCCTGATTATAATTAATCCAATATGGCACATGTTGTAGGGGTCATACTACCTTAGCTGATGTTCTCGGGACTCAGGAGTTCTCCATTTGATAAGAATACCGATGTAAAGCTTGATTGTGGAGCTCATCATAAAGCCGACCTTCTTGGAAGGTTGAGATCATCATAGTGCCGATCTCATCATCATCTGGACACATGGCAACAGATTATTATCTGAGTTAAATGTTCTCTCAGGTTACATTAGCATCCAGCCGAGCTTTCTCTCAAGTATTATCTGCTAATCGGCTTAATCCAAAACTGCTAGTTAGTAGAATGCTCATCCTAATTTTGTTCCAATCTCCTTCATCTTACGTCAGTTTTTGACCAACTTGATTACTGATACTCAAGGTATGGTGCCCAGTTTAGATATTTACTGGTATCAGTCATTTTACATCAGTCTATTACCGATGTGCCATCAGAAGTATGGATGGTTATCTGACAGCTGTTATCCAACTCAGTCATAACTGTCTTTCAGTTGTATTCCAGCTCATTTAATACGTGGACAGCTGCCCCACGATTTCTGTACAGCTGGTCATTCTGTTACAACAATCCAATAGTCCAACAAATTTCTAACAATCTAACAGATCTCTAATAGTCTAACAGTCTAACAGATCTCTAACGACCTAATAGATCTCTAACGATCTAACAGATTTTTTTAAGGCCTAAGTGAGCTCCCTCTATAAAAGAGAGACAAAGTGCTCTCCAGAAGGTAAGTCAAATCTGAATAAATATAGACAAAACTCTGTCAGATTTCTCAAAAGAAATCAGAGTTCTCTTCAAATTTTTTCACTAAACTATCACTTCTTACTCTCTATTTCTCTATTTTCACTACTTGTTCTCAAGATCCTGGCTGACTTAAGCATTAGAAGATCCTAAATCGGAGGGCACCCCATGATTTTGAAACTTTTTTGTAGATTTTGCTTGCGGTTCATATTGGCACAACTCTCTACTCTCTAGCTTGGTTCATTACCGACCTCAACTCCGGAGCCTTATAGCAACAAATTGGTGCTAGAGGAAGGATAACATTTGAAAATTTTAGTAAAAATGATGAACAAGAAAGCACTGATTCATCCTCCACCTACCTCATCTTCTCTTAGGGAGGCTCAAGAAGTCATCCAACCATCAGTCACCATTGATCCTTAATAATTCAGTCTTATTCTAGCAAGTTCAAGCCCTCACTACTATGGTACAATAGCTCCAGCATACTACTGAGCAGCTGTAGTGAGAACCAACCCCTCAAATAGTTCAATCTCACCACTCCCAGCAACCAGCCCCTCAGAATCCTTCTCACAATCATGCTTTGGATCTCATTGATCAATCCTATGGGGTAGAATCATCTGCGCCAAGCAGAAAGATGAATTTGAAAGAAGGTCTTGGACGAGAGATCTAAGATCTTGAGAAGAAGCTGATGGAGATTCAGATCAGTAATTTATAGGATGGAAGAGATTTCAGCTTGCAATCTCCCTCTCTTAGTAAATCTTTGATGAACCGATTCCTATTCGGTTCAAGATGCCTGCTGTGGAGTAATTCAACGGCTCCACTGACCCTTTGAATTATTTAGAAGATTTTAAAGCTATCATGAGGCTGCAAGGGGCGTCTGATGCTCTACTCTGTATCACCTTCTCCACCATCCTCAAGAAATCTGTAAGAATCTAGTTTTCTAACCTTCAGTCAGGATCTATTGTCTCTTTTGAACAGTTAGCCAATTGTTCGTCACTTACTTTGACGATAATAGAGTTCATCTGAAGAACACTAATAGTCTTTTTACTGTGAAGCAATAGTAAGGTGAATCTCTGTGAGATTATGCTGCACGCTTTAATACAGCTATTTTGAAAGTCAAAAACTTCAATAAGTCTATTACTATGGCAGCTTTGAAGCAAGGACTCAGGAGCAATCACCTGATCTTCTCTCTCAGCAAAAACTATTTAGATAATTATGAGCAAATGCTCATCCGAGTATAAAAGCATGCACAGGCTGAAGAAGAAGAAGAAAGCATACTCTGTCAGGCGAAAAAGATGAAGGTGGAAAAAAGCAGCCTCAAAAAGAAGATCGCGAAAGTAGCAAAATAATATCTGATCAACCTCGAAAAATTTGAGGTCCAGAAGCCCATCTCGATAATTTGATTCCTATACTTCGCTATCCCTCCCTTAAGCTCAGATACTAATGGAGATCGAGAACTAGGGATATCTTCGCCGACCTTATCCTTTGAGAGCTCCACTAGAAAAAGAGATAGAAGAAAATACTATCATTACCACTAGGACCACGACCATAATACTGAAGAATGCCAACAATTAAAGGATGAAATTGAGGCACTGATACATCGAGATCAACTTAGCAAGTATGTCTGAGATCGGGCCAACCAAACTGTTGACCAGCAGCACAAGCCGGATAATGAAAATGACCTCAACAGACCTACCACTGGAACTATCAACATGATTTTTGATCTCGGTGGAACTGCAGAAGCATCTGAGGTAGCTAGGAGTTCTCCAAAACGTCAGCGCATAGACAATATTATTTTTTTTTCTAATGATGATGTTCAAGGAGTTCAAACTTTTCATAATGATGCTATTGTTATTTCTATGACAATAGCAAAATATGATGTAAAAAGAATATTAGTGGATAATAAAAACTTTGCTGACGTATTATTCTATGATATTTTTCAAAAAAAAATTTGACAGGTCAGCTAAAGCAGATCGATCCCTTTGATCAATTTTTCTAAAAATTATGTATCTGTAGAAGAAGAAATTACTGTGCCTATCACTGCAGGCACAGAACCATGCCAGTCAACTGTAAGATTCACCTTCTTATTTGTTAAAGTACCATTAACTTACAATATAATTTTGGCTGACCTGGGCTTAATGCTCTCAAAGTTATTGTTTCTACTTATTACTTGTTAGTCTGATTTCCTACTAAGTATGGAGTCAGAGAAATGTGAGGAGATCAGATGTTCGCTAAGCAGTGCTTCTTGATAGCAACAAGAATGAAAAAACCCATGGAAGCCTTACCAGTTGAAGTACCTGATCAGAAAATAATATGATGTCAAGAAAAGTCGAGGAGAACTAGTCGAAAAGCTTATCACTGTTCTTGGGTGATAATTCAGAAAAATAGTTCAGACCGGATCTTTACTGGAGCCAAGCTTAAGCGAAAAGCTGATATCTTTCTTCGGGCAAATGCTAATGTTTTCGCTTGGTCAGCCTCCAACATGCCTGGAATCTCAGCTGATGTGATTGTGCACAAGTTCAATGTTGATCCAAAATATAAGTCGGTATAGCAAAAGAAAGAAGCTTTGCTCCAGAAGACAGAAAGCAATAGATAAAGAAGTTAACAAGCTCTTGAAACCAAATTCATTAGAGAAGCATTATATCCAAAGTGGATCGTAAATATTGTCATGGTTAAGAAAATCAATGGAAAGTGGAGGATCTGTATTGATTACATCAACCTTAATAAAGCTTGTCCAAAAGATAGTTTGTTCTTCCAAAGATTGATCAACTCATTGATGCTACTTCAAGGCACAAATTGCTAAGTTTTATGGATGCTTTCTCTGAATATAATCAGATTAGAAGGGCACTTGAGGATGAAGAAAATATAGTCTTTGTCACTGAAAGATGTTTGTATTGTTATAAGATAATGCTTTTTGATCTTAAAAATGCAGGTGCTACATATCAACACCTGGTGAATAAGAACTTCAAGCAATAAATTAGTCACAATATGAAGGTCTATGTTGATGATATGCTGGTGAAAAGTATTGAAGCAGATCGACACATTACCAATCTAGAGGAAGCTTTTGGTGAACTTCGTAGATATCAAATGAAGCTCAACCCCAATAAGTGTACTTTAGGAGTGACTTCGAAAAAATTTTTGGATTTTCTTGTGACTCAAAGAGGAATCAAAACCAATCCTGAAAAAATCAGGGCTCCACTCAAGATGAAGCATCCGAGTTCTATGAAAGAAGTTCAACAGCTCACTGGATAAGTAGCTTCTCTTAGTTGATTTATTTTCAGATCAGCTAAAAAATATCTTTCTTCTTTAAAATTCTTAGATACATTAAAGATTTCACTTGGTCGGATAAATATCGAGCTGCTTTTGATGACCTCAAGAAGTATCTTGGGTCCACTCCATTGCTATCAAAGCCGATGGAAGGTGAGAAATTATTCATATATTTATCTATTTTGTCTAATACTGTTAGTTCGATTTTGGTCCGAAGTGATGCAGGAATATAAAGATCAATTTATTATACAAGCAAATTGCTTCGAGATGTTGAAACTCAATATTCTAAAATTGAAAAGATGATCTATGCTTTTATTACATCGGCAAGATGGCTCCGACCTTATTTCCAAGCTCATTCTGTTATAGTTTTGACTGATCAATCTCTGAAGTCTATTCTACAGTAGCTTGATACTTCAGATTGGATTGCTAATGGACTATTGAATTGAGTGAGTTTGATATTTATTATTGCCCTCGGTCTTCATTAATAGCTCAAGTGCTAGCTGATTTTATTGTTGAATGTTCTATTTTCGATGAAGAACCTATCTTAAAAGCTTTGAAAATACAAGTGCGGACTCTTTCTAGGTATTGCATGTTGATGGAGCTTCTAATTAAACAAAAATAGAGTTGGTTTGATTCTAGCTAGCCCAGAAGGTGTTATTACTGAATGCGCTCTAAGATTTAATTTTGATACCTCAAATAATAGAGCAGAATATGAAGCATTAATTGTAGGACTTGGGATGGCTAAAGAGCTCAATGTTAAAAAGCTTAAAGTCCTTACAGATTCTCAGCTTGTCATTGATCAAGTATGAGATCAATTTGAGGCTAAAGATTTTATTTATCTCAATATTTATGTAATATGAAAAAATTATCAAAAAGCTTTGAAGATCTGGTGGTCATATAAATTTTTAGATTGAAAAATATCCGAGCTGATGTTCTTTCTCATCTAGCCACATCGGGTTTTCTGAACTCAGTTCAAATATTTCTATTGATATCCATGTAAAATCTAGTATTGAGACTTTACTTATTATCCAAATTGATCATGAGCCAAGTTGGATTGATCCATTGATGGAGTACCTTACCAAAGAAACCTTGTCAACTGATCCAGTTGAAGTAAGAAAATTAAAAGACAAGCCTCATGGTATGTTATTCTAGACAACCAATTATATAAGAGATTATATTCCTCCCCACTGCTCTGATGTTTGCGACCATCAGAAGCTAATTATGCTCTTCGAGAAGTTCATGAAAAAATCTATGGCAATCATTTGGCGGACAGATCTTTGGCTTATAAATAATTAGACAAGGTTATTATTGGTCCACCATTCTAAAAGATTCTGTCGATCTTGTCAATAAATATGATCAATATCAAACGTATGCCAATATTCAACTCTAGCCTGCATCTGAACTCATTTCTATTATAGCACCTTAGCCATTCATTATGTGGAGAATAGATATCTTGACACCTTTTTCGATGGCCATGGGATAAAGAAAATTCTTGGTGGTAGCTATTGATTACTTCACTAAGTAGGTAGAAGCTAAGCCCCTAGCATAAATCACTGAGAAAAAGATAAAAAATTTTGTATGAAAATTAATTATCTGCTATTTTGATTTGCCTCGAGTCATAATTACCGACAATGGACGGTAGTTTGATAATCAAAATTTAAAAAATTCTATTCTAAGCTCCATATTGACCACAGATTCACTTCGGTTGGATATCCATAGTCAAATGGGAAGCCAAAGTCACTAATAGAATCATTCTTTAAGGTTTAAAATAAGGCTCACTGAAGCTAAAGATAGTTATTCGCCAGAGTTCCCCTCTTTTTTGCAACCATGATGATGACGATATGGTCTATGAAGCACTTGGTCAAGGAAAGAGTGGCCATCATCCATAAAGAATCCTCATCTAGGAAAGTGACGACCATCGAGTCGGGGTGATTCCCTACTATCGTCGGGAGCCAGCTCGCATCCCTCTGTCAGGCCAGGGCTTGACTCCTATGTGGTGCAGGATTAGCCCTTCCCAATCTGATGGGGATGTCAAGACTTTCAGTTCTTCCTTGTGGATCCCTGATGTGGTCTAGGATTGCTGCATCAATAATTCAAGGCCTTGACAGAATATGAGGAGAAAGTCATCAACATTGCCACTACCACCTTCGTCCAAGGCTTCAACGATTGCAAGGCCTGCATGAAGTGGATGGTCCCGAAGCTAGACCTCGGACGTTTCCTTCTTGGCAACATTGATGACGAAGTCGAGGCCTTCTCTTTGGATGAGAATAATCATCATCCATCTTGTATTTGCTTTTCTAGCGTAGGGCATCTTTCTTTTTGGAAAACCTCTTAAATATTAATGAAACAATTGTTTCACCTCAATGATTGTGCTTTTGATGGTTGCTTCTTTGAAGCCTCTTCCATTTTTAAGTCTTCCTAAGTCGCTTGCTTTGGAGGAAGTTTGAGCTCTTTTGATAAGTCATTTTTGTTGGTTGATTTGACCTCAAAGTTTATTTTCATATCAATTTTGAGATTTATAGAGATTTTGGCCTAGATACCTCTTCATTGCTCAACTATCTTATCCATTTGTTGTCCATTTCGGATGTGGGCTATCCCCAAGTTGTGTTCTTTGTAGATTTTTGAAGATTATGTTGACTTTGTTAAGTAGAGTCTGCCAAGTCAATGGCTACGGTAATGTTCTCAGACTAGTTTCGAAGATTCCATTTTAGGAGGTCCTAACTTCGGTTAGATATCTCCTTCCCATCATCGGGTCATCTCTGACTTGATATTTGGTGGCCTTGGCCTGAGCTAAGATATATCCAGGGTTGGTTCACGAAGATCCTGACTTGGGTCAGGATATCCCCATCTCATCATTGGACTGTTTCCGACCTAATAATTGGAGCTCCCTACCTGAGTGGAGATATCTTTAAATGTTCGCTTGTGGAGGTCAGGTAGTTTTCAACTCTTGCTTTGTGGGAGGTCGTACCTTGGGTCATGATATCTCCTTATCATTATCGGATTATCTCTGATAGATATTCAAAGGTCTTAGCTCTAGTTGAGATATCTTCAAAATGTTTGGAGGTTCTAACTTAAGTTAGGATATCTCCTATCATCAGCATTCTACCGACTAGTATTCGAAGGTCTCAACCCCTAAGCCAAGATATCTCTGAGTGATCGGTCTATCGATCCAATCATTGGGGTTTAGATGAATCCGAATATCCCATGGTTCCTTGCTATCGTTGATGACTTGGCCGATGTCTGAGGCTTTGGGCGGGTCTGAAATATCTTGAAAACTATCTCCTGAAGGGTCATGCCCATGGGAGCCCAAGAGAATCACTTATTTAATGTTGGCATATCACAATAAAGATGGTTTGTGGGAACAAACATTTGGAAGTCTAACCACTAGAGGGCATAGTCATCGAGGCCATTTATTCGACGACACCTACTACACAACCAGTAGAAGTGGTTGGTAGCATTCAATTCTGATTTTCTCTATAAATAGGTCTTCCATAGCTTCAAGGTGCTCATCTTTCTGTGACTCTGTGTAATGTGGTGGAGTTGCTTTGTCTACCACTGGGGTGTTGAGAAATATGTTCTAAAATCAATCGTGTGACGATTGTGCTGATTATAAATATATATAAATTGATAAATAATAAAATTATTTGATATTTTTCATCACAAGAATATATCTTTTAACGAACTCGTATGTTGTGATGAAATCCTTAAGACTACTTTGATAGATAAAGGAGGATTTATCACGTAGTCTTTAAATTGGTTCGTGACCAAACGATACGCTATTACTAGGACGATAGCGATATCAAGTGTAGATCATTGTGTACCATATACGTTAGTTGTCCTCATAACCAAATAGTATGGAGATACTGATATGACATGCAGGTGAGATGTAGGAGTATATCATCATTGAACGTGACCAACTGTGGAGCACTCTGCCGTTAAGGGTAGCTCGTGAAGGATATGGATATAAATATCCCTCCGACCTGAGATCACCATATTGACTTACAAGCAACTCACTGTACTTTGATGTCGGACTAACTGAATTTTAATTCAGTGACGGAAGATTTTTAGATACAGTCAAGTACTTATCAAATCGATGCGTGAGTCAAGATGGAATTGACTCCTCTGAATTAGTAGGAGATATACATCAGTATATTTCAATTTAGCAAAATCTAAGTTTGAATAATCCATGTGATGGATTTGAAAAGATTGAAATATAATGTGGATGACTTATCTAGGATTGATAGTTAAATCCTAGATCATCCTTAAGCATTAGGATCAAAGGGATGAATTATACGATAACCATACGTCAATAGATTCTTGAATGTTACTTCGCCTTCATTCGATCTATCCGGATGTCGGGTCATCGTTGCTAGATGGTTACATTGATTGGTTCAGAAAGGTGTTCATATGCTATCGGGTTAGATTTGAACTTATGGGGTCACACTCAAAATTTTTTTTGACTGATCATGTAATTGATCAACGATTGAGAATCGTTCAAAGATTTAATCATCAATTCGATTGATGGTTAACCTTATACAAAAGTTATAATAAATTAATTCATCAAGCGTTAGTAAATTAATGAAAGATTAATTAGTAATTAGATTGCTGATTAACTCAATTTGATTAAGCAAAGAGGATTAAATAAATCTAATTGAATTAGATTCAATTAGGTTTGACTCGATTAGGTTATGAGATGACCTAATCGTTAAGGAAGAATTATCCCTGATTTGATCAAGATTTTAATTCAATCAA
>KE504873.1:490150-503271 GCA_000441515.1 Elaeis oleifera
GTTGAAAATTATGTCTCAAATCAATCGTCAGTCTGTTGACGGTTGTGCTTATCATTATAATTGTATATAAATTGTTGAATTAATAAATATTATTTGATTTTTTATCACTAAGTACATCTCATTTTGAACTCCTGTTATGTGATGAAGTCCTTAGGACTATTTAATTCGATATAGGAAGATATATCGTTTAGTCTTTAAATGAGTTCATGACCAAATGATATGCTATTACTAGGACGATAGACATATCAAGCGTAGATCGTTGTGTGCCATGTAGGTTGGTTGTCCTCTTAACCAAGGAGCGTGGAGATGTTGGTATGGCATGCAGGTGAAATATAGGAGTACATTTTACTGAACATGACCAACTTCGGAGTACTCTACTGTTAAGAGTCACTCCGAAGGGATATAGGTATAAGTGTCCCTCCGATCTGAAATCACCATGGTGACTTGCAAGCAACTCACTATCCTTTAGTGCCAGACTACCTGAATTTCTAATTCAGCGATGAAAGATTTCTGAGCATAGTCAAGTACTTATGAAGTCAGTGTGTGAGTCAAGATGGAATTAACCCCTCCGAATAAGTAGGAGTTAATGTATCAGTGTGTTTAATTCAGTAAACTTGGTTGGGTAATCCATGTGATAGATTTTGAAATTAAATACAATGTAGATGACCATATCAGGGTTGGCAGTTAAACTCTAGGTCACTTTAAGCATTTGGATCAAAGGGATGAATTATACGGTAACTATATTCAAGTAGGTTCTTGAGTGTTGCTTAGCATACATTCGGTCTATCCGGATATTGGGTACCATTGCTAGATGGTTACTCCGATTGGTACAGGAATCAGTTCCTATGCTACCGGCTTGGTTCGAACCTATCGAGTCACACACATTAGAAATTTTCTTCGATCACTTGGCTAATCTGAAGAGTCCCAGTCAATGGGAACTCTTCACCAGAGTCCCACTTGACGGGGACTCTGCTGAAGAGTCCCACTGGATGGGGATTTTAGAGAAGAGTTCCACTAGACTTGGACTCTATCATTAATGGAGGATTAATCAATGATTAGATTACTAATTAGCTCAATTTGATTGAACATCAAGTCTGGATCAAATCTGATTGAATTTGATTCAATCAAGTCAAGTCTGATTAGATTATGAGATGATCTAATCGGTAAAAAAAAATGATCCTGATTTGATCGGATCTATGGCTCAATTAATTTATTAATTTGATCAAATTTAATTAAGGTTATAAGAGCCTAATTAGATTAGGTTCATTATATTTTATTTGGGTCTAATTGGATTGGGTTTGAAAGAAATCCAATTGGTTAAACCCTAGAGTCCCAAATGAGTAGGACTCTATCCTTTGCGCCACCTAAATTATCTCATACCTTTTCTCACCGCATAAAATTAGTTTGTATGTGAGAAAATCAGAAATAATTTTCTTTGTCACTCATTAAGGATAGGAATTGGTTGATTTTGATTTGAATTTAAATTAGTTTGAATTTCAACTTAAAATCTTATCCATATCCTTCCACATGTTGGCTACTTTTGAAGGGGTCTATTGTGTATGAGAAAAGAAGATCTTTTCAATTGATTTTCATGCCTAATTTTCTCTGATAAGTCTCTCTTTAAGTTTGATAAGGGTGAGAAAAAGTTGGAGTCGAATTGAAATTCAAAAGAGTTTGAATTGTAACAAAATCCAGTCTTTATCCTATTTTATCTGATTTATGCGACAACCATAAAAAGGCCATAATTTTGTATGTCAAAAGAAGAGAGCTCTTCATCATGAGATATCAGAGAGAAATAGAGCCAAAAATACTTCTTTGAGATGTGAGGATTGGATGGGTTTCTTCCTCCTTGGCATGAACAAAAGAGGAGACCGTTCTCCCCTTGGGTGAGAGACCTAGAACTGTTCTAAGTTTTTGGGTGAGAAAAAATAAAAAAAAGAGAGTCTTCATCTAAATTTTCTCTACCATCCAGCATCCTTCTCTAATCCATCTTCGATATCAAAAAAATTCGAGATGATCGAAGAAGGAGATCAAGTCAGATCTGCCATTAGAAGCCGACTGCGTGAGCTAGCACTCTCGCAGAGGACTGATCGGTCTGAGGGGCTTCGTGTGGACCATCCGTAGAGGTCGGACGCTTATGCGGCTGCTCGGTATCAGCGAGAGCTTCATACCATGCTTGTCAGCAGTGGAGATCATCAATCTGCGAAAAGGTGATGAGTTTTGAATTCTACCGATATAATCTAAAGGTTAGATCAAATTCAAGGCATCGATGTGATCGATGTAGTTTTTCATTTTATTTCAGATTTTATATACAATTTTTAGATCATAGATCTTTAATGGTAGTTTAGATCTGATCTAAGGTATGTTTAGAAGATTAAAATATTTAATCTTTTATTATTTTGCTATAAATTTTAAAATATATGCTTTGAACTATCCATTTTTCTTTCGATTGACATGACCCCTACTCAACCTGCTCATAGGTAGGGAGGGGACCGAAATGACGGTTTCCACTCGACCTACCCATCAACAGGGAGCGGATTAGAATGATGGCCTCCACTCGATCTGCCCCTCAGCAGGGAGCGGACCAAAGTCACCTTCATTCGACCCACCTATAGGTAGGGAGCGATGTTCAAGGTCAGTGTTGATACGACCCATGCTCGACCTATCCATAGGCAAAGAGCATGGTTGGGCCAACATTGATTCGACTTGCACTTGACCTGCGTGTAGGCAAGGAGCGCTACTTGGTGGTTTAGGGTCCCCGAACGTTTATCCCCTTTGGCATCATCCAACCCTTGCTTATTTGCTCATAATAAGAATTCATAGAAAGGCAATTTCACTAACAGAAAAAATGGTTACAAGCCTTGCAGGTCATACATTTGAAATTTCTCGATGTTCCAGGCCTGCAACATAAAAGCAGTGTTAATCAGATTTCTTGCCTCCCCAGTAGATTCTGAGACTCGAGATCGTATTAATGACGCCAGCCGTCGGATGATTATTGTTATTGTCTTCGACAAACGGACGTTGGGGCCATTCCTCAGGGATCCAACTTTGTTGCTCTTGGATATATTTGTCGAGGCAGTCTCGACGGATGAAAGCTTTGATCTCATCCCTCAGTTGGAGGCACTCTTTGATGTCATAGTCGTGGTTGCGGTGGAAGCGGCAGTATTTTCGCTTGTTCTATCGAGTTGACGGGATCTTCATCAGTGGAGGTCGGTGGAGGTAGTCTTCGCCCTCGATCTCCATATGTATTTGAGCTCGAGAGGTGGTCAACGGGACATAGTTGTTGTAGCACCGAGGTAGACTCCTTATCCTTAGCGCCTTCGATGGTCGTGAGGATTCAACTTCAGCTTGGGTTGGGTGTGCGTTCTTTATGCATGCTTCTTTTTGGAGGTCTGACCTACCTCTTATTGGCATGTGATCCGACCCTCTTCGGCTCATATGTGCTTGTGAGTTTGGACCAGAAGGTCAGTGTAGTCCCGTGGATAAGTCTTATCAAGAGAGTAGATGGGGCACTTGTTGTGGAAGCCTTACTTCAAGGCTGATATAGCAATGATCTCATCCAGATTGCGCACCTCCAACATGGCTGCATTGAACCACATCATGTAGTCATACAGAGATTCTTCCTCTTCCTGATAGAAGAAGAAGAGGCTATTCGAGGTCCTCGATTGGATTCGACTATTATCAAAGTGAGTAACCAACTAGTGTCGAGTTGTTCAAAGGAAGAGATGGACCCGATAGAAGCCTAGAGTACCAAGTTCATATCGCCTTCTTCAAAGCTGCTAGGAAGGTGAGGTAGAGAAGGGCATCCATGGCCCTTTGCAACATCATGAGGGCTTTATAGCCCTCCAGGTGATTTAGGGGGTTGGTGGAGCCATCGTATGGCTCCACCATCAGCATCTTGAATCGACTTCAGTTCGGTTCCTGGAGGATGGAGCGGATGAAGGGTGGCCAAGAACTGAAGCTGACGGCATTGTTGTTCCCTCTATGCCTATTTGGATCTCAGTGAGTTGGTGCTCGATCTCGTGGATCTTCCGCTCAAGATCCTCATTTTGATGAGATTGTTCTGACCAGAGAGCGTAGTCTAGTATCGAATCTCCTCTAGAAGAAGTAGGGGATCATCGATGTCATCTATCGTGGGCAGACCTATGGCAGGAGGGTGGCTGTCGATTAGGAGAGATCAATCGGTGCATCCTTCTGAGAAGATTCTCTAGAATCAAAGATTGGTCTCGATGGCTGTGCCATTAAGGGAGCGTACTGCGGGGTTACTGCCGCTTGTAGCTTGCTGTAGGTGCTGGATGACGTTCATCAATGCTTGGACCTAGCGGACCAAGTCATCGAATTGTCCACCATCGCTAGCAGTTGCTTTGGTTCCATCTACCCATGTGAGGCACGCGACTGGGTGGCTCCACCTCGACTTTGCCGAGTTGATGGTCGATGGAAAGCGGCGAAGCAGCATGGCATATTCTCTTTTTGATTGGGTTGCTGGGACCCTTCCTCTAGCATCAATTTCTGTTGTATCAAGGCTTTAAGATGCTGATGTGGCTGATGATAGAGGCGAGAACTATGGCACTGGGACACCAAATCTAGCCTGAAAGAAAGGAAAGTCTGCTTGCATCAAAGGAGATGGCAGGGGCCTCGAACAGAGAACCCTCCGATGCTCAAGTTAGCTGGAGCTTTGAGCATAGAAAAAAAAGAGAGAGTATGATCTTTTGAATTAATATATCAGAATCCTCTTGTGAGGGTTCTCCTTTTACTTTTTTATATAGAGAGATGTCAGAGTTTGTTATGCCCTAATCCGTAGGTTGTTAGGCCTGAGCCTATAAGTTGCTAGTTGTGGGTGTCTGTTATGCCCATGTGACCACATTCTGAGAGCTCGTTGGAAGATTCTAATTGCTTTTCCGTAGGGCAAGTAGAACTGATAGGATGAGATTAGCGTATAGCCAAGGTGTCATCCTGTTCTATTCTGCATCAGCATGGTCCGCAGGACTTTATCCTTGGTGATCAACAATATCCTGATCCGGAGGGCAGTGAAGTTTGTGGGTTTCATTCCCGTGGATGATAGAGTATCGACTCGAAGGTCGATCATACTCCGATCTGAGGGTTGGAGGGTTGCCGAGTTGGTACAATCATTTTGTCATGACATCTTTGGTGAACTCGATGGTGCCTATCATCATTTCAGCATTCCCACTGTCTTGAGGTTTCTGAGGATGAGTTCTGAAAATCACGACTAAGGTGGCATGACCCCATAACAGGATTATTCCTTTCTTTTGCATATATTTGTCAAAAAATATATAGTTTTCACATGAGGAAGGGGTTGATAATGATGCTAATATAGAGGATCGAACTGGTTCTCCAAATCTTTATCAACTTGACAAGAAATCAAGCAAATTTTCTATGATTATAGGGAAAAGGTTGATTTTCTAGATCTTTATCAACTTGGTAAAAAATAAGGCAAATCCTCTATGATTATAGGGATCATTCTCCAGATTTTTATCAACTTGTCCAGAAACTATACAAATTGTCTGTGGTTACATGACTGTTATGGTAAGTTTCCTCTTCCTTTTACGTTAAAGATATTCTTTCCTTTTGTATTGAAGAGATTTTTTCTATTATTTCTCATTCAAGATTTGAGTGCAATATTCTTTATAATCTCAAACAATATACAAAATGATGTACTGTTATTATAAATACAATAACATATGTGCTCAATTCTCATGTTGAGATTGAGTTACCAAAAGTCTGCTATCTTCCACTTTTATTTTTGGTATTAGAGCCCTTCTTTCTATCTTGTGAGAGAGACTCTTGACCGTTTGTCCATGGGCACATCAAATTCATCCTTAGCATCAAAATGTTCCTACCCATCAACTCTAAATATAGAAAATTTTGTGTAATTGAAACTGACACAAACAAGCTACTCCAATTGGAGAACTCAAATACATGGGCTTATTAAGAGCTAAGATTTCCTATGCTCTATCAATAGGGATTATCCAATACTGAGTCCAACGATACCTACTTTCGCCCCAGTTGCCGATGAAGTAGACGGCAAGAAGGAAGTAATAAACCAAGACTATGTGCAATAGAAGAGATCAGATCATCCTTTGCATGCATGGGTAGTTGAAACTCTCTCAGAAGATATACTTGCCCATATTGCTAGTCCGTAAGTATCTATCGAGGTATGGTATGCTCTTGAGAACTTTTTTTTTAAAAGCTTCTCAAGAGCAAGAATTTTCTTTACTTCAGCAAATTCAAGACATTCATAAGGATCATTATTCATCATTTAATGATTATATTCTTGCTTTCTAAAATATTTTGAAAGACTTATCACAATTAGATGCCCTCTTGAAGATCATAAGAAAGGTTTTTAGCTACTAAGTTAGGACCATGCAATAATAAGCCCTTTATTACTACCATGCTTAAACTACCAATGCTTCCTTATAAGAAATCTTGTCTCAATTACAAGGCTATGAGACTTGGGTTAAGCTTATTATCTATCTAGTCTTCAGCAAACCATGGCCTTTATAGCCAAGAAAAAAAATCTTAATATAATAACAAAAGAGGGAAAGCAAAAAATTTTCGGGAAGCAATCAATTTACATCTAAATAGGGACTTTGTGTGAGAACTAATAAGGTATGGCTAGGGAGATCTGATGAGATGTAGATGAGAAAGGCAAGGAGACGTCCAACGGTGCAGAGTCTAAGAGATCTAAGAGTCAAGGTTGAGATAGGACACTAGAGATGAGGAAATAATGATCTATGATGGTGTCGTAAAGTTTTGATCGAAATGGAGCAGAGATAAAATCTTTTTTCTAGCTAAGTTATCTAGTCGAAATGTCGAATGATAGTCCTAGCGAGCAGCTCAGCTTATGATACAGTTGGAATTCTAGACATCAAAATAAGAAGATTGTTCTGTATTCGTAACTGGTGCTACACGTAGTTTTATTTATAGAACTCAAAATAGCCCTTTTCACCTTTCAACCAAAAATTATTTTGATATATCTACCTGTTAATGCATGAAGCCTCGGGGGTTCTCGAACTCTCCAATTCCATCGTTATGAAGACAAACCTCTTCTACTCATTTTTTTCTTTTCCTTTCTTTCTTCCTTTTGTAGGGGTGGGGTGGCAATGAGTCGAGTAGTCCGTATTTGTCCGTACATACTCGATTGGTAGAGTTAAATAGGATCAATAAATTATAAAATTAATTTTTAATATATCGATCAATTTATTTCTTTAGAGGGAATATATTTGAAGAAAAATATATATACTTGAGTCGGATTTGGAGAAGATTTTACCCTTCCCCGCGTACTCTCCGATCTATTGCGAGTCCTGTACGCCCTGCTCCGCGCGGGGTAAAACTCCCTACTTTCTCTTTCGGTAAGTATTTTCAGTAAATATTTTTTAAATTTATTTTATTTTTGGGTAAGAAGCATCTAGTCCCGACGAGGCCAATAAACACTACCGCTTTTAATCCCACCATTAATTACCCTGCAGTTCGATTTCCTCCGTTCTAGGCTTGCAGCCAGGCATGGCAGCCTTCACCGCCGCCGCGTCCTACTCCGAGTACGAGATCCGGCGCCGAGACCCCAATCCGAAGGCCGCCGCTCTCCTCGTCATCGACATGCAGAACTACTTCGCCTCCATGGCCGGTCCCATCCTCCCCGCCCTCCACACCACCGTCGCCCTCTGCCGCGCCGCTGGCGTCCCCATCTTCTTCACCCGCCACCGCCACCGCTCCCCCGCCGACTACGCCATGCTCGGCGAGTGGTGGAACGGCGACCTCATCTTCGACGGCACCCCGGAGTCCGAGCTCCTCCCCGACCTCGGCCGCCGTCCCGGCGACCGGGTGGTCGAGAAAAGCACCTACAGCGCCTTCGCCGGGACGGGGCTGGAGGAAATTTTGCACGGTATGGGCGTGGAGGAGGTGATCGTCACTGGTGTGATGACCAACCTCTGCTGCGAGACCACGGCCAGGGAGGCGTTCGTCAGGGGGTTTCGGGTCTTCTTCTCTACCGACGCCACTGCGACATCGAACAGTGACTTGCACGAGTCCACCTCAAGAACATGGCCTACGGGTTCGCCTACCTGGTGGACTGCGAGAGGCTCGAGGCGGCTCTTGGCCGCAAGGGCTGAGGTTAGAAAGCCTAACCATCTCAGTCTTCTTTTGAAAGTTCTTCTTTTTGATATCTAATTCGAGTTTCAGTTGGTTATTTGCTGGACATAAATTCTAATGCCGACTTTGTATGGAAGAGCAACATAGACTAGATATTTTGGGGGTGCCTATATGTCATAAGTTGATTTTGTTCCTGCCTTTTCTTACATATGAGTTTGATTTCAAAATGTTTCTAAGTTTTGAAAATTTTCCTTGGGAATTATGACCGATACATTCTTAGGTAGGTTATTGAATTTTTTTTTGCAATCATTGGTTAAGCAATTTATCATACTTTTCTATAATTTTGTCGCTTGATCAAAATATACCATTTATGTGTAGCATATGCCACAATTTATTACATTGATGAGTATATGTAATTTACTTCAAGTTTCTTATAACTGTTTGGTAAAGTCATTTTCTAGGAAGCAAAATAGCCATATTGTTGAATTCATTTTTTATGAAAACTTTATGATTTTAGGTTCTTCATTCCACCAATTTACCACACAAATTCTCTTACATTCTATTCTTTAACTGCTTAATAGTACTCTTTCTGTAAATCTGAGCATTCCAATCATGTGTTCTAAATGTTGGATCATTTATGATTTCAAATATCCCTAACTATCCAACAACGTTGGAATATGACTAAATGTGTTTGATCATTAAACCATTGCTTTAGTTAAATCCTATTTATAACCTTAGATTAGGACAGGAACTATGATTTCTTGAAGGAAAAAATACAAGTTACTTGTCTCACAGTTCAATGTGGTTCATAGTCATATTTAGATCATGAACCTCATGTTCCTTTAATGCATCTTGTTGGTGGTTAGAAACTTTTGGAGTTGGTCTGCTAACAAAGCCTTGAACTTTGAAAGATGCATTATTTGAGACACTAAAGTAATTATCTATATTCAATCAGTACATATCTGGGTTCCTTACGTTGGTATAAGATGTTTACATGATATTAGACTTAGTTAATTGATTAAGAAGATCGAGGGAGAACCCAGACTCCTGTTTGTTATTCCTCAAATATGTCATGGCTAGTGATAAGTTTGCATACTCCCTTCATATGGCTGCTACCTGAGGATGATGACCTTATCATCACTTGGGTGTGTCAAACATGTCCTGTAGAAACCACAGTATTAGGATTGATGATGCTCTCCCTGTGTGATTTATCTTTCATGTCGTTTGACCTTACCCATACATATGAAGTAGCATCCATAGAGTTACTTCTATGTTTAGGTCATGCAGACCAAGGTAGGTTTTACTTGTGGGCTTACTAGGTACTTAGGGCTAAAATTGAGGATTTATGAGAGGTTTAATGAGGAAACCCCTACTTGACATAGGAGAAATCACTATCAGGATTGGTGATGTTCTTAGTATACGATATGTCTTGAATATTGCTTGATCTAATCATGTGATATGCATTGCATATTGCTTGACTTATTAGATCCATATGAACTAGTGCGGGTTTACTTTATTTATAGGATGTTGTGTAGACCAAGAATTTGTGGCCTTACTAGGTACTTGGGATGAAAATTGAGGATTTATGAGATATTTAACAAGGAATCCCTACCTTAAATAGGACAATGACTAGTTCAGCCAGAGAGGATTAATTAGACAAATAAATCCATCATGAATTGTCAAAATTGTCTTGATAAGCTTATATTTGCCTATTAGATAAATATAAATTAAGTGTATTTGTTGTTTTGCAAATGATTTTGGGGAAATGATTAATCCAGTGTTTGATTAGTCTTTTGGACCAAATGAATGCATGTCTAGCTACACCTTAACCCTCTATTTGATACAAAAGATGGATTGGAGAAAGGATGGATAGGGAAAGAAGGATGGATGGGAATGATTGTCTTCTCTGTTTGGTATGGAGGAATAAAATGGAGGATAGATGATGTTTGTATGATAATTTTTTAAAACCATCTTTTGATAAAAAAATTATTATTATTATCAATTTATAATACTTATTTATACTTAAAAAAGTAGGACAATATATAAATTTATAAACTTATAATTTATAATTATTAAAAATTATATAAATATTTAATTTAATTAAATAATTAATTTTATAAATTAATTATAAATGAATAAATTATTTATATTAATTATATAAATAATAATTAATTATAATTTAATTTAAATATTAATTAATTTTATGCAAATGTTAACTAAAAAATAGTGAATATAAAAAAAAATAGAAGACAATTCTTATTATTACTTATAATTATGGAATTATGTACCGAAGTTAAATAATAATTAATAAAATTTATAATATAGGGTAAATAGTATAGGTAAATAAAAATATATAAATAAAATAAATGAAAAGGTGAATAAGTGGTAGGATTTTGTCAAAAATTAATAAAGGATTTTGCTCCATCGATTTTCCTTGCATCCTCTCAATTTGGGGAGGGTGCAAACTGGTTGGCTAGGGTGGATGGACAATTTCTCTTTTTCATCCATCCTTCCTGATCATATAGGGTGGATGGGTAAATTGGTATCCATCCTTTATCTCATGACTCCAACCAAACACAAGGTGAATGTTCTATGGTGTTATATTATTTTCTTGAGGACAAACATCATGAGTTACTGGTTATAATGATGGGAAACAAGTATAAATGGTTGGACTATCACATAGAGGGTTCACATGTCCCAATGATCTGGCCTTAGAAGTTCGTCATAACACCATGTTGATGTCGCTTGTAACCTAGGTCATCCACATTACTAGAATATTCTGATAGGTTTGATTGATCAAGTGTTGATTAATCATACATTTCTAAGTTTTTGATTGGAATTCTAAGTCTAGTCTAGCTTTTTAGTTCTTTATGATGGTAAAGGCTAGAGCTTTGGTCGAGGTTTTGAGTAGAATATCTTTTGTAGCAACTTTGTAACATGTATGTTATTTTGGAAGTTATTTTTACTTTTTCATTTCAACCTGATCTTTACTTGTTGTCCAATCTGAGTAATCTCACTTCCTTATAAGCATCAAGGTGTCATTTATAAAAAAGCAAATTACAAATGTGTACATACTTGTATATATGCATATATGTACGCATGCATGCACACACAAATGCGTGCATATGAGAGATATTATGGACAGATGCAATTCTTAAATCTGAGTTTATTGCTTGTGTAATATGATACATGCTCACCCAATTTTGAAAGGCTTAGTTCTCTTGTACAATTCCATCAAAATGACAACTGAATATAATATATAAAGATGAGATTAGTTATAGCAGTGTAGATATCAATGACCACATGATTTGGAACCTCATAGATGACACTCTAGAATTTGGATTTAGTTTTGCTAGAATGTTCAATGTGCAATGGATTTGGTGTGGAGGTGGATGACCCTTTGATTGGAGCCTCACACACCACTCGAGAGTTTGCCTGCCTTTAATAGTAGAAAAGATTATACACACGTGTGCACACTTGTTCATTTCATAAGGCATCTTGACAAGGATAGAGCTAGGATTTTACCAATGGTGGGCCAAGATTCCATTATTGAAACTTGATATACCTATGTATGATAATGATTTTTAGACCTTTTGTTACAATATTCTTGCAACATACACAACATTATGATTTAAGCCCAATTCAGTATTACCATGTTTAAATTGTTGGTTTGATGATAATTTTTTAATTAGATTGTTGTTGCTATGATAAAGATAAGGTCTGTGATGATTTTTGAAGAAAATTTTGCCATATCTACAAAGTAGATATTGTCATACTTTAATTTTAATGATCATACTTTTTTTAAAAATAATATGACAAAATACAAAATAAGCTTTGTCTAATTACTAGCAGATTAAATTGTTAATCACAAACATAGCAAAATCTTTATAGAGCACTATTTCTGATATTATGATAATAGTTGAAGCATAATGGATGTTCTCATACAATATACAAAAAGAGAAATACTTCATATTTATGAACTGATTATGGCAGAGCGGCGCATTCAATTGAAATAGACAACCAACTACATAAATAAATATTGATTATAGTTAACTAAATTTAAGAAGAAAGAAAACATTATGCTTCTTGTGAGGAGATCATCTTGTTCACCAGATAGCATCGAAAATTGGAAAGGTCTTCATAGAAGGATCTCTCTCTCTCTCTCTAACTGGAGAAGAGAGAGTTTGAAGGGGATGATTGTTCAGTTGGAGTTATGGAGACAAGCAGTTATTGCTCTAGTTTGTTTCTTTCCTTTCTTTATTTAATTAGAGAAAGAGAGACTGGAAGAGAATTTTTTAGTTGTGAATTAAGATACTAGATACTTGAGAGGGATTCTAGGAAAACTAGTTAGAGTTATTGGCTGATAGTTAATTTTAGTGGAAGTACTTATGCGATAAAGATGATAGTGGTTTGGAGGGCCCAATTTTCTCATAATAGAAGGATGAGATGACAAAACTTTTTCTCATATATTTAGGAGAGAAGGGTTTCTTTTTTCTTTTTCTGAGTGGGGTAGGTGTGGGATGTGGGAATAGTGGTATATAAGGGTAGCCACCACAAGGGAATTGCAAAGAATTGCAAAAGTTTAGTGCGTGCCACCATGGTCCCTTGAAACCCTTGTTTCCATCTTGAGCTTTGTTTATTACTAAGTTCCTAGTTGACTGTCTACAAGAATTATGCCGTACATAAGGTTTTGCATGAATCAATTTGACTATTATTGAGTGCTGATATTTTAATGCATATTGTGCTTAATACTTTGATTTTTCGAGAAACCTAATGTTGGAGAGATGTTAAATTTCAGTTGAAAAACTCAGAGGAGAAAGGATATGTTAGTGCAACTGAGTGTAGTGATTTAGAAACCCTGCTATGGCATGTATTGCATGAGGAAGATGGTAGTTAGAAGAGGAGTAGGGCGGATGACTCCCTTTCGAGGCCAAAAATACCATCTTGACAGGCCGTTCCAAGATACAGCTCTTATGACGCTCACTTGCAAACCCTAGTGTTGGGTATAAAATAAC
>KE504873.1:517303-532805 GCA_000441515.1 Elaeis oleifera
CTCCACGTGACCCCGAACGGCCCACTACCAAGCAGTTACGGACGTCGCTGTCAATCGGTTACGCTCTCCTGTCTATAAAAGAGACTCCCAGATACGTTCTCCTCTATGCTCTAAGTACTATCTCTAAACTCTGCTAAAATCCCAATCGAGTGCTCCATTTCTGTTGAAGCAGAGTACTGACTTGAGCGTCGGAGGGTCTTGCCGGAGCACCTCCAACTCCGGTTTAGACTTCCCTTGCAGGTCCCGGCGGCGGCCGTGATCCCCTCGACTCCAGCTTTTCCGGCATCGGCGGAATTCTACACCAACACCTAGCATTCCACCAAATGGGAGAGGAGGGGGGGTGGCGGGAAGTAGAGAGAAATAATGGGACAATAATTTCTATAATAGAATTTCACTACTCAAGGATCTTTAGTATTGATTATAAGAGAAGCCCTAATGGGATATCTATAAGTAGCACAAAGAGACTCTTTTCTTCAACTTTCCAATATGGGATTTCAAGTTCTATTCTAATTCGAAGAATTCTAACTACTAACTTTCCTAATAATATCAAAAGTTCTCCTAAAGAAAGTTCATAAAAATCAGAACTCTAGAATTTACTAGCATCAAACCTTCCTAATTGAGATAGAAAATAACTAATCATCAAAATTAGTTGTCTCGAGACCCATGCCTCCTAAACATGCGACCCGTGCGGCCTGGACTCGCAACCCATGCAGTCGGGACCTGCGACCTATGCGGTATCACGTGCGTCCTAAGCATTCCGATGTCATACTCCCCCGATTGGAGAAGACTTGCCATAAAGTCTAGATCTTCTTGGTCTTCGTAGCAAGTTGATAGGTCAGCTATGTTGAATGTTGCAAACACTCCATAAACTCCAGGAAGTTCAATTTCGTATGTACTATCATTGATGTGCTTAATAATATTGAAAGAGCCATCAATTATTTTGTTTCATGATGTTCTAGCAGCAAATCACATTGTAGAAGGATTGAGATTAGGCAAGGAATACATGAAACCGATATAGTTCTTAAAGTCTGATGAGAAGACGAGATCTAGGTCCATTGCAGTTGAAGCATTCATAAAACCAGTGCTAGGGCTGAATGGAGTGGAGGGATACTGAAAGTATAGCTCAGGACCTAGTGACATGATAGGCTGTCCCTAGTCAACATGCTTCTTGGTGGTGGTGAACATGGTAGAGGCAATCATAGATACAATAGCATGTTGATCATCATCATTTTTTGCATGTGTTATTCCCAGCAAACCCTGACCCTCGGTGTTGTTAGGATTCTTTAAGACTTCAGCCTCTAAAGTGAGAATAGCTTCATTTAAAAGCCCCTTGCAAGAGAGCTCCTGCCCTTCCTTCAAAGTATTGGGATGTCCAACATAAGGATTCATGTTAGAAAAGACATAAACCCTCTTGATGTACTCGTCGTTGCTTGGATACCAGGACTTGTTCATAGAGGTACTTATCATATGCATCTACCCAATTATCTGCATGACTTTTCCCAAAAGGACCTTCATTGACCTGATGTCCAAATTCCTCTGCCCAGTCTTGGACATGCAATTTGGAGAACTCATTTGCCCATTGATCATCAACTTCATGCTGTTCATGTTCCTTAGCAGACTCACTTGCCCACTTTTCCATTCCTTGTGAAAGCTCTTCATGTAATCAGCCCGAGAGTTAGGACCAACATTATATTGTGCTTGGTATTCATCAGCCCAGTTGGCAGAGAGATCCAGTAGCGGGCTTGGTTTGATTCTTATCAACGATAAGCTCACCATGGCTCATCTTTAGAACAAACTGGAGAAATTTTGAATTCTGAAATTTTGAGTCGGTATTTTGTGCTAAAGTATGTACAAGCTTATGGCTTTACTTCATGGCAGCTATATTGGACATGTTTCCATTTGTTATCTGACCAAGTGATGCCATTTGTGATTGTTTGTGCTTAAACTCTAATGCCCAACCATTGACACAATGTAGTTGTTCAGAAGAATGAGCCCAGGTCTTAGGGTCAACATTCTCCCTTTGTTGATTAAATTTGGCAAGCCATATATTTGATTCTTTTGCATAGTGTGCCACCAGACTCCCATTTGAAGGAGATGATAATATACCTATACTAGGACTCAAGTGTTGTGGGCTGACACAGCCACCATTTGAAACTCCAACTGGATTTCCACTAAGGCCCAGCCACGTAGAATCTGCAGTAAGTAGTCCCTAGCCTAAATGCCTCCAGAAACAGGAATCCCGGAAAACTATACGATAAGTAAGAATTGTCCAGGGGCAGCATCAAAACAATGTATCCTGGAGGCTTGCAAAACAGCAATGACTTGAGGACTGCACCTTACTGAGTAATCAGCTATCTTGAACTTCAAGACATGCACATAATCATGTGTCCTTAATGAATTAAAGTGGACAAATGTTGGTGAGGGATACTTATTTCTCAGCTCCTGGCAACCACCAGCATTTCCATTCCAAAAAGAGCCCAACCGATCAGGAGTATTTCCACTTCCAGAAAATGATCTATCTCCAGCAACAACCAGCAATGGACCAACATCTGCAAAATTTATCATCATACCTCTTTATTGAAATCGACTTCTTTTGCATTTGTAGAAATGAAATAGGACCATCATGTCTGGATGCTAGCTTCTTACGTCATCAGTGTACTCAAGATCCCAAACCCGAAAACCAGACTTATAAGCCAGCAAAGAACATGCTGTAGGACATCACCCTTGTATTCTAATTTGTTGAATCCAGCCCAGTGCACCTTGCCATGCAAAGTGTATTTAGTGTGAAAAATGTTGTGGCATGAATAGTCTTATTCATCAGCTACCACGGTCATATTCAAGCTACAGCAGACCATCAAGGCTTCACCTTAATCAGCATGCACTAATTCTTCTTCATTTGGGTTTTTCTCATCCCATTTGATTGGCTGATCTTCTTTCTGATCTTCTGCATAGGGTTCGCTGTCCACCAAAGAAACAAGCTTTCTATTTGGCCAGTCGGCTACATTATGCCCAAATCCTTAGCACTTGAAACACTTGCGAGGGTTGGAGGCAATAGAGTTTGAATGTTTGGGATTGTTTAGCATGCCCTTATCCTTTAAGGTGGTGGGAGCTGCTGGCTTTGGAGGTGCCAACATTTTTAGTGCGTAACTCTCCTAGTTGGATGCTCCATCTCTATTACCTCTGAAAGTACCAATTATTTGTTTGAGTTGTTGTTTCTCGATTTTGTTGCCAATTATATCACGTCATTTAGCGTCCAATAGGGTTGAAATTGCGGGATTTGCTTAATGTCAAGTTTTAATCCTCCAAGATATTGTGCTTTAGTTCACTCCTCAAGCTCCTTTATATCGTACGTCATTAGGAGTCGCTGGAATTCTATAATGTATTCTTCTACGGTCATGTTGTGATGTTTAAGATTGTGAAGTTTAAGAAATTTATTCTAATGATAATCTACAGGTAGGAACTTACGTTTGAGTTCGTGATGTATCTTATCCCACATTTGAATCTTGCTGTCTTTCATGCTCACATCGTCCCTTCAAATTTTTTCACCAAATTGATACATAATTTTTGATCTTGATGGTGACTAACTTGATACATCAATCATTAGGGATTTCGTTGAGCTTGAAAACTCGTTCAATAGTGGAGCCAATAAACAAACTCGTCAAGTTGCAGGCATCATTGAAAGATGGGGATATTTATTTTGATACCAAAGTCATAATGGTCTTAGTTCATGTTGGTGCCGGGTATCTTATTCACTCCATCTTTCTACTGTAAAGTGGATTAAAATCTTCTATTTTTTCATTGAAGCACTTACTTTTATCATCAAAGGTCTCTTTATTAGAGGAGTGATTGGAACGCTGGCCATATTGGCATCCATGCTGCTTTGATAAAGCTGCTGATTTTTTGTTGAAATTGTTCAAGCTAGTGGCATAATTCATCTTATTTGATATCACCTGGATCTTGCTCACATTCAACATGCTCTGGGATGTTATGACGGTGAGACATCTTGAAATTGTGCTTTAATACCAACTAATGCTGAGGAGGTGTTGAACTTCGACCGAAAAACTCGAAAGAGCAAGAGTATATTGGCGCTACCAATTATAGCGAGATAGAACCTCACTGCGGCATACATGGCACAAGGAAGATGGTAGTTGGAAGAGGAGCTAGGGCGGGTGACTCTCTTCAAAGGCCAAAAATACCATTTTGGCAGGCCACTCTAAGGGTATAGCTCTCATGACGCTCACTCGCAAATTCTAAGAATGCACGAAAAGGGAGAGGAGAGGAGAGAGAATAGAGAGAAAACAAGGAGAATAATTCTCATAATAGAATTGTCACTACTCAAGGATCTTCAGTATTGATTACAAGAGGAGCTTGAGTGGGGTATTTATTAGTACAAAGGGACTCTTTTCTTCAACTTTCTACTATGGGATTCAAGTTTTTTTCTATTTTGAAGAACTCTAACTACTAACATTCCTAATAATATCAGAAATTCTAAAACGAAAGTTCATAAAAATCAAAACTTTCAATAATTTACTAACACCAAATCTTCCTAATTGAGAAAAATATAACTAATCATAAAAACTTGTCATGCCCCAAGACCCATGCCTACAGGACTCGCAACCCGTATGGCTTGGACTTGCAACCCGTATGGCTTGGACCTGCGACTTGTGCGGTGTTACATGTGTCCTAGGCGATCCGGTTTTATATGTGTCCTAGGCGATCCGATATCACAACCTTTTAGCTCGCCAAGCCAAAAGTTCATAACTAGGATCGAGTAGCTGGCTACCACATTAAAGTGTTCTCAGATATGTAGAACAATCACGTTATCTAGGGTTGTTCATTTTCTATGTACTATATTATCTTTAAGTCCTCAATTTCATGGTGCTGATATTTGGCAAAAGAAAAGTGGTGCTGAGGTTTCTTCAGGGATTCAGAAATGATTTTTCTAAAGAGGTCTGAAGGCTATGGGCTAAAGGAATTTATCTTGTAAAGTGGGATGTAGTGTGTATGGCTAAGAGCAAGGGGCAGTAGGAGTGACAATGTTGAATAGTTAAGATAGGAAATGGCTATAACTGTAAGCAAGCAGGCAGACGCATGTATTGGAAGAGCTAGCAATGTTAAAATGGATAAGTGCGATGTGTTGGTCAAATGCCAAATAGCAAGTTGGTTGTGGTTTGGTGGTAGCCAAAACTATTTTGTGGATTAGGTTTATAAGGATCATTGCTAGCAAGGTTGTTGAATGGCCGCGAACCGGATGGTTTCGAGCATGTGGAATTGTACTAGCAGCTTACCGGTGTGGTTCGGGCATTAATTTGGGAACATCGGCAAAAATGGAGGGAGGGAGAAGGAAGGATAGGAACAAGGGGGAGGGAAGGAAAGGAGAAGGTCGGAATCACCCCATTTTGAACCTGTGGAAGCCAGGGGGATTTCAGCCTTTCGAGGGCCTCCATGGCCCTTCGGTGGTCACCATGGGCCTCCCCCTCCCTCCCCCCTCTCTCTCTTTTCCATCCTCTCCCTATACGATTTGATCATCCAAAGGCATCCACAGCCCCCCTTGGTGGCCACCTCTAGCATCTCTGCTAGCCTTCCTTTCATTCTCTCCTTGTCCCTTCCACCTCCTATCTTTTCTGCTCCAATTCTCCCTCTCGTCAGCTTTCTTTGCTGTGTCGGTTCATGCTCGATATGGTTCGATACAGGGGTGTATGGAACCGTACTATCAGTTGGCCAGCATGGGATCTGATTCTGGTTCTGTGTTCTTTGATTCCTAGTAATGCCCAAGCATTCTTGATTGTCCTGTGGGTAATATTTTACATCTATTATTACTTATTGTGAGATTTCTGATGGGGATTGTTTTATGAGATATCTAGGCACACTAGTATTAGGTACAAATATAGCAATTAGGAAAATTTTATTTCATCTAGGCTAATTTATTTATTTGAAACTAATGAATTTATTTTATTGAAAATTTTCTTTTATTAGGACTAGAGTATTGTGGGGACTTCAGTATTTATTTCTATCCGGACTCGTAATAGGATTTTGGTTCTATAAATATCCACTGATATGCAAGTGAGAAGATAAGTTCTGCATTATAAATATTTAAGAATATTGTGTTGCTTCTCCCTCCAATTCTTGTCCTTCTGCCTCTCTTTTCTTCCTTCTTTGTTTTCCTCTTCTTCCCTCTATTTCTTCCTTTGTCATGCATCTGTGTGAAAGCAAACTTCGATTCTCCACCATGGCCTGGTCCACCCTAGTTTCACTTTGAGATTCATGCTCTCCAATTTGGGTAGTTGTGGCATCTTGTGGCACACCTTCACCAGATCCCTCCCAAGGTCGTGAAACAAAAAACAAAGAAAGAGAGGGGGGGACAATTCCCTTGTTTGCCACCCCCTTGCTTTTCCGCTCCCCTCCTTCCCTTATCTCCATTGGCCATTGATAGGCCTTCGTCCCTTTGTTGAAGCCCAGCCACTCCCTCATGATCGTGCCAGCACTAATCTCTACATCATGTGCTAGCCGTATCGTCCTCCAAAAGAGAGATTGATCGCTGGATCTCCCAAGTCTACGATCGACCACCTATGCTTGGCCTTCACTACCTCTAGCTCACTCGCCTCGGTGTTGAATCTCCCACTCTATCGCTCCACTGGATAAAATCATCTAAGAGGAGGCTTCCCGTCGTGACTCAACCTTGTTCATGGCATCTCTGATGCCATCCACCCAGCTCCCCGAGTCCATTCTCTCATTGCCACCGCCGAGTTGCCATCAGCCTTGGCATTGGCATCCATCTCCCTTTCTAGTCGGACTGAGTCTGCTGCTGTTGGCCGGGGCCTTTTGCCACATGCATAAGGACTTCGGATCGAAGCCCTTATAAGGAGGGGCTGTGGGTCCAGGCCTAACCCAGATTCAATCCAAACCCAGTTAGTGCATTGCAGATCTGAGTTCGATTCTCATGGGACCTGCCCAGCCAATTAATTCTGCCGCATCATCGCTTCTGCCACATCATCAGCCAGTCAGCAGTATACATTAGCAAACCTTAACACTATACAACCTGTTAAGTCATTGGCCATGTTAGTGCCACATCAGTGGCTTGCCATGTCAGCACCACATTACCTGCTATGTCAACATCAGGAACATGTCCTAGCTGATTTTGGCACACTGATTCCATTTTTTTTTTTAATGTTCGTTACTGCTGATTCTGATTTTACAACGAGTTTTCTTCCCAGAAGGTGAAGTAGTGGTTTAAAGTGCTTTTCACAAGGTAACATCTTTCCTTGAAACTTCGTCAACATTTTATTTGATTAGATAACTAGTAAATTGCTTTAGTCCAAGTTTAACCTTATTCCTTTCTTCCACCAAAAAAAAAAAACCCCATCATACTCTTGCATTTAACCTTATTTTCTTGTTTGAACTTGGACATATCATCTACATTTTTATGGTTTTACGTGTGTGCATCATGGTAGTTAGGGAATCTTAATTACTTATTATAATTTTTAGTCTATCTCTGTATACTTTCATTGCCCCATACTTGAGTGCATCACGCTATGACTAGGAACAAATAGAGTGACCGCCCATCTACTATGGACCAAACTGCCACAAATCCTATTCCCTCCATTTCTACACCACCATTTGACCCTCAAGCCTTTCTAAACTCCATAGATTAGAAAATTGAATTAATGAGAAGGCATGTTCTGCATTATATAGATTTGAGAATATTGAGTTGCTTCTCCGTTTGATTCTTCTCCTCCTTCTACCTCTCTTTCTTCCTTCTCTTCTTTTACCTCTTCTTCCCTCTCCATTTTCTCCCTCGATCTTGTGTCAGTTTCTTATCCTTTTAATGAGGATATGAATTCAGCTCTTGTTTGGAGTAGAAGTTTTAGTAGAATTTTGTGGTAGAGTAACCATGTTTCTTGTTAAACTTTTACAAGTTCATTCTATCTATCAGGACATTTAAGCATAACCTATTGCCAAAACCTTTCACTTTCACATGGTTGTCCTAGTTGGTTGTGAAAAAGGCACGAAGTGCTTTTTGTTCCTGGAATGTGTTTTTTGATCCCTTTAAAAATATTTTGCCACCTAGGTACAAGTTCATTTAGGAAGGCACACAAGTATTATTACAAGGACATTTAAAATGGTCCCAAGTTTTGATAAGTTATGCTATATCATTGCTTGCTCCACACTTATTAATTAGTATCTTGAAATATTGAGTTTTTTTCATAAACCATTACTTCTGTTATATGTTTGTTCTGAATTTTGCATTTTTCATAATAATTATCAGGTCTGGTTTTTTGGACATCATGGGTGTGGACTATGGGTACTGTCAGTACCAGACATATCATGGGTGTATGTTGTTGGATGTAATAGTTGCATGAGATAAAACATCTTTCGTAAATGAAGATCTGGGGTGTATGATGTTTATTGTAAATAACATGAGGTGAGATAGACAAGTCCTTTCCTTAAAAGAGATGGATATCTTCACCAAAAATGTAAATGTTGTGTTTCTTGTCCATTTATTCTTTGTGGAATACCAAGCTTCCTGTTTGCACCTTGTGATAAGTCTTAGCGTGCCATTTCCTTTGGTTGGTTGGTTAGTCTCTGTAGTTGTTGCTGCATGTTTAGTGCTATTTGCAAATAATATTTTTGGCTACTCAACATGTATTGCACTCTACAGCTGAAAGCCACTGATTTAAGTTGGTCATAAATTCATGCTGATGATGAACTTTCAAAAGGATTATGCTGCTTATCATTTTGTTGTTGTTCTCTAGAAGTATCAAAGAACGCGACTACTTCATGTTGAGATTTCTTTGTATTATGATGTTTATTTTGGAAGGGATGTGACTAACACCCTGTAGAGGAGTTAGAAGAAGGATTGGTTTGTTTGCGCTGAAAGAGTTTTAGTTTTGTTAGGTCTGGTTCAAGTTCTACAATCTTGATCCAAAAGAAACATAAAAATTTGGGAAATAATACATGTCAGAGAAAACAGATTACACAAAAATTTTAAGATGACAGGTTTTATTTGGTAATAATTTCATGCACCAATAAAACTCATTCTTGTCAAAATGATAGTACTTTCACACACACATGTATCTCAACTATCTTGACCAGCACCGACAATAAGGTCTTGTTTGGCTATGCCTACAGCATTGAGCTAAAGTCCTGTAGAAATCGTGGATTGGGCTGTTCATTTAAGCATGGCTCTTACCAACCAAACTCCACCCGGTCCAAATCCTATGGGAAGGAGGGAAAAAAACCTTGCGCAAAGGCGGGGATTTGGGCTGGGTTTGGACAGGCTGTTTGAAACTACAAGTTGGATGGGCCAACAGGCCCGATTCCTATAGGATTTTCAGCCTAATCTTGTAGAAATATCCAAACAGGCCCTAAATAAGATATTGATTTATCTCTTTTGATTGAACTAGATACCAAATGAGGTTAAAAATGGTTTTAGGCAATACTGTATTTGTTAGCGATTAAAACCATGTTGTAACTGTAACAAAAAGATTAACAAAATCTTAATTGATAGATTGCTTGGGTATCTATTGGTATCTCAGGATATGTGTACATAGTTTTGAGTGCTCAATATGGATGTAAAGTGAAATGTGCCAAGATGTAAACCTTGACATTGGTGGGTGCATGCATGTTTGTGCATGTGCAAAAACCAGCTTGTGGTAAGAAGCATGACCTGAGCCTGTGGGTCTGATCATCTTTCTACCAAATTTTTGATTAGTTTTTAAGTTTTTCAGAGAAAAATAATCTAATGGTATATAAGTGTTAATATCAGTAGAATCATGTCCAATTATCTACCCACCCATAGTTATTTCTAATTGGTTGTCTCATTTCATCTTTATCTCTTAAACTTATTTGGGTTGTTGATAAATCTCAAATATGTTGTTTGACATCTGCATGTGCATGTGCACTATCATCTAAACTTATAAAGATCCTAATCTTGTAACCAGAGCAACCTATCTTGTTCTTGTTTTGCACTGCACATGCCTAGAGCTGCCATACGTGCAAGATATGAAACTGATCAAGATGTGCAACATTCTTTTTGCTTTTAAATTGCATCAAAATAGTTTAAGAGTATAGATTGAATGCAAAAAGGATCTGGATCCTATTAAGACAGCAGTACCTTGCCTGTCAGGTCAGTTCTCCAATATTAGTAAGTTTTCAATCTTTTAGGAAAGGAGTTTCCTGCAATAGATGGAATCCTTCTCAACATAACAAGTTTCATCCAGAGAAAAGAAAGAAATAACAGAAACAAAACACAGGATGAGAAATCATATTTGTTTTGGTTATGTGGATCTGTTCTATATTAGTTCAAGTAACTTGAAATCTTGGATCATGTCTGGGGTCACTATTATTTTAATCAGCATTTTGGATATTTAATAATCATAAGCTTGCAATCAGCTGTCCTTATTAGTGAACTAATGGCTGGAATCATGGTTGGCCTCAGAGTTAACCTTTCCGCAGTGTATATATTAGCAACCAGTGCATATATTAGCAATCAGCTTGTAAGCATGAGGTGAGTCTGACTTAGCCAGCAACCTCATAAAAGCCCTGTAGGAATCCTCAAACTCATTTAACCAATTCTGTTCCATGTATCGTCTCTGCTGTCCCTGCTGGTCTTTGTCCTTTGTTAAATATTGGAAGGATGTGCCTTAGATTAACATCCCTGTGCTTGGATGACTTAACTAGCTCTTGATTGTCAGCACTGCTTCATCAGTTCTAGATTGTTAACACTGCTGTGGTTGATAACAAGCAGTTAAGGTTCTAAATGTGTTAAGTGAACCAATGGAACTTTATGATGAAATATGTTTTGTTGGAATCTTATTCGGCACTGCCTTGCATTTGTTGCAGGTATCAACTCTTCAATCATATAATTTCAAGTGTAGAAATGCTGTACTCCTTGTAACATGTTGTCTTACAGAGAGGCTTCCTTCCATGGTTAACATTTCTGGAATTGACGATGACAGGTATTGCCAAACCTAACAAAAAAACAAATAATCTAAATTAGAAGATTCCTAAGGGGGTGAAAAGGGAAGCAGTAGGACTACTGCTGAATGAGTGACTGACAACAAACTTCTGAAGCCTGAAGATGGGCATTGTAACATTAGTTGAAAAATAAGCCACAGCTTGTTGGGAAGTATAACTTTCTATGAAGATTTTAAGATTAACAGCTTTGTGTCGTATGAAAAGAGATTCCTCAACTTTTTTTTTTATGAAAGGAATAAAATAGCTTTCTACAAACAAAAGCTTTACCTAGGTCAAACTGATATCAATTCAGTTATCAGTGTTCATTGTAAATGACATCAGGTAACATTGTTAAGTTGGAGAAAACTAAATTCAAGTTTTGCACCCTTTCGTTATCCCAAAAGAACCATCCTCTTCAAACCTTGAAGTGATAAGAGTCTAAAGGGTAAATGACAATAAAAAAAATTTGAGTGAAGTCCCTCTAATATTACGAACTATGTTGTTCTATTCACATAGAAAATGCAAGGGTATGGACAGGCACGGCCTTAACATGAAATATCGGGAGGGAGTCAGTTCAGGGCTTATCTGCAGCCAAATATTCCTAGTCTCTCATGGTCCTGCAACTGGCAATATAAATTATGGAAATGGAGTTTGGGACCATTTGGACGGTTCATAAACAGTACTCATCTTCCAACTTTGAGGCCCGCTGTACGGTGGTTTTTAATAAATGATGCAGATTTTAACTATACACCTCATAATCCTTTTTGTCCTTTTTTATGCATATATTCTTTTGGAGGAATTTGTCTATTCCATGCTCTCAGCTACTGGAGTTTTATGAGAAACAAACCAAAGAAACAAAAGCAACCTTACACAGGCGCTAGGAATGATTCTCCAATGGGTTAATAGGACCTTCTCATGGAAATTAAACTTCAGATAAGACAGTCAAAGCCTCCAAACCACCAGATACAAACGGGCTAGAAACATTCAGATTCAACATATCTTTTCCGTTGAGGAGCACTTCAGTTTCCAGTGTGCTATTGCCCAAGTCTAAACACGTTTTTGTTGATGGTGATATTTGGAAGGGATCTGTAGGAAGGAGTCAAAAGTTAACCGGCTATATTGCTGTCCAATTCGGCTTGTTCCATGACTGGTAGCCTTAGTCAATATTTGAGCAAGTGAGTTGAAGAGAATCCATCATCAATATTTAGCGCAAACAGGGTGATGTTTGCTTGCCTTGTATCAAAAAAATCCATCGTTGATCGTCGCAATTGAAGGTAGTATACGGGCCAATGGGTTACAAAAAGCAAACGTAATGGCTTAATGTGTTTGGCTGAACATGATAGAGTTCTTCTCCTTGATTAGGGTTTTAGGCATTTTAGGAAGCCATCATACTAACATGTCTGTTTGTCGATGGTGATTTGCTTCTCCATAAATAAGTTAGCATGAGAGCTATTGTGATTAGGCAAACACGATCTGCCATGAGGACCTTAAGTCAATGTCGTCTAGCAATTAGGCGCAGCTCTTCCAGGCCTTTGCGTGTTATGCTCTAATTCCTATCTCATAGGTCCAAGACAAATATGTTTCCTTTTCCCTTTCTGCATTTAAATGATTAGGTCCTTCACTCCAATTCATGAACTTAACAGGAAAACTAATAAGCACAGCCTGCTGATAGAATATTAAGAGGACGACACGTGGAAACAAGGAAGATGTTCATCGATGCAGCAGGCCCCAAACAATCCTTGGTAGGGCACAAGAACTAATTCAACTTAAATATGCCATTCTCTAGTTAATCTTATTTATCTTAATAAATCTAATAAGTCCATTGCTGCTTTCTCTAACATTTTCTCTGCTTTATAAACTCTATACCAACTTGTTCCTCTACTTTCCCTTATCTTCTCTCTCTTCTTCTTACACAACATGTAAATAAGCCACTACTATTGATATATCTGGGTTGGGAGTCTTTCCTCCCAGAAGAAAAGTTGGACCAAGGATCAAGCATATATTTTGAGCTGTAGAAATGTCTCTTCCTAAAATTGTGTTGCAAAGAGGCCTGTCCACCATGGTTAACATCAAAAGCTAATAGTTTCAGATATTAACGAACTAATTAACAAAAATCATTGATTATTTCAGATTCTTGGTTAAATTAAGTCAAAGGGGATCAAAAAGAAGCAGTTGGTGGACGTGTGCTAATAAAGTAGCACTGTAACTAGCTTTCAACAAAGGCTGCAGGTAGCATTTTGGATTTTCTACAGAGCTTTTATGATTATCTGCTTTGAATTTACTCTATATGATGATGAGATTTCTCAAGTCTCCAACTTTGTTTGAAAAAGAAATATAACTCTCGACAGGCAAAATCTCGACCAAATCATCGGATGGTGATTCAGTTGCAGATGACCAAGTCTTCAAACCATCTACATCAGCTCACCAAAGCATGTTTGCAGATGACAATGTTACAAGGGCTAAAGTAAGGCCAAGTGATTACCATTTTAATTATCCCAAATAACCATCCTCTTCAGACCTTGCAGTGACAGTAAATCAATGAGGCAATGAGATGAACCAAAGGATGGTCCTGGCTCAATAAGTTCAAGTGCAAACTCCCACTTATCTGGTGTCCAAACTCGAAAAGTCTAATATTTGTTATTTAGCAAAGGTTGATAATTTGGAACATTGGAAGTCTGCTGAAAAAATGCTCTAATTAGCCGGCCAATAATGCAGCAAGGTTCTTGCAAGAACAGCCAACTAGAGAAGTTTGAGAGTGGACCAAGTTAGGGCCAATCTGTAAGCAGACATTTCATGGCCCTGTGGTCCTGCAATGGGTCTGTCAATATACACTATTGAAACAGAGCTTGGGGCACATTTTAGCCATCTAGTGCTGGTCCTATCGAGTAATTAATTGTTCACAAAACTTTAGGGAGTGAAAAATGAACAAAACAAAATGAACAAACCTTCAACGAGATGACCAAGCTACGAATAATTCTCGAAAAGGATAATAGAGCCTTCTCATGTAAATTGAGCTTCAGATAAGATGGTCAATGGTCCAAAACCACATATAAAGGTACCAGATATATTCAGAATCTTTCTTCTTTTGTCTTGGGTTTATAGTTGGATGGGCACTTTTGCTCAAAGTCAAAAATTAGGATTATTGATGGTGATATTGGAAAGTGACCTGTGGCAGAAAATTATAGTTAGCCATCTAGATGCAGTCCAATTTGGCCTGCTTTATGATTTTGTAGTCCAAAGTGCATGAGTTGGAAGAGAACTTAATCAAACATCATCACCATTTAGTCTAAATGCACTTACCTTTTGGCTGCTACATGTTGAACTTATTTGTTGTTGATTGTGATATCTGATGCTGATGCACGTGTAATGGGTTAGATAAGTCAGAGTTGATGTCCTACATGTCTTGATCGACAAACATGTGTTATACCACCCTTGTAGAGAACGCAAAGTATTGGACACCATAAATTCTTTCTTCTTCTTCTTCTTATTATTATTAATTTTTCATTGTCATCATAATTTGATATTCATCTCATCGCTTTGTTCGGTGATAGATCATTCACTTTTAGTTTCATCTATTTTATTTCTTTGAGAGGATATATTACTGGTGATTTGTTGCTCGGAAAATATTATATGCACCGGATCCTTTGTCATTATGCCGTTCATCAGCCAAATAGACATTAGCTAAAGTTATCTAGCATTAATCTAAACCACTTTGAGACTCAGTGAAGGCTATTTTGTTCCCGTTACTTGGGTCCAAGAGGAAATTTCCAATTTTCTTGTTTCTTATATAGCCAACCTCTTTCTCTATAGTCAGTGATGAACAAGATTTTATATCAAGTACAGCTGGCTCTTTGGTTGCAGTCACATCCAGTCTTAGATTAGAATGATGAATGGTTATATTATTGGTCAATTAAAGCTTATATAAAAGTGGAGAAATAACAAAGCTCCATCTTGATGTTCACCGGTCACATTCATTGGTTGTGAAGAAGATATACAGGAAAGGCCGGAGAGAGAGCCAATGTACAAAAATTAAATCAACTCAAAAATACCATTCCACAAACAAATCTTAATTTGCAATCTCATTCTACAATAGAGACAAGCATTAACCACTTCTAAGTATTTAAAACCTCAAAGTATCATCTCTAGTGTAATATAGTCATTAATTACTTTACCTCCTAACTTATTTTGTGCAAGATGTACTTGTAAGTATTATTTATCAAGTCTTCGTTACTGCTTGTAATAATTGGTTTTCTGTTTTACCAACTGGGTGGAGAAATTTTGATCTAGGGAATAACTTTCTAGAGAGGATTTCCCTTTGAGGATGTAGACATAACAATATAATTTCAAAAAAAATTTGTAAACTGTAACCGCATACGCTAGCTTATAATAGAAACATGAAAGTTTTCAACCATTCTCTTCAAGCAGAATCTACGATTTTATTTGCTGTATCTCTGGATAATGAACAAAACATAAGCTTCGAAAGGTCTTCAGATTTGTTGCAATCAAATGCACAACTATAATCCTTTAAAAAGAAAAGAAAGAAAAA
>KE504873.1:543826-566253 GCA_000441515.1 Elaeis oleifera
GAGAGGACTACTAATGAGTTTCTTATCTTTGAAGAATATTTTTGTGATGTTTCAGATAGTCCAAAATATTAAGTTTGAAAAGCTCCATCAAGTGTGCCAAAGTTGAAGTTCTGCAAGATTAGAGAAGTTTTTGAAGCTTTTTGGTAGTGTCGAATTGATTTAATTCATTTGAGAGCATTTGAAAGTGTTCTGTTAAGTTTCAGATCTTAAATGTATGAAAAATTGGGTTGGAACAACATGGGACGACTCATCTGGGTCATCCTCTTTCATTGAGTAGTCGGCACGCACTGTTTTTGCTTATGGCATGTAGTGGTATGACCCACTTGGGACGACCCCTAAGACCCTGAGACTAAAACAGAAAGTCCGATTTTCAGACTGACCAAATGAGATGGCTCATGGGACTTCCTAGTCATAGTGGGACGATCCATATGGGATGACCCATTTTGGGCGAATCTCGTAATGGCTAGTTTTCAGCCCATTTTTGATGCATTTAATGCGTATTAAACACTCTTCAACGGCTCTTAATCAACATTAAGACACTCTCAAGTCCAAATAGAGATTATAAAAGCTCTCTTGAGGTGGAAAATCAAAAAGTTAGCAAGCATTCAAAGCTCACATCAATGAAAAGTTCAAAAATCCCTAAAAGAGAGGAAAAGAAGTATTCAATAAGCTCACCAACCACTCTCCAACTGCAATCAAGTGTGCAATTCATTGAGGTGTTCAGCAAAAGCTTCTTCTTCTTAAGTATTGTATTTATATTACATTTATTGTGTTCATTTAAGGAGATTTTGTGCTAAAATTTCTGTACCCTGTTTTTCTCACATTGTATTTGGGTTTTTGAGTTTTGGGGGGTTCCAAAACTCGGTTAGGTTGATCCGAATCTGAAATTGGATTGTTGAGGGTTGGCTTGTATCCGAAAATAAATATTCTTACTTGGATAGTAAGGGTCGGGTTGTCCGACGTGTTGTATTTTTGAAATCTTTTTAGTGGATTGAATTCTCAAGTAGAGACTTGGAAAGTGGATGTAGGTGCAAGATTGGCACCGAACCACTATAAATTCTTTGTGTTTGTTATACTTGCATCTCTTTACTTGTTATTTGTACTTTATACTTGCTTACCTATCATTTGTGTTTGATTTTATTTTCATTGCAAATCAACTCACTCCACTCAAAATTTTAGCATATTACTTAAGTACACTAATTTAAAATTTTTAAAAAAATTAATTTATCCTCCCTCTTGGATTCCATATATAGGCAACAATAACTATACACATTATTTGGCATCGATATAACTCCAAATGCTAGTCCAGAGAAAGATACAAAGTGGGATATCTTTGTTATTAAATTGATATCTGATTGTAAAATTTGAAATGCATCCTTGTATAGGTTTCTAATGTTGAAGCAAATTTTGTAATCAGTCAAAAGTGACATAAGTGTTAGGTTTTGATGGGATGTGACACATGCTAGCCATTCAATGCAAGTTCCTCCGGAAGAACCCTCTCTTGACTTCCTGCACGAACAAAGTTCTAACGCCAGAAGAGAGGAGTTGGGACAAAGGAACACCAAGAGCAATCATTGATCCAATTATGAGAGTCATGGTATTGAAACATATCTGATAGTGACCAGCTCATCATCAGATTACTTTGACGGCATTTAGATTGGAAGGATCCCTTCTAGAAGCATTCAGACAGTAAAATACTTGCCATCAGAAGGAAATTATTCTAGAAACTTATTTGAATTTTCTCAAGTTTTGGGTTTTGGTTGAATTCTATGGAATCCCAGGAATTTCCTTTAGTTTAAGGCCGTGGAACCTGTTAAACTTAATTTCCTGTGAGAGAAAGAGGATTTTTATATTTCTATTCAATACCATTTAGTACATCTCAAGGGTTATAAATCTTAGTGCACACACTTTATATGTAGAAAATAATACAAGCTGATATAGGATAACACTACAAAGAAAATACTATAGGCTGATATGTATAGGTTGCCATGTAATCCATAAAATCACTTTAATAAAATCATACTAATAAAGAAAATTAGTATAAGCTAATATAGGATCATGCTAATATAGAAAATAATACCGATTGATACAGATGGTTGTGAGATCCCTAAAGTCATGCTAATGGAACCTTTAATTATCCTCTCATATATAGGTCTTTTCTAATCACTGAAGTTATTTTCTTTGAGATTTTCTCTCAAGATTCTCGTGTGGTGAGATGATGGTCAACATGCAAGGTGAGACAATGTAGTTCAGGAACAGGATGCTTGCGAGACACCTTTGTCCTTCGATTGAGGTCTTGTGAAGACCATAGTTGGGAAGCTAAGGATTCAATAGGAGCATGAATTGCAATGTCATCTACTTACCACTTTGAGTTCTAGATTCTTTTCTAGTTCTAGATAGTCATCCTTAATTTCACTTTAATTTCACTCTTTCCTCTTCTTTTTTTTTAAATTTTTTTATTTTTTAATCTTATTCTTTTGGTTTGAATCATTTTTGCTAAGTTTCCCCTTTTTTTTGGGTAAGTTTTCCCATGTTTGTTGTGCTACGCCAGTCATGTACGCAATAAGGGGTCTCCTTACCTACATCAGGATGACCTTTCTGCGCAGTGAGCTACAATTTTAATGGATCTTTGAAAACTGGCGTACAAGTGAGCTACAATTTTAATGGTTCTTTAAAAACTGGAGTAGTAGTCGCATAGGGTGTCTTATACAATTAATCAAGGGGCGTAATAAGAAGAACAAGGCTACTTGGTTCAAGAAGATAGTGAACCTTGTCCCACAATTGTATATATATTTTTTTGATGCTTATGATGTTCATACCTCAGAGCATGAAGCTAAACTTTAGCAAGAACTAAAATGGAATTCAATTACATGCTTATAGGAAAATCAACATATGGAAGAAAAAACCCGAAGAGATTGATAATGATAATGAGCTTTTCTATACCGGAAAAAATGAACTCGAGATAAAGTTGCAAAATTAGATAAGGGTATGAAATGCAAAATAGAGCAGATTATGCATATGTTAGTAAGAGTGTAAAAACATTAAATTAGTAAAAAAGAGGAAGTATAGTGTTATGTTACACACCAAATGAAAGACTAAAAATAAAATTAAAGAATTATTTTCAGAGAGGAAGCTATCATTGGTCCATGTACTTCTATAAGAAAAATATTGGGAGTGGCTTTAATGGTGATATAAAATAATTATGACATATAAAAGTAATAGATAATATAATACTATAATTCTAAGTAATATTTGATGTTTTCATAACAAATTTAAAATTAAATAAGAAAAGATATTGAACTGCTTTGTAGGCTAATCAATTGCAATTTAAATAAATTTAACAAGATCAAGGTAATATTAGGAGTAGAGTTGGCAATTGAGTTGAGTTGAACCAAATATGGGTGGTGCTACACCTTCCATCGTATTTCTGGTGAACCAGAAGACTCGAGATCTTGGGAACTCATTTCACTGGGGGAGAGAGCAGACTGTCAAGTTTGCTTGAGCAAGAGGTAGATACATGTTTGACATACCATCGATGTTAGACTAGCTGAAAAGATGCAAGTCGAAGGGAGGATAGAGAATAGTGTAGGTCTAGGTGCCTTGATCTTTAAGGACTCATCATTATCGTACCGTCATTCAAAGGAGATGGTAATGGATAAGGGTGTAGCATTGGGCTATGGTACGTGTAAGGGCTCGTGTAGGCATGTATTTAGTTCTACATCAGTTATTCGCTGGGAAGATATTGGATACTTATATAGAGCTAAGAAATCCAAACAATATCTTCTAGATAATTTTGTTGGATGAGATTCTGGATTATTACAAATGATATCAAAGCTAGTCTAGCCCATAGTTTATATGGACTAGAAAATATTGCAGCACAGGTTCACTGGGGTTGAGTATGGATGGATCATGATGTTTATGAATAGACGTATAGATTCAGATTTTGAGCCTAGTAAGGATGTCACGGCTAAAATAGGGGGAGTATGTGAGGATCTGTGTAGGTGTGTGTTTGGTTTCACATCGATTATTCGCTAGAAAAATCTTGGATACTTATATAGAGCCAAGAAACTCAAATGATACCTTCGGTTTGATTTTTTGGATGACGTCTTAGACTGTTATAGTAGACATATAGTGTTGAGCTATGATACAGGTGCAATACTAGGTTACAATAAAGATATACTGCTGGGCTATGGTAGAATTTTAAGTTATATCTACTCTTAGGATAAAGGATTAAGATAAAAAAAATGATTGAATTGATTGTTGAAGGATCCCTTATAGAGTACAATTTTAATGTTTATATTAGTATTTAATGGTTGTAAATGGATGTTAGAGGGTAACAACATTGATCGGCCGAATTTCTTGTCATATCTCCTTTCGGCCTGTTTTAAATGAAGCTTCTTTTGGCCATTCTATATATTCGACCTCCAGTAAGATATTTTTAATTAGCTCTTATCTAGTCATACATTTGGTCTCGTCCTTTAGGATCTACCTCTGAGGTATGTTGTACCGATTCTCTTCTTACAACAGCCATATTGGTGCATGTTTTACATGTCCATCCAAACAATGATATGGGGTAAACAATGGGTCGGGTTAGATATGAGATAAGTCAAAAATTTGTCAACCAAACCCAATTTTTCTTTATGCAGATCAAAAACTCTAATACGAACCTAATCATTTTATTAAGCAAGTAGCCTAATTCCATCTATATAGTGCATTGAATCTAGTTAAACGGGTGAAGCATTGCGACCTTTAATTTTGAGAGAGCTAAACTACGTAACCCAGAGTAGTATTTCATAGATGTGTAAACCATCGAAAGGAAAATCATAATACAAACAATTAATGTAAAAAATTGTTTTCATAGATGTGTAAAAAAGTATGTTTTGGACTAATTAGGGAATGAAGAAAATTGAAACTTAAAAATTGATTCGAACAATTTAGTGAGTTTAAATGACATAATACAAGAAAACATGCTAATTAGCCTTTTTGACATTGATAATTTTCACTCTTGTCCAACATTAAGTAGAAGCTTGGCACTGTTTCCCAGGATCTTAGGAACCAATTATAAAATTCTTAAATTTGTTTACCTTTATGTTTAAATTGAACTCATATGGATGAGATGATGGTTGTTCTTTGAAGTTTAGGTTATGATTCCTCAATATGGTTTCCTTTAGGGTTTAGGAAAGCAGAAGTTAAGCAATGTCTTGGCATCTGATAATTTAGCACTCCATAATTTAAAGATCAATAGATGATCAAAGATAAGATACATAACTTAAAGAAATCATGTTAATAGAGGGCAGAGACAATAACTTAAAGAAATCATGATAATAGAGGACAGTGATAACATGCATGGTTGGTGGTTCTACCCAGGGATATGTTTAGATTAGAATTTTTGAAAGGTCAAAAAAAGTGGTTGTTCATGCAAGGACCACAAGCAATTAGCACAATTCATCTATAGCATTCTAAATATTTATAATATGAACTATCCTTCTGATACAGACAGGTTTTGATTAAAGACAAAATTATTATACTACTATTAGGAGGGGGAGAACCAAATCATTAAGTAGGAAACAAAGTTCCATGATAAAATAAACGACTACATGACTGGTCTCAAGGATCAGCCTTGAGTTCTTCATTAGATTAATCTTAATTTCAAATTCCTCACAACAGAATTGCATGACTGAATCATTGTGCATGAATCAACTCTAACTAAATCAATCTGACTGGAAACTTGGCTTGCACCTATTTCCAAAATCCTTTTTGTTATTTTCTCAAAAGCTTGAAATGGATGGCTTTGATAGAAATGCTGTTGGGATGGGTTGCTAGAATGCTGAAGAAGGCAATTGCTGGTTGGCCAAGAAGTGGCTGATAAGCTGCCGTGCTCGGCTCGGAGCAAATGTTGGAACTTGGTGACCAGCGCCGCGGATGGTAACAAAGGTAAGTCCCTCGAAGATAATTGTCCACCCACCAACCTCAATAACCACAAGGAAGTATCAGCATACTTATTTTAAGGTGATGATGAAGTGAGTTAAGGGGTTTTAGACGAATCATTACCTGTTGATGATTGTACCATGGCTTCCATGTCTGAATAGTTTTAAGACCAAGCTTGTTCAATGTGTATCTTGTTCCCGTTACTGGAAGTCTTCCATCAGTGTCTCCACTGTATAAATGAATAGATAAGCAGGAAAAAATCAGTCGAAAAAGAAAGACTTATTATAATCACTGGATCAAATCAACCATTATATAGATTGTTGCGGTATTATCCTTCCTCTGCTTGCATGTACATATTAATACATTTTTCCAACTACTTCAAAATTGTAGCTATATATGAGCAATGCTCATAGTTTTAATAGCTATTCTTAGGGCAGAATTCATTAAAAAAAAATAATCATCTAAGCAAACAAATGATGATGTACATCTTGCATCAAAAGTTAGTTGACATAAAATGCTGAAGTGCATACACTGTGTCCAAGATTATAAGAAGCATATGAATATATGTTAATTGTTAACTGCATGATTTTTTTTTTCATCTGGTGCTAAGGTGAGGGAAAGTTGAATATAGTCACTCAACAAGATTCTTTGGCTTAGCTGTTATATATTTAGATCTATGTTTTATATTTTAACGAGCATTGTTGGAACATATGGAAATCTAGACAGGGTTATTATATGCAACTGCAACTGTGCTGTCAACACAATTTTTTGTCATTAAATTATAGAAATAACATATGTTACGACTCTTTGAAGCAATAACTATTACCTGACTAAATTTTAATTGTCATATCGTTATGCAAACTAGAAAATGTAATGTTTCTCAGAACACTGACTGACATTGCATTTTCCAATCCAGCCTGCTGTAAACTCTTACATATATGCAACATTCTATATAATTTGGCATTATTTATAGCTAAATATTGATTGCAACAGTTATATAAGGTCTTACTTATAAGAAATTCACCTGTAAACCCACACTCTGAGGCCACCATTAATTAGTTTCCGAATGACTGGGAGCATGGTCGATGGCGAATCATTCCATACAGTAATTACATCACTGCCATAACAAGTAGCAAATAATTAGAATCGATCATTATTGAATACGTTTTCATTCCAATGGAAAATCATTGATCCTTTGTGATCTTCCAAATCAATGAAGAAAACATAGGTAAGAATTTCAGAATTATTGTTCATGAACAACTACTGGTGACGAATAACTTTTCTATACTATAAGAAAGATGAAAACTCATTTGAACAACCAACACCACATCACAAGTTTAAAGCCTTACTCCAAATCATAATCAACAAACTAACATACCTGCAATGAGTCCAGTTGTATGCCATCTTTGTAACGTTGGCATGCAGAGCTTCTTGGACATCTGGACGATTAAAGTATACTTCAGTGTAGTCTGACACACAGGGATCATAGCCTGCTGGCTTCTGATGCCACCCTCTCTACAACAACAACAACAAAGAAAAAAAACAACTTATTCCCAATTCTACCAGTCTGTTCAAGTTTTGCAAGCAACCCATGTCCTCAAGGAGTTGTGTTTGCCTAGCCTTTGTTGCTCAAGTTCAACTCCTCAGTAATCATAGAGTTATAATTTCTGAAGTAGATTCTCCTGGTTAGTACACAATGCTGAGAGAGAGAGAGAGGGAGCTTACATATTTGGAGAAGAGCTTAGGAGCAGCGCCTTCAATCCAAAAGGATTTTCTCATAAAAGTTGAAGTGTTCTGATGAACACAATCAGGGGCATACAAGCTGTACATGTCGATGATATTATAAACGGCAAAGTATTCATTCAATGCATTATTGCAAGCCTTGCTAGCAGGCGCCCTAGTAACAGGCACCTCGCTGAAATTACAGCTCTTCTTGACATCATGGTACACTTGATCGGAGATGACCGCATGATCCCACGCATAGTCAATCATCCCCGTCTGATCAGTGTCATCATCTAACAATGCATTTCCAATCTGATTTATTTAAGATGGTGCATTAGCAACAACTTCAATGTTTAGGATGCAGTTATAAATGATGGAAACTAAAGCGACACCAGTAACAAGCCATGACTCTTTCCAAGATTTTAATTTAGAAAGTTTATACTGGTGATTAGTGTTTCAGACGAGCTCTACCATGAATCCTTTGAAATTTATTTGGTCCTCCTTTGCGAGATTTTTGTTTTCATCAAAGATTTCTCCGCAAGTTGTGGAACATAATGCCCTACAAATCATGTGATGAGGAAGTAAATATATTCCAAATATGCAGAGTACATATCACTTCATTAGTTAAAGTAATGTGATGGCAATTAGAAGAAGCTAATCTTTACCTCCATAACTTTCTCCCGCAATGTAGAAGTCATGGGACTTGTACTGTGGGAATCTCTTAAACCAATTAACAAGGAATGTATATGCGTCGATGGCTTTTAATAAAATTAAAACCAAGTGTCAATAAATATTCATAAAATGTATAGAAATTCTACCAAGATTATCATTATTAACTCAATAATATGTATTTCTGAGCTTACCAGTGATCTCATCACCAAGTTGCCGCAAGTCAGAGCTTGTATTTGTGTAAGAGAATCCCACGCCAACAGGGGACTCAAGAAATAGCAAATTGGCCTCTGAATAATAGATAAGAAACATTAGAGTTTTGTATTATTTGTTGTTCATGTTGTGTTAATGTCAAAATGATAAATATAGCATGCCATTTCCGACGTCAAATTGGCTGTTTAGTGGTAGCATTCCTTCTAGGCTGACCTGCAACTAGGTTGTGCACAGATGACCCAGTCAAAATAACCCAAACAGTTCCAGCTGTTGTCCAGATTTTTGACCCAAATCCAGCACTTTGGGTTTGGCAAGGTTCGTTTATATCTGAATTTTTGCAATCTGGACCCAAACTAACCATAAGTGTTTGCAGGGGCTCAGATTTAGGTCCAAGCTTAGTCCTTTAATTTGTGTCAAACTTGAGATCTTAGCAATTTTTGACAACTAAGCACTTAGTCCAGACTGCAGACACTTTTGGTTGAAAGATCTAACCAAAGTTTTAAGTATATCTAATTAGAAATGCGGTTAGAGGTGAGTGATGAGTTGCCTTGCCTTTGTTCCAAGAATACTTGTTGAATTTGAGCTCTGGCACACCTTTTGCATTAACAAAGGTCCAAGCTCCTCTGCCTCTCCATAGCCAATAGAAGAACAACCAGGCCCTGAATTAAAATCATATTAGACAAGCTCTTTGATGTTTTCCATCAGAAATCATATTAGGTAAAATATAATTCTGCGGTCAATAATAGCCTATTATCACCATGTTCATGAGAAAATTGCATGCATTATATCGACTCAGAGAAGTGCCTCAACCCCATGTCAAGACAAGTGCAGATACATCAATGGTGTCTGAAACGAAAGCGAAAGAATGCGACCACACATCCGAGGCGCGCCTATCAACACAAACAGTTCAATCACTGAGTTACCCATAGCATGGTTCCTGGCTCAAATTTTCTGTGGATTTCTTTGTGCCAAATTCTTCAGATCGCCACTAGAAGGGATTCATTCACACTGGCTGAGAGCGACGTGGGTGTGCAGTGGATTACTGCAGATTGTCTTGTATCTTGCTCATCTTTTTCCATAGAACATGTTACGTATTTTCATTTCAGCCATGGTAATTAATAGTAGTAAGTCCAACAAGATATGGATGTCTGAAGTTCATATGAATGGATAAAGAAGTAGAGTTGCATCATTTCACATGCAAGGTCCCCCCTACTTCTGAAATATCTAGGCTGACTGAAGGTTGGTATATAGGGGGAACCGAAGCCGGCACACTGGTGTGAAGAGAGCAACGTCTCTTCCTTGTGATGCTTTTAGGCATCCTCATGGTCAAAGGCACCATTGCTCTAGTCCTCTCAAACTATTCCAACTTTCTCCCACTTACGTCCTGCTTCTTTGATTTAGACCCTCTCCTTTGAGGAGTTAGTGTTATTGCCACTATCTCCTACTGAAGGATGGTCCCCCAACAACCTATCTATTGCTTGAAAGCGCCATATCAACCTATTGTTGATTTAGTCTTGTGGGTTACCACATTGAAATTAAGATACATCATAGCAGCTATGAGTATCTTTTCAAAGTATATTGCATCATGAATATGTGAGCTTGATCAACTAAATCATGTGTCCAAGTCAAAGTAGATGTCTCCTATATGTATATAAAGAATATTATGAGTGAAACGAAAGTAATTATATCTTCACAGCTCAAAATTCTAAAGTTAAACGCAACCCATGTTAGAATGAAAAGAGAAAGCATGCAATACATATTAACGGTCAATAGTCAAAAGAAGGCTTTGCGTAAGTTGTAGAGAAAACTTGGCAGATTCCAGAAAGGATATTGGACTAGAAAGGGAATAGTTAGGCACTACAAGAATAATAGCTTAAACCGGGGTACTTGTGACAGCTCAATAACAAAATAGAAGAGTTCATCTATCCTTCTCGATCGTCTTGTATGTTAATAATGGAGGGTCCATGGACCACAAGCAATACGGGTCAACAAGCCATCTCTTGATAGCCCCAAATGCGCCATGGATACCAATGAAGTATCTTCAAGAGATTGATCATTTCATTTTGGAAGCATTCAAAGAAGTATTGATGAATCTAATGGTATAATTCTATTGAATTACGGTCTATATATGATTATGTCTGTGGTGCTGGTCTTGCTGGACCACTCTGGCCAATAGGAAAATGAGAGCATATTTGTGGAATTTATGTATGGCGAGAGTTGAACCGCGTATTGGGCTACCAACATATTATTAGTCTTTTAGTTCTTTACATAGAAGAAACAGCAAGGTATGGTAGTGGTTCCTTTAATCAAAGGGGAGAGACAAGCCTGAATTGAAGGAGAAAACACCATGCGCATAACCTTTTAATAATTAAGAGCAGACTGCATGTAGCCTGACGAACTGAAGATACCGTACACCTTTTTCCAGCATTCAGTTGCTGCCATAATATATACATGCAAAGAATAACCTTCCCATCTTCTATCGTTAAGTCAAATTAAGCAAAAACTTCTAACACTTCCATCTTCCAAATAAAACCAATAAAAAATGAAAATTCAAAAAGAAAAAAAAAGAATTAGCATTGTACAATAGCTAATTCTTTTTTTTCCTTTTTTTGTAATCCTGTCCTCACTTTAGAAACTCCTGGCCCGGAATTTCCACTATCATATACAATCCATTTTGCAGGCTAATCACTATCTATACTTGTGAGGAAAAAGAAATGGAATTAAACAACAGTTAGTGGGAGCTTTCCTAGAGAACTTTGAAAGGAGAATACAATAGAAGGTAGAAAGAATGGAGAAAGCTATAGTATAAGCACATATAGGCATAATTCTATGCTCATACATAACATATATACCTCCATTAAGCCATAGGAGAAGAGGCTTCTTCTCAACGTCGTGAGTGGCCTCGAAGAACCAATAGAAGAGCGCCCTCCCATGGCTCTCGTTGACGGTAACATAGCCAGCGAACTGCTGAAAACTCACCGGTGGCTGGCCGGGAAGCCGGACCACACGGTCGGCCTCTTGTTGCATTAAGACCTCATGATCTAATCCAGTGGACTTGACAAGAATTGCGGAGCAGAAGAAGAGCAGGAAGGAAGGAAGAGAGAATGGAAGGATGAGACACCCATTTGGTGAATTGTTGGTAGAGAGGCCTGGAGCTCTAGGTTTGTATATATAATGGATCCAGTGAGTACAGTGCTTTTTTAAACCATTTCTTCACCATTTTTTATGCGGAGCAAACAAGGCCGTGTTACTGGCCTGAAAGATAACGTCAGGTAAATGAGCAGATTTTTCTCTTGCTTGTTTGATGTATTTGCTTCTGGATGCATCAGCTATGTAGTCCCATGCAAGAAACAGCGTTCTGAGCTACAGATATATATATATAGGAAGGAAAATCAGATGACACACAGGTGCAGAGTGGATACAGCAAGTCATACAGTATATATATATATATGAGGGAGATATTTTCCTTCACAAGGGAAGAGATTAACTAATGTTAATATTGGAACGTGGCAACGTGAGAGTCACAAGGTGCTCTCGTGTGTTATCTGAAAGGATTTTTCCTTCTACTTTATAAATCAATTTCTGAAGTGTTTTTTTCGACTGTCTTTGTATAATGAGTCAGGTCAGCTCATATTGCCAAGTTTTTCAATTAGAATAATGTTCATCATATCTTGGGTAACATGTCCCTATCTGATTAGTTGGTGAACATGGAGGGAAACTTATCGCCAAAGAAAATGTATATAAAATCATGTATAATTAAAAAAGGTGGAGGATATTCTATTCAAATTAGCATAACATTAATCCAAGATGGAAAAACCTCTTTTCAGTAGCTTAGCTTGAATTGGATTCATTTGAAGCTTCCCCTTCCATAATGATAGATTGATTTATTTTTCCTTGAAGAAGATATTACTGATATTTTATTAATATTTTAATATATTGTATTTATGCATTTGTAGAATGCTTAACATCCAAACTGTAGCTCTTCAAACTTTATATCTAGAGTACTTGAGTAAAAGACTATCTGCATTACCAAAAAGAAGTATAAGGCTTTCTAAAATGTAACACCCTATGTTACTAAGTATTACTTGAGGGTACTGCCTGAACTCGATCTTTCTCTTTGGATTTCCAATGAGCACCCACTTCTATTTTCCTAAAATGAGGATTAGGCAGCTACAGGAGAATTAACCCATTTCCTTAGCCTTAACCCAATGACATGGCTGGTCTTATACCAATCCCATGGTCGGATCTGAGCCGATGATTCACAGAAACCCTAAGGCATTGGACTATTTTGGGAGAGAATGTAGGTTGATGGAAACTTTCTTTCAGACGATTATAAGGAAACATGGCACATAAGTTAATACCACTTATTGCCCACTACTCACAATGATATCATGGGTCATAATTCTTCGTGGTGGCTACCAATAAATAAGATAACGTACTACTTTCTCCTTTTAAAAATGGGGCACTAGTGAACTTCCTAGGACTCAAAAATCAGAAATATCCACTCACACATTCTCTCCCTCTTGTTGTTCCCAAAAAAAAATCCCTCCATCGGATATCCACCAACTACCGAGCCTTGGATCGAACTTGCATCGACCACAACGACTCTGTCACTGTACCGGAGCTTTGCAGCAATATATTGACATTAGAGGAAGGGTCATCTTAACGCAACAATAGAGGAAAGAGAACCATAATGAAGATTGGAGTAGACAATAACTCCACCTCCCACCAACAGTCATCTCAACGTAGCCTAGGTGGGCGCGCATATATCCATCCTAGAGAGACCTATACAACACCATCTGTGGTAGACCCACAACAATTTGATGCTTTGATCCATCAGGTCTAGGTTGTGACCAATGCCATGCAGTAGCTCCAATAGGCCATCGAGAAGCGACAACCCTAAGAACCTACTCACCAGGAAACTCCCCCTTGGCATAGCCATCGGGTTTGCACCCAAAGTTTGAAAGCAGCCCCCTAGTGCCCACATCATTCTGCTCTTGCTACACGACAATCGCCATCCCATCGAGGCTTGAGAAACGAGGAGCAATGCCACCACTCCCCGACCTCCTTCGATGGTGATTCAACCTCAGGCTACTCTCTACACCTCAAAAAATCAAGTCGAGAGGAAGATGTTAAGTAGAAAGTCTGAGAGATCAAGCATCATTTGGATAAGGTGCAAACTAAGAACCAGAGGAATGATAACAACCTCAGCTTAAACTCCTAGCCCTCTTTTTTTCACATCATATTACGAAAATCAATTTTGGATCTATTCAAGATGTCACAGATAGGGTCGTATGATGACTCTTCTAATCTCCTTGATCACTTGGAGGGTTACAAGGCCCTCATGATGCTTTCGGATGCTTTGAACGTCCTCCTCTACCTTAGAACCTTTCCAACCACTCTTAAGAAGGTGGCACAAGTATGATTTTTTAGACTCCAACCAAAGTCTATTTATTCCTTCGAGTAGCTTAAAAAATTATTTATCGCTATTTCGATAACTGAATAGAGCCAAAAAATATCGATAGCCTCTTCTCAATTTAGCAGGAAGAGGATAAATCTCTGTGCAACTATGTGTCATATTTTAATGCGGCTGTGTTAGAGATACGCAACTTTGATGAATGGGTGGCAATGTCAATGCTCAAGCAAAAACTTGAAAATAAGTGCCTCATCTTCTTTCTCGACAAGATATTCTCAAGAGATTATGTCGATCTTCTAGCATAGGATAGGAAGTATGCATTGGTGAAAGAGGCCCAAACCGTGCACAAGTAGGCAGAGGGAGAGAGGACTCCTAAAAAATAGTAGGGATGGGGGACCTTACGTAATTCGTGCTGAACGAGAATCCTCCCAACTAATGAAGAGTCTTTGGTTAAGGAGTCTACCCCAGTGATTTAACAATTATGCTCCTCTGACCACTCCTCAAGTTTAAATCTTGATGGAGATCAAAGGCCAAAGATATCTCCATCGACCTCCACCAATAAAGGCCTCATCCAATAAAGAAACAAAGAAAGCACTGCCTCTTCCATCAAGATCACGTCCATGATACCAGGGATTGCTTCCAATTGAAAGATGAAATTGAAATCCTGATTCAGAGAGGCTATCTCAGGAAGTATGTTCATGAATACAAGAAGCACATGATCAAGGATCCACCTTGGCATCAGTTTGACATGGAAAATAACAACAACCAATCAATGGCTAATGTTATCAACATGATCTTGGACTTCGATAGTGATAGGGGTAGAAGACCGAGTTGAGGGCTTGAAGAGATAGCAAAGTGGAAAGATTATTCTTTTCTAATGATGATATCCGAGAAGTTTAAACTCCTCATGACTATGCTGTTGTCGTATCAATGACGATAGTAAATTTTGATGTAAAATGACTCTTAGTTGATAATGGAAGCTCGATTGATGTGTTATTTTATGATGTATTTTAATGAATGAGTTTGCTGACTGATCAACTGAAAAAAATCAATACCCTCTTGGTCAGATTCTCTATGGATTTTATAGCGATTGAAGGAGAGATCACTTTGTCGATAACCACTAGATTACAGCCTCAACAAAAGACCATCTGGCTCACTTTTCTTGTCATTCGCATGCCTTTGGCTTACAACACAATCTTCAGATGACTTGGACTAAATGTTCTTCGAGTAATTATTTTACATATCATTTGTTCATCAGATTTTCAACCCAAAATGGAATTAGAGAAATTTGAGGAGATCAAATGCTCGTCCAGCAATGTTCCTTACAACTATCAAAGAAAATAATCAATAGAGGTTCTCCTGATTGAAGATCATAGAGACAAGTTGGAAGAATCCCAAGGAGAACCAGCCAAGCAACTTATCACAATCTCCTTTGGAGAAGACCCAAATTGAACAATTTAGAATGGTTCTTAGCTAATGCCCAACAACAAGGATTGGCTAATGATGTTTCTATGGGATAATGAGGATATTTCGCCTGGTCGGCATACCAAGTATTCCTTTGGACATCATTGTCCATAGGTTAAACATGAACCCAGAGCACCAATCGATGTGGCAGAAAAGACAAGTTTCTCCCAAAGAGATAATAAGCAATTGAAGAAGAAGTGGACAAACTCCTAATGATAGGATTCATCTGAGAAACCCATTATCCAAGTGGCTTGCCAACATCGTCAAGGTCAAGAAAGCAAATGACAAGTAGATGAATTGCATTGATTATACCGACCTCAATAAGACATATCCAAAGGATAGCTTTCCTCTCCAAGGATTGATCAGCCCATGGATACCACCTCGGGATACCAACTGTTGAGTTTCATGGATGTATTTTCAAGATACAACCAGATTCAAATAGCTTCCGAGAATAAAAAAAGATGACATTCATAATTAATAAAGATTTGTATTATTACAAAATGATGCCTTTCGGGTTCAAAAATATAGGAGCCACATATAAACGTCTTGTCAATAAGATATTCAAGTATCATATTGAATGCAATATGAAAGTCTACATTGACGATATGCTAGCGAAGAGTGTTGAGGTCGATCAGCACGTAGCCGATCAAGAAGAAGCTTTTGGTGAGCTGAGATGGCACAAAATAAAACTCAATTCGAACAAGTATAGTTTTAGAGTGATCTTAGAAAAATTTTTGAAATTCATGATGACTCACTGAGGGATAGAGGGTAGCTCGGAGAAGATTCGGATACTATTGGACTTAAAGCATCTAAGTACCAAAAAATGATGTGCAGCACCTGGTGGGTTGGGTAGCAGCTCTCAGCTAATTTATTTCGAGGTCAGCTGAGAAGTGCCTCCTTTTCTTCAAGATCCTAAGATTAATGAAGGCTTTTAAATAGTCGGATGGATATTGAACTACTTTTAAGAAACTCAAGCAGTACCTCAGGCCCCTTCCACTTCTTTCCAAACTGATAGAAAATGAGAAATTATTAATGTACTTACTATCTCACCTATTGCTGTTAGCTTAATTTTGGTTTGAGAAAATGCAAAAACTCATAAGCCAATTTATTATACAAGCAAAATTTTTTGAGATGTAGAAACCAGATACTTCAAGGCTGAAAAGATGATTTACGTGCTCATTACTTCCGCACTATATCTTCGACTATATTTTCAAATCCATTTGGTGATCATCTTAACTGATCAACCTTTGAGGATGATTCTCCAAAGGCCAGATACCTCCAGATGCATGGAGAAATGGACAATTGAGCTCAAAGAATTTGATATCAATTTTTGTTCTCGACCTGCATGAAAGCCCAAATCTTGGTTGACTTCCTCATGGAATGTGCCATTCCCAACAAAAATCATCTTTGATATGGCTTGAGGAAATCGAAAAGTACCACGATGGGTTCTGCACATAGATAGAGCCTCAAACTCACAAGAATGTGGAGTCAAACTCATCCGCACTAGCTCGAAAAGAGTTGTAATGGAATATACTCTCCTATTCGCCTTCAAAGCTTCTAATAATAAGGCCAAATATAAAGCTCTGATTGTTGGGCTCCGTATCGCCAAAAAACTCAGGGTAAAGGATCTCCAAGTTTTCACCGACTCCAAATGGATCATTAGCCAGGTTTGAGGAGAATACAAAGCTTGAGACCCAACAATAGCCAAATATCTATAGAAGCTCAAGAAGCTTTCCACAGCTTTTCAGACTTTGGAAGTCCAACAGATACTAAGATCAAAGAATGCCCAAGATGATGCCTTGTGTCACCTGACAAAAACCTTAGGATTCTCTGACCATAATAAAAGAGTCTTCATCGAGTATTTACAAAGATGAAGTATCGAAGAACCAATAGTATTACAGGTTGGATATGAGTCGAGCTGGATGGATCCTTTCATCGACTATTTGGTTCAGGATAACCTACCAGCTGACCCTATCAAGGCTCATAGGTTTAAGCGTCAAGCTCTGTGGTATGCCTATTTAGAAGAAAGATTTTATAAGAAGTCATTTTTGCTACCTCTACTTCATCGCCTATGTCCATCCAAGACACATTATGCTTTTTGAGTGGTCTATGAGAGAATTTGTAGGAACCACTTGGGGGGCAGATCCTTAGCCTATAAATTCATCTGATAAGGATACTATTGACTGATACTATAATAAGATGCAGTTGATCTTGTCAGAAAATATGAATAGTGCCAATGATATGCCCACATTCAATGAAGGCCACTACTCAACTTACACCGATCACAATGCTTTGGCCTTTCACTATGTGGGAAAGTGACATCCTCAGATCGTTTCCATAGATGACCGATCAAAGAAAGTTTCTGATCATCATGATTGATTATTTCACCAAGTAGGTTGAAGCTGAGCCTTTGGCACAGATTACTGAAGGAAAGACTTAGGACTTTGTTTGAAAATCAATCATTTGTCAGTTCAGACTTTTGTGAGCTATCATCATCGACAACGGACATCAATTTAACAATATGAAGTTCAAGAATTTCTACTCATAGCTCCACATCAACCATAGGCTCATCTCGGTTGGCCATCTATAGTCTAATGGAGAAGATAAGATAACCAATTATATAATCTTGCGAGGGCTAAAGATCAGGCTCGGCCAGACGAAGGAATTGTGGGCTGAGGAGCTTTACAATATCTTTTGAGTATACTAGATGATAACTTAGACACCAATTGAGGAAACACCCTTCAACCTTATCTTTGGAAACAAAGTGGTTATTCTTGTTAAAATCGGAATGCCATAAACCAAGGTAGAACACTAGGACGAGTAGGAAAATTTGGTCAGCTTCGGATGAATTTAGATATACTGAAAGAAATTAAGGAGCAAACTCAGATTAGGATGGCTTCATATCAGCAACAGATAGCCGCTACTATAACACTAGAGTCAAAGAGAAGATGTTCCAATCCTTCGACCTCATCCTTGAATGGGCCAAAGTGTCCAAACCTACAGAACAGAGAAAATTAGCCCCAAATTGGAAAGGACCCTATAGGGTCACTGAGGTCATCAGATCTAAGACTTAAATTAAAAATCTTGATGACACCTCTATTCCTCAGATTTGAAACATCAAGAACCTCAGAATGTATTATCAATAAGGCTTATAATTATTCTTTCTTTTAAAGTTTATATAGGTTTTGCTTGAAAAATGATTTAGTCAAATGGGGTCAGACTTGTCTGACATATTGCACCAGATATCATCAAGGATAATGACCGAATATCGGTCCTCAAATAGCTATTGAATAGAAAAATCAACTAATGGATATTCAAATACTAGTCTGAACACTGACGACTAGATCGAACTGAATCAAGCCCTTGGAGGTATATTGGCTTTGATCGAGACCTCCAAATTACTGATCTGCTAGATGCCGACGATCAGGAGATATCTTGATCCGAGTGGGACTCCATAAGATTATGTATCAAAAACTTTTCGATCATATGTTATATGATCAGACATGAACAATGCTATCAACTTTACAAAACTCTCCATCAAGAATTGACCTCAGATTGACTTTAAATAAAGCGACCTAGGTCAATGATACAACCTCGGATCACTGTAAGCCAATCTGGACAAACAATAAAATCCACTTTGGATTTGTTCGAGGGTATTGACCTTGGACAACTATCCGAGCTAACCGTCCTCACTCCAACACAAGTTCAAAGAATTTACCAAGTTGACATATGATCAAAATAAGAAATAAATCAAAACATAAAGAAGTGAAGTCCATTTCATTACTTAAAGAAAGTTTACTACAGAAAGATCAAAAGCAAAATACTAGTTAAGAATCTTCAGCATCCTCGGCTGAGGCCTTAGCAGCATGCTCGGCCATGGCTTCGGTCAAGTATTTAGTTTGCAGCAGTCAATTCAACAGTGTCCTCGACTATAGGCTCAGTAGTGGACTCAATCACAGGCTCGATAGATATTTTGGTAGCTATGATAGGCTGAATAGTCCGATCATCCTCCTAGCCTCATCTTCGCTGACTTCAAGATCTAGCCAAATGATATTGACTTTAGGAAACAGTCGAGCAACCTAAGCCTTGCAAGCCTGGAACTTGTACATATATGCATCTGAGGACCCTTTAGTGACCTCAGCTTCAAAATCCAGCAAATTGCTAAAGTCTTTTACAACCTTTAATTTGGCCTCCGCTATTGCTTTCGACTTCTCTACCTCCACTCGGGCCTTGACAGGCCTTATTTTATCTTCAGCAACCTCGATTGTTGCCTCACCAGGCTCCATAACTTCCTTAAGCTCGACAATCTTCCACTATCGCATTTCAGCGATGTCATGCCCTACAACAACAGAGCCTTTGAGGGTCTCGATCCTCTTTCGAGCCACTAAGAGTTTGGATCTGACCTAGGATGTCTCCTCCTCAACCATCTTCTTGGCCTCCTCGACTGCCTTTTCACCTTCTCGATAGTTTCGTTTGGGCTTCGATAGTCTGAAGGTTTCCCTCAAGCTTTTGCTTCACCTAATTAAGCCTGATGAGATCCTCATTAAGGATAGTAATGTCATGAACTAGCTGCAACAAAAATAAGTTAGTGAGGAATAAGAAATCTGAATAAGATAGAAGCTTATCATGAGAAGACCACTATATGAGATGTTCAAGACCTCATCTAGAGGATGGGATTTCTTCTCCATCTAGTCAAATGGCAACAACAACATCTTCATCAGCTCCCCAACGAGCCAATGATTATGAAGAGCAAAGTCACCTCTCCGTACCTTCTTCATCAATGCAATCAAGTTCTCTTCGATTCTGATTGAGGAAGACCTTGCTTCGAGTCTTGCCAATAGGGTCGGTGCCACTGGAAAAGTGACAGTGATGTCGGATGAGGTGAGGATAGGGCCGTCGAAGAGGTGATGGAGTTAAAGCTCGGACTGACTTCGGAGTAGCCGAAAGAGTTGATCTTAGTGAGAATGCAATGATGACCTTGGGCACATCATTAATCTCTATGGGGTCGATGCTCGAGGTCACAGTTGATCGAGCAAGAGCCGATGAGACTAGAGGAGCTGGAGTAGAAGTCATCAGCTTGGACTTCTACTTTTTGATGAGGGCTCTCTCCTGGATGAGCCTGGCCTCTTCTTCAAGGCCAACTTGATCGATTCCAAAATCGGCCTCATCACTGCAAATCGAGGAGAAGGGACTAGTGCAAAAGCTAGAAATAAGACAATGTAATCTACTTAGTCAAAGAACCGACTGTACCTCAAGAACGCACTAGGCTGATATCGATGTCATAAAATATTTGCTCAGTCATCAATTCCTTCAACTTCGGTACTTTGACATCGAGTAGAGTATGATAATCCTCTACATCCTTGGGAAGGACCAACTTCTCTTTATTTAGAGAAAGTTAAGGATCACCCTAGATCCAATTGAAGCCCATAGAAGATCCGAAGAAATAAAAAGAAATGACTTTTCTAGTCGTGGATTGAAGAAGGGAGCCCTATGATGAATTTATATCTGAACTGGAGAGAGAAGTACCATCACCCTTTTTTATGGGAATGTTCTTTAAGATAAACATCGTTCTGAAGAGCGAGTACCTCAGAGGGATGCCAAACCAGTTACCAAGAATAGTGAAGATTACAATCATCCGAATAGAGTTCGGAGTGATCTAGATGGAAAGGACTTGATAAAAATCTAAGAGATTACTTGCAAAAGAATGAAAAGGGAGATGAAGACCTGCTTGGTGGGTCTCCTCTACAAGGTGACTCGACCCTCGGGAGCACTAGAACATGATCTTCCTGATCTAAAATCTTTGGTCGAAAAGATGAAAAGATAGAGTATTGGGACTAAAGCCTTCTAAGATCGGCCTCGATGATGCTCGACTCCTCATTAGCAGGGCCCCAGAAGTCTCTGAACCTCTGCATAGGACTATTTGAGCTATGAGGTTTAGAGGACTCGCACCTAGATGAGGGGCCAGCTTTAGTAGCAGTTTGAGGAATATCCTCAGGTCTAGCTCGAGGAGGAGATGGTCGAGAACCTCTATCGTTTCAAAGACTTTCACCCCTGACCTCACTACCAGAAGATATTGAAGAAGCAAAATAAAAATTTACTATAAAATGAGAAGATCAAATGGAGAAATGAACGAAAGAGAGGACCAAAGCACAAAAAGATAGAAGAGGAGGGGGCCAACCAAGGACAAGCTCGAAGAACTAAGAAGGCTGCTAGAGCTAGAGAAGATGATGATAGTGGCAATGGTGGGAGTCTCTCTAGTGGACCTGATGGCAAAGTAGTGGCAGTAAAGCTCGACTAGGCAAATAGGAGGAAAAGAAAATTGGAAGGCCTATTTATACCATTGTTCAACGGTCTAGATTAAAGCCCCCGACCATCCACTATCGCCATGTGGCATAGATCGAGGCCACCCAATCATGCAACTCTATATTGTACCTCCATCAGATCCAACCACGTAGGCCAATCCATAAGAGACACAGTCAGGCTTATCAACATTCAATATGAGACAAGTCATGATAGGCACAAATGCAACTACTGAATTCCACCATTTTCGAGTCATTATTCCACTCTACCTCGAGCCGTCCATCCCTCATAATTGCGGTGGGTTTGCGAAGGGATGCATTAATGTAGCTTCGAAATTCTCTCTATCAAACACTCTGAATTGGATGACTTGACTCATAGGATAGAATAAAGACCAAGGCTTGAGTATGCGCAAGTTGAATGATTCATCAAACAAATAAAAAGCCAAGGTCTTATCCCGAAGATCACTACTTTCTAAAGGGAAAAATCATCTTTTTCCTGTGTAGAATCTTCCAGATTTTATCAAATCTGGGACGGAATAAATTTTAATTTCAATCCTACACTATTTCAGATCTAATATCTATTAGATCTAATTTTATTATCTGATATTTTGATTTCAAAATTAAATCTAAAATATGAGAAACAAAAACATACCTCAAGGATAATCCAATTACCCTGTAGATGATCGCAGCACTGCCTGAGGTTCTAATGTAGCCAT
>KE504873.1:567836-585137 GCA_000441515.1 Elaeis oleifera
CCCTTTTATTCATTTATAGTCAAAATTATAATTTTGTCCTTAGATATGTACAGGAATGTGTCAGCCGATCTGGCATCTATGGCATACATCTAACACTTTCTCCATCCGAAGTAGTTACTCCGGATTTCAAAGTGGGAGGCAAGTATTGTGTGAGGATATCATCTGACCTCGACCTTTCTCTTTGGACAACAAGCACCCACTTCGGTTCTCCGAAAATGAGGATCGGGCAGCTATGGGGGAACTAACCCATTTTCTTAGTCTTAACCTGATGACTTGGTTGGTCTCATACTGACCCCATAAAAGGATCTGAGCTGACGATTCATAGAGAACCCTGAGGTGTTGGACCATTTCAGGAGAGAACATGGGCTAATAGAAACTTCCTCCAATCTCAGATGATTATAAGGGAATGTGGCATGTAAGTTAATACTATGTATTGTCCACTATCCACGATTATATCGTGGATCCTAATTCTCTATAGTGGCTATCGATAGATAAGATAACATACTACTTCTCCTTTCCATAAAAGGGGTACAAAGCATCCTCTGGTGAGCTCTTTGGGACTCTCAAGAACTAGAAACACTCACTCATTCTCTTCCTTTGCTATTTTCAAAGCTTCGGCTAACTTAAGCATCAAAAGATCCTCTATTGGAGAATTTTCAATAATTGGACTTCTTTTTTAAGATCTGGATGCCATCATTCATTCTCGAATATCCATCAACCATCGAGCCTTGGATTGAACTTGCACTAACCACAGCCACTCTCTCCTCATATTGGAGTCTTACGGCAACACTAAGCATGATCTTTTGAGGAAGAACAAAATATATCATAATATGAGTTAATTGCAATGGACATTAGAATATAGGTGATCAATAATTTAGGCTGAAGGAGTTGCATAGGATTAACAAAGAATTATGTGAAGATGTTTAATGCACAAAAATCGATAAATATATTTGAAACCTATAACAACATAAGATCACATCTAAAAGGACAAGCTAAAAGATGTTATATGGATTTCTCGACTTTAGAAAAGTTTCTAAGATCTATCTAATGCAGAGCCAATATAGAACTAAACATATAATTGCATGAGCCTCATACTCTCTCTATTTAAGCCATGGCATTCGCATCAAGATAAAGGTCTAAACTCATTCAAATTTATTTACAAGTACGATAAATTCAATTACAAATACCATGATTAGCACATGGTTAACCTAGATGCACCCATTATATAGTATCCTTAGTCCATATGGCTATGGATCAGGTCTACTCTGATACCATTTAACGACCCAGGATCTCACACAAAATACTAGCTGGAAGGTATTATTTGGATTCCTTGGTCCTATATAAGTATTTAAAATCTATGCAGTACATAGTCAACGTGAGATTAAATGTGCACTAGTGTGTCTTATAAAACCACTCAATTAGATGTTCAAATAAAAAAAATATCATTTGTCATTACCTAACGATCATCTCCTGTTGTTGCTCCAGTCCATCCAAACATCCAATCAATGATTCACTAAATTGATAGGCTACTATATTGTTTGTCCATGCTTGGTTTGACTTTTTTCAAAGAAACCAGGATATTTTAGGATGGAATGAGAGTTTGGAGTATATTCAGCAAGAAAAGATTTGCTACTCAACTTTCTGTTTGGTAAATGCATCTTAGAAATGGATCTGATTTAACTTCACCAAACTAGATAAACTAGTGGGATATTCCCTAACTTGTGCATAAATATATTAAAGAAATTAGTAGAAAGCCCTTATGTATAATCTCTCATAAGTTATTCTTGATTCCTTAGAATTACCATGATTTTTCCACATATCTGGACAATGTTTTTGTTTCATCTTTCAGAACTTCCTATGAACTTGCTTCTTTCTCATCAAGGTTTGCAAAAGTGATATCAATGACCGTATTGGTCAGGTGCCAGGTTACATAAATTCTAGATTTCAAAAGAGAAGGGGGTGGGAAGAGGAGGGAGGCTAGCCAATGTAGGGTATGTGTCTTAGATTTTGAGAGAGAAGTTTAGAGTGGAGGGAGGCCTACTTGTGGTTGACGGAGTAATGGAAATGATGGTGGTGGTAGGCATGGTGGAGAATATAGGAGCAATTTATTAGACAAGGACAGTGGTCAGTTAGAAAAGCTCTAACAACAAAGGGTGAAGAGCCTCGATGGGTGGAGAGAGAGAGAGTTCAGTCCCAAATTAACACTTTTTATCAATTCGCACTATTTCGATATAGTACCCAAATTGAGTAGTTTTGGGTTATATTCTCTCTTCCAGAACTTATTGCACGGCTGTATTAATGCTGATAGTACTGTAATTTTACTTCTTTTTTCAATTTAGACATGCTCTATAATTTTGTTTATACAACTTCTATCATGCGCTTTGAGCTCCTGTTTTGGTTTGCTCCTTCTGGCACTCTTGTGCCTCTTCTCTTGTATATATTTTATAGTTTGACGAATATTTTATCTTACCAAAAAAAAGAACCTTGTTTCTTATTGCTTCTACATTTTTTTCTATTTTTATTTTCATTACAAAATTATCATTGATTTCATCAATGCATAGAAATTGACAAAAGAGTGACAGGCCATGTAGGTGAAACCCATTTTGGATTAGTTTTTAAGAGTGATATGCTAATACATATAATTCAACCTCATCATCTGGTCACGTGACAACAGGTTATTATCTGGTTTATGAATATTCCTCTGGATCACGTCGGCCGTTTATCGATCTGCGTCTTCAGTTTGTCATTTTACCGACCTAACTTGGCCAGAGTGAATCTTTTCTTAAAGTATAATGCTTATCTTAGCTTTCTGCTGATCTACGATGAACTACGTCGGTCTTTAATCGATATAATTAATTATAAGGCACTGAGGGCATTTGATACTCCACTCAGCCAATTGCCAATCTAAGGTGAGTCACGTCGGTAATATACCGATGTAAGTTTTAAAATGCAAATGGTTATTTTGAAGCTATCATCCAACTTAGCATCAGCTGTCTTCCAACTATACTACAGTCAATCACCACATGGATAAATATCCCATGATCTTTATACAACTAGCCATTCTGTTATAACAAACTAATGGCCTAACAAACTCTCCTAATGGCTTAACAACTTGAGCAAATTTTCTCTATATAAAGTGGGGCAGAGTACTCTCTGAGAAGTAAGTTAAGTCAGAACTCATAGAGTTAAGACTTTGCTGAATTATTTTCAGCTCTCCCATTGAAGGAACAAGAGTCCTTTCTCCACAAGTCTACAATCTCTTTTCTCTTCCTTCTACTCTGCTATTTTTACTACCTATTCTCAAGGCCCCAATTGACTTAATCATTGGAGGGTCCTAAACTGGAGAATACCCCACTAGTTTTAGAGCTTTTCTTTGCAGGATTTGTTGTGGACTTCATCAAATTCACCAAGGAGAGTAGTCCAGTTTGGCCCAGAACTTATCTTGTTATCTATCTTCTGGAGTCTTGCAGCAATAGGTTGGTGCTAGAGGAAGGACATCAAAAATTTTGATTAAAATGGTGAACAAGAAGGTACCAAATCATCCTTTATCTGCACCATCTTCTCCTACAGATGTTCAAGAGAATACCCAACCTTCAATTATAGTTGATTTGTAATAATTCAATTACTTAGTTCCACATGTCCAAGCTCTTACTGCTGTGGTACAGTAACTTCAGCATACTACAAAGTGGCAGCAAAAAGCAGCCCTTCAAGAAGCTCAATCACATCACACTCAACAACCAATTCCTTAAGATCTTCGCCATGATCATCTTCTTGATTGTACTGATCAATTTTAGAAGTAAAATCTGCTCCACATAAGAAGCCATATATAGAAGAAGGTCTTGGATAAAAGATTCAAGATCTTGAGAAAAATTGATGGAGATCCAGGTTGGAAGCCACCTCAGGGTGGAAGAGATTTCAACTTACAATCCTCCTTTTCTCAAGAAATTCTTGATGAATTGGTTCCTTCCTAGTTCAAGATGCTTGTTGTAGAATCATTTGATGGCTCTACTAATCCTTTAGATCATCTCAAAGGCTTCAGAGCCATCATAAGATTATAAGGGTCATGCCCTACTCTATATCACCTTCCCAATCACTCTCAAGAAATCTGTAAGAATTTGATTCTCCGACCTCCAGCAAGGATCTATTTTATCTTTCGAATAGTTGGCAAAACTGTTCATCACATATTTCAGTAATAATCAGGTTCATTTGAAGAATACTAATAATTTTTTACTGTAAAACAACAAGAGGGTAAATCTCTTTGAGAATTTATAGCATGCTTTAATGCCGCCACACTGAAAGTGAAGAACTTCAATGAGTCCGTTGCAATATAGCTTTAAAGCAAGGACTCAGAAGCAATCTTCTGATCTTTTTTCTCAACAAGAAGTATCCAGATAATTATGAATAAATATTGATCTGGGTCTGAAAGTATGCTCAAATTGAAGAGAAAGAGAGCATACTCCATCAAGTGAACAAAGAAAAGGATGGAAAAAGAGGCCCCAAGAAGAAGATCATAGAAATCAACAAGATAATTCTGAACGATCTTGAAAGAATCCAAGGTCTAAAAGCCCACCTCGATGATTTGATACCTATACCTTATTATCTACTCATCAAGCTCAGATAGTAATAAAAATTAAGGATCAAAGATATCTCCGCCTACCTAATTTTATGAAAGCTCCACTAGCAAAAAGAGATAAGAGAAAATACTGTCGTTTCCATCGAGATCATGGCCATAACACTGAGGAGTGCCGACAACTTAAAGATAAAATTGAGGCACTAATCCACCAAGATCACCTCAATAAGTATGTTCGAGATCGGATAGGTCAAACTACTGATCAATGACAAAAGACCAACAATAAAATGAGCTCAACAAGCCTACTGCTAGGGTCATTAACATGATCTCAGATTTTGGTGGAATTGGGGGGGCAGTTGAGATAACTGAAAGTCTTCCAAAGCGATAGCGTATGGATAACATAATTTATTTTTGATGATGATGTTAGAGAGATTCAAACTCCTCACAATGATGTTATTATCGTCTCTATGACAATAGCAAAATATGATACAAAAGAATACTAGTTGATAATGAAAGCTCCATTGATGTGTTATTCTATGATGTATTCTAAAAATGAATATGATGGATCAGCTAAAAGAAGTTAGCATCCCCTTAATTGGATTCTCTAGAAATTCTATAGCTATGGAAGGGAAAGTCACTTTGTCTGTCACTGTAGGGGACGAACCTCGTCTGTCAACTGTAAGACTTACTTTTCTAATTATGAAAATACCATCAGCTTACAATACTATTCTTAGTCGATCTGGGCTCAACATCCTCAAAGCTATAGTTTTCACTTTTTACCTTTTAGTCTGATTTCCAGCAAAGTATGGGGTTGGAGAAATATGAAGAGATCAAATGCTTGCTAAGCAGTATTTTTTAATAGCCACAAAAACAAAAAAACTAGTAGAAGCTCTGCCGATTGAAATGCCTAATCAAAAAAATAAAATTGAGATCGACAAAAATTGAGGAGAACCAATCGAGCAACTCATTACTATTCCTTTGGGTGAAGATCTGGAGAATACTGTTCAAATTAGATCCCAGCTAAAGCCTAACCTAAGAGAGAAATTAATATTTTTTCTTCAGACAAATGTCGATGTTTTTGCTTGATCAGCTTCTAACATGCTTAGAATCTCTATCGATGTCATTGTACACAAGCTAAATATTGATCCAAAGCATAAACCAGTATAGCAAAAGAAGAAAAGTTTCACCCCAGAAAGATAGAAGGCAATAGATGAGGAAGTCCAGAAGCTCTTGAAAGCTGATTTTATCAGAGAAGCACAATAGTCAAAGTGGCTTGCAAAAGTTGTTATAGTTAAAAAAGCTAACGAAAATGGAGATCTATATTGATTATTCGGATCTCAACAAAGTCTGTCCAAAAGATAGTTTTCTCTTCCAAGATCAACCAACTTGTTGATACTATTTTGTGACACGAATTACTAAGCTTTATGGATGCTTTTTTCGGTTATAATCAGTTCAGAATGGCACCTGAGGATGAAAAGAATATAGCATTCATTACTGAAAAAGATTTTTATTGTGATAAATGATGTCTTTGATCTTAAAAATACAGGTGCCACATATCAATGCTTGGTTAACAAGATCTTCAAGCAACAATCGATCGCAATATGAAGATTTATGTTGATGATATGATGGTGAAAACTACCAAGTTAGATCTGTATATTGCTGATCTAGAAGAAGTCTTTGGAGAACTATGCAAATATCAAATGAAGCTCAACCCCAACAAATGTGCTCTTGAAGTGACTTCAAAATTTTTTTTGAATTTTCTTGTAACTCAAAAGAAATGGAAGCTAATCTTGAGAAAATTCTTGTTCTATTTGAAATGAAGCATCCAAGCTCCATCCAAGCATCCAGGCGGCGTCACTTAGTTGATTTATTTCTAGATTAGCTGATAAATATCTCCCTTTCTTTAAAATTTTATGGTAAATCAAAGACTTTAATCGGTCAGATGAATGTCGAGTTACCTTCGATGACCTTAAAAATATCTTGGTGCGGATCCATTACTATCAAAGCCAATTGAAAGTGAGTAGTTATTTATGTATTTGTCTATTTTAGCTAATGTTGTTAGTTCGATTTTAGTTCGAGATGATACAGGGATATAAAGATTGATTTATTATACAAGCAAATTACTCAGAGATATTGAAATTCGATATTCTATATTCGAGAAAATGATTTATGCTTTCATTATATTTGCAAGACAACTTCAACCTTATTTTCAAGCTTATTCTGTTATTGTCTTTACTGATCAATCTTTAAAATCAATTTTACAATGGTTTGATACTTCAGATCGGATAGCCAAATGGGCCACTGAATTAAGTGAATTTGATATTCATTATTGATCTCGATCTTCGTTGAAAGCTCAAGTGTTAGTCAATTTTATTATGGAATGCTCTATTCCTAATGAAGAATCAATCTTGGAAGGCTCGAAAAATATTGAAAAAGATTCTTACTGGATACTGCACATTAACAGAGCCTCAAATTCAAAAGAAAGCAGAGCTGATTTAATTCTGATCAGTCCAGAAGGTGTTGTTACTGAGCATACTTTAAAATTTAATTTCGATACCTCAAATAATGGAGCAGAACATGAGGTGCTTATTGTGGGACTTGAAATGGCTAGAGAGTTCGATATCAAGAAACTCAAAGTCTTTATCGATTTTCAATTTATCATCGATTAGGTACGAGATCAATTTGAAACTAAAGATTCTATAATATCTCAATATCTGTATGATGTGAAAGAATTAATAAAAAGCTTTGAAAATTTAGAGATCATGCAAATACCGAGGTCAGAAAATATTTGAGCTGATGTCCTATCTCATCTGGCCACGTTGGATTTTCTTGAACTCAAAGAGTTCTTATTGATGTTCTTGAAAAGCCTAATATTGAAGCCTTGTCAGTTGCCCAAATTGAATATGAGCCAAGCTGAATTGATCCCTTGATGGATTATATTATGAAAGAAATTCTGCTTACTGATCCAATTGAAGTAAGAAGAGTTAAAAGATAAGCCCATTGTATGTCATTCAAGATAATTATATAAAAGATCATATTCATCTTCATTACTTTAGTGCTTGCGACCATCGAAAGCTGATTATACTCTTCCAGAAGTTCAGGAAGAAATCTCTGGCAATCACTTGAGGACAGATCACTGGCTTATAAAATCATTCGACAAGATTATTATTGGTCTACAATTCAAAAAGACACTATTGACCTTGTTAACAAGTGTGATTAGTATCAAAGGTATGCCAACCTTCAACATCAGTCTGCGGTTGAACTCATTTCTATTACAGCATCATGGCCTTTTACTATGTGGAGAATGGATATTCTGAGACCCTTCCCAATAGCAATAGGGCAAAAAAAATTTAGTTATAGCTATTGATTATTTTACTAAATTGATAAAAGCTGAATCTCTGATACAAATTATTGAGAAAAATATAAAATTTTGTACGAAAATCAATTATCTATCATTTCGATTTACCTCGGATCATGATCACTGATAATGGGCGGCAATTTGATAATCAAAAGTTTAAAAATTTATTCTGAGCTCCACATAAATCATTCATTTACTTCGATTGGACATCCACAATCAAATGGAGAAGTCAAAGTTACCAATAGAACTATCCTTCAAGGCCTGAAGACAAGACTCACTGAAGCTAAAGGTCTTTGGGTAGAAGAATTTATAATATTCTCTGGGCATATAAAACTACATCTCAAAGACCAATTGGAGAAATACCTTTTAAACTCATTTTTAGAACAGAGACTGTAATACCAGTCGAGATCAGTCTACTTACGATCAGAACAGAAAATTTTCATAAGAAATAATTCAGATCGACTGAGGTCTGATCTAGATTTACTTAAGGAAACTAGAGAAAAAGCTCAAATTTGCATGGCAATCTATAAACAGAAAGTGGCCAGATATTATAATTTTAGATAAAGCCTAAAATTTTCATAAGGGGGATTTGGTTCTCTGGTGAGCTGAAGTCTCAAAATTCATGAAGCAAAGAAACTTACTCTGAATTAGTAAGGACCTTACCGGATTATCTGAAAATCTTTTGGGAGCTTATCAAATTGAAAATCTGGATGGCACGATCATTCCACGAACATAAAATACTGAAAATCTTAGAATATACTATCAATGAAATCTTTCAGTAAAGCCTTCAACTTTTGTCCCAACGAAGATATAGTTCTGATCATCTTGATATAAATATTTTATCGAAGAATTTTTCTTCATCCAAACTAGATTAGTGAAAACTGATCAAATGAGGATGATGATAAGTGAAAATCTTGTTTGATGATAGAAAAAAATAGAAAAAAAATAAACTCATCCTAATAAGGTCATGATATCCGATTAAATGAGGATAGAAATTCTTATCCAAACAAGGTCAGTATATCTGACCAAACAAGGATGAGAAAAAGACTCAAGTATCCAAATGAGATCGAAAAAAGCCGAACTAAGACTACAATAATCCCAACCAAATCAGAACGACTTGATGTGAGACACTCGACTCTGGATTGAATCTCACGAGATAATGTGAGACATCTGATCTCCGAATTGGATCTCACATCACGAGATGATGTGAGATACTCAATCTCCAGATTGGACCTCATAAGATAATGTGAGATACCCAATCTTCGAATTGGACCTCATGGATGATGTAAGATATTCGATCTCCAGATTGATCCTCAAAAGTAAAAACCTAAACACCTGATTTCCAAATTGGATTTCATGGATAACAGAATAGACTTGAAAAGAATCCGATGAAAAAGCACTAAGATCTACAAACTAGGCTTCACGAAAAGACAACACCAGTCATAATTCTATAGATGAAAGGGCCTGATCTATCACTTTAAACTTAGATAAAGTCAGAAAATGATCATCTATTATGAATGATGATATATTTTTCAAAACATCAAAGCCCAGATCCCGCTAATCAAGATCGGTGTAATTTGAAGTGAAGAGAAAATATTGACTTAAAAAATTTATTCATTGATGTATCTACAGAAGCCCACATTGGGCTAATACAAAAGTTTGAAAAAAAGGGAGGAGAAAGAGGATATTTAGGCCTTAGCATGAGGATACTTGCTGAAGAAGCTGGAGCAGGATCTTTGTCAGTCAGTTCCACTAGGGCGACTTCGACGATGGAGATCTCGATCAGACTGGCTGGGACTTTAGTTGGAAGAATCTCAGTACAAAGAGTGGTAGGTAGCTCCGTAATGCAGATCCCATAAGTGATCCTGGAGGTCACTTCGATTGTTGCTGCCAGAGATGCCTCCATAATGATCTTATTGAGATCAAGGTTTGGAAAGAGCTTGATGATCAAACTCCTATAGCTTAAGAAGCCATAATCAAAAGCTCCTTCTGAAGCCTCCATGATCTTGTTCTGAAAGATGTCTGAGTTCTTATAATCTTCAATGATCCTTGACAGACTCTCCTTATCCTTATCAAGCTGCCTCTGATATAAAAGGAGAGCCTCATCACATTTTGTGATCACAGATTCAGCCTCCAATTCAAAAATCCTCTCTACTTGCTTTTGTAGCTTATCATCTTGATCATTCATCTGAAGCTGGTTGTTCAGAAGCTGCATATTTTTTCCTTCAAAGAATCCATTTTCTCTTAGAGCTGCTTCTCAGCCCTCTGTTATTTCACTTTCTTTGGCAGCCTTCTTCTCTGCTGCCTTCTTGGCCTCCTCGGCTGCTTTCTTAGCCTCTTCAATCACTTTCTTGATCTCCTTCTCAGCCTTGAGCCTCTCTTCAAGAGACTTCTTATTTTTGAAGAATCATATCAGGTGCTTATTGAGCAACCTGAAAAATATGGTCGACTGTAGAAAGAAGAGAGAATAAACATGGTCAGATCGGTGAATTACCAATGTAAAAAAAGAGAGAGTAAGAGAAGGTGAAACTTACATCCAGAATACTGTTAAACCCGAAATTTATTTTTGCTCAAAAGAAAGGTCTCTTCTCTGAGCATCCAGATTCTTTTGAGGTATCATCATGTAGAGCAGGTCTCTGCCTAGCCTCAAAGTCTCCAAGAGTGATGTCTTAGAAGATCGACTTTCTCCGATGAAGAAGATGGTAGGTTGACATCGGGAGTCTGGGACTTTGACCATTGATATATTGATCAAATTGACTTCGTCAATTTTGGAGGAGGTGCCAGAGAAGGCACCTGCTTTGGTCATGCAAGCTCCTTTGGAGGTGGATGGGCCACCTCAGTAGATTGCCAGCTTGACTTCACTGATGGTGCAGTAGAAATTGGAGCAGCATTCATGTCTATTATTATTGCCCCAGGTGATGATTGAGGGTGGCCAATTTTGATGGGACAGCAGTCTCCTTACTCCTTTTTGGAGCAGGCTGATCAATTGAATCTTACTTTATCTTCTTTACGTTAACCAATCTTTTCGGATCGAACCTCATTATTGTTGATGTACAACGATATTATTGTTAATGTCGGACTTATGTTGGAGAGAGATTTGATTGATGCCAGCATCAAACAAGGACTGATCGGACATCAGTAGGCTCAACTCGGGTACCTTCATACTCAGAAGTTCTATAAAAGCTTCCTCAACCCCAGGTTATATTTTATTATTTGAGTTCTATTTGATTTCGGATTTATGCCATTTACAGCTAACACCCCATGGAACATTAGAAGAAACAAAGAAAAATAGTTTTTCCAATTGTGTATTGAAGAAAGAAGAGCATGACCAAATTTACACTTAGGTCGGGTGAAAATACCACTAGTCTTTTCATAAGGATATTCTTTAGGATGACTAACATCTTAAAAAGAGAGATCCTAAGTTCTATGACAGAAAAGTTACAGCAGATGATAAATACTATGATCATCCTAATAGCATTTGGGATAACATAGGTTGGATGGAGTCTATAAAAGTTTGAAATGTTACTAAAAAGGGATGTAAAGGAAATCGAAGTCCAGACCGAAGTGCCTCATCATAAAATATGACATAACCTTCTAGAGGTTCAGTAACCCTCTCATCTCGATCTGGAGCTATGAGCTAAAATTCTTCAGGAATTGAATATTTTTTTTAAGTTTCTGAAGATCGAGATCGATCAGGACAGATTATTCAGTATCAGGACCGAAGTAATCCAAAAAATCCTTTATAGGAGATTCTGGATCCTTTCGATGTGAAGTACTGACTTCAGCTGTTGCTCGAGGTGAATTTTTCACCTCAAACTCGAGTAGTGGTTGGGTTGATCGAAATACTCGATTGCCCTGACTCATCTCATTACTGCTATCAGAAGATATTTTTTGAAATGGGGAGAGAAAAATAGATGAAGAAAATGGGAAGAACTATCCAAAAGAGGAAAATAGGGATTACAGAAATCTAAAATCCGGGGTTTATATGAAAAGGAAGCCGAGGATGAAAGAGTCACCTAATAGACATAGAAGAAGTTCTGAAGAAGCTTTTGAAGAACTTTTCGCTTCTTTCTTCTCTGACTCCGGTGATACTGAGGGGTCTCTTTTCCAGCTTCGATGATGTCGAAGAAGCTCTGAAAAAATTTCAGCATGACTTCTACATGAAGAAAATAGTAAAATAATTTTTAAACGGAGTACCAGCTTTTTATAGAACATATCGACAGTTCGAATTGATTAGCCTTACTGGCATATCAACGCCACTTGTCAGTAATCTGACGATTCTATAGAAAATCAGTTTGACATAGCTCTTCTTGATTGAGCTATGCAGGAAGGATCCATGTGATAGCTTGAGCAACCAATAATGGTGTGACACCCGGTGCATGCACGTTTGGGCACAGCCATCTAAATAATAATGAGCTCCCAATTCTCTAAGTGCTTATAATTACTAAATCTGATGGATCGTTTCTAAGAAACAGCGTATCTCTTCAAATGATTAAAAAATTAATATTTTCAATCATCAATAGTACGGTGCATTTATGATGACAATACAAGTCTGATGAGATCTCCGAAATGGACTTTCCACACCCGATGTGAAGAACTTCACTTTGGTCAGGAAAGTGGGGGGCATGTGTTGATACAATAATTCAACCTCATCATCTAGTCACGTGGCAACAGATTATTATCTAGATTATGAATATTTCTCCGGATCACGTCGGTCGTTTATCGATCTGCATTTTCAGTTTGTCATTTTATTGACTTAACTTGATCAGAGCTTATCTTTTCTTAAAGTATAATGCTTATCTTAGCTTTCTGCCTGAATTATGTCGGTCTTTAGCTGATATGATTATAAGGCACTGAGAATACTTGATACTCAGTCCAGCCAATTACCGACCTAAGGTGAATCATGTCGGTAATATACCGATGTAAGTCCTAGAATGCAAATGATTATTTTACAGCTATTATCCAGCTCAGCATTACTTGTCTTCCAGCTATACTACAGCCAATCACCACATGAGCAAATATCCCATGATCTTTATACAGCTGACCATTCTATTATAACAAACTAACGGCCTAATAAATTGAGTAAATATGTTTTATATAAAGGGAGGCAGGGTACTCTCTGAAAAGAAAATCAAATCATAACTCATAGAGCAAAGATTTTGTTGAATCATTTTCAGCTCCCCCATTGAAGGAAATAAGAATCCTCTCTCCATTTGTCTACAATCTCTTTTCTCCTTCTACTCATCTGTTTCCACTACCTATTCTCAAAGCCCCCAACTGATTTAATCATTGGAGGATCCTAAACCGGAGGGTATTTCACTGGTTTTCAGGATTTTTCTTTGCAGGATTTATTATGGATTTCATCGAATTCATCAAGGAGAGTAGTTCAAGCCCAAGACCGATTTTGTCATCTATCTTTCGGAGCCTTACAGCAACATGACCTATTATTTACTCAAAAAATTAGAAGTCTAATTAAATATTTATTAGTCATTAATAATTGGTGGTTATAAACTTTAATTATATATTTATAAATATGGATATCATTTAAAGTTTCTGGACTTTATTAAAGATAGTTTACAGAGAGGCTAATGCAGTGGCTAACTGGCTGGCTCCAAGGAGGGATGACCTGCTCATCAACTTTTCCTCGCTCTTCCCCATATCATCCGTTCAGATGTTGTGGTGGTTCTTCACTTGAGAAACTATTAGTTTTTATGTTTTGGTGGTTCTTGTCTGTCTCTTTCCATTTTGGTTTTGTCCAGGTTATCAAAAGAAAGACAGTTGTACAGTGTCATTTAGAGGTGTTAGAAGTTTTATTATTACAGTTTTCAGAAAGTGGCAAGCATTAACGTGTTGCAATTTGTAAGGTCATCTTTGCATCTTTATAAGCAGATATGTGGTAGTGAATGAATGTATGGTGAAGAATTTGTTAATTGGAAAGAGAATTTAGCCTTTGGTTTTGGAGGAATTCTCCTTGCTATCTTTTTCTCATCTGTCCTTGGTATATTCCTAGTGGGAGAAGTGTTTATCTGGTTCCACTAACGCCACTTATCTCCGGCTCGATGTTCTTTCTGGTGTCACAAACATGTAGGTAACATGTACAATAATACATAGAAGACATATAGAACGTCAATTCACACATCCAAGCATCTGTCTTGATTTCTTGTATCATCATTCCAATTATACTCCGAAGCAATTAATTTCATATAATTTTGCAATTTATAGCAAATTAATAATTAGGATGGAACAATGTATCTTGTTTCAAGGTCTCAAGAGTAGATCCTAATCCCAAATAATGCATGATTTTAGCAGTCATTTTCAGTCATTTTTTTTGATGGGTTGGGTTAGATCCCATTCTATTCCCTGTTTCAACTATGATCAATTCTAATCCCTGGATGCGGTCTTAATTTAGAATATTATAATAAATCTTATGTATATTCTTGATCTCTTCCTCTTCAATTCATCAAAAAGGATGAATTCAAGTTTTAGAAAGCTTTCATGATTCATTTTTCTTTCTGTTGCCATCATATTTGATTGGAAATTTTCTATAAGAAACCTCCTTTTATTTTTATTTTGATGGAAAAATGATGTAATTATATGAACCAAAAAAAACAACTCTAAACTCTCCATCTTGGATATTGTTGGGAACTCTTTCCTAATGGCAAATCCAAAGTTCAAATCTTGGATATTGTTGAGAGAGAGAGAGACTCATGTTTCTCGATCTTGCTTCCTCTTTTTTTTTGGTAGAACACGATCTTGCTTCTTTTATCCCACTGTTATAGTTCTCTCCATTGAAATAAATAATATGGCATATTCAAAATGTTCAATTCATTTTCCCATACAGATTTCTTCCCCTCTATATAATTTTCACACGTTACCATGCAAGGGTCATGAACTCAATTAGTAGTTGATATTACTCGTCTATTAAAGAGCTAGTAATGATGCAATATGGTAGTCAAAATTATGCTTTCTTGCTCAAATTGATGCCAATGGGAATGGTTTCAGAGAATAGACCTGTAGGCTTTGTCATTTGACCACCTTCATGTGGTCAATTCACTCATGTTACTTCACAGATCGTGGAACGAATGATGGTGTAGGAGCAACTCTTGATATTCTTTTTGTGATGACTAGGATGCCATAGCAAAAGTGGAAGACAAATAAGACTCCAACTTCCCAACAAGACAACCATGGATTGCCATGTCTTGTTATTACATGTACCATTGAGACAAGATGTCTCAGAACCAAGAATTCAAAGATAAAAGAACATGGGATTCCATGTCACAGTTTGCATCCTCTTTTATACCAAAGTTAATATGCTGCATCGATGAAAATGGCAATGACATAATAGCGCAATGCGTTTGTGCAAGGTATCCAAACTGTATTAAACAGTAAAGCTCATAAATTTCTCCCAGATCTCAAGATTCTGATGTCCAAATTGAACTAGATGATATACCTACCAAAAGTAGGGGAAAAAAATTTAATGATGAATGACTCCTGCAAATGCTCAAGGTACATCTTAAATTGTTCCACAAGCATCAACACATATATTTAAATGGTAGCAACTTAATCACGGTTAAGAGAACAATGTAAACAATCCTCGATATCCCAATGTATTGACCTCTCTATTATTGACCATTAAATTGGAAATAATATGCGTGCGTTCTTAAAGTTCAGACCATAAACTTAAGCTGATATGAGGCCTCAGAAGCCGAAGAGGGTGATATCTCAACTAGTAAGAGCGTGGAAGTATAAGCAAAGGAGAATGGTTGTGCCTTCAAGACCACAATTAAATCCAACCCAAAGTTTAAGCTAAACCGTCCAATATGGGATAATTTCTCAACACTTCTATCAGGTTTCATAACGAGAAATAATAGGCACTAGTAACACATATTAGTGGTCGATAAAATCACTTAGAGCCTGTTTAGATGTCCAGGCCCAAAATCATACGGAATTCATGGGTTTGGACTAGTGTAACTAAAAAAAAAAAGCCTGAGCTAGGCTTATATTTTCAATATCCAGAGGCCTTTGGAGTGGACATCCAAACTCATGAGATTTGGGCATGGATATCCAAACAGGCCCCATAAAACCTTGCATCCCATCTTTTCCTCAGAAAAAGGCGAGTCCATGAGATTGCAAAATTTCATGCATGATTATTTGCACCAGATGCATAAACTATAACAAATAGAAACATGTTAACTTCTTCCCAATATGAACTCTAATGAAGTGGTCCAAATGCAATATAAAACTTCCTGTACAGCCAGCAAAAAATAAAAAGCGCCAAAATTGCATTTTCAGTCTGCCCATCTTTGAGCTGCTAAACAAGAACCTTAATTTCATATGGATTTCCATAAATAAATAACATTTAACACCATAAGCTTCATCTCTCTAAGATCAAGGTCCAGTCTAGATGGTTCTGCAGGTACGAAATGTAAATACCAGTTGCAGCAACCACATCATGGTTAGAGAAACAATGTACATAGTCCTCAAATAAACTTGTCATCTGATACAACAAAGCATTACTAGATTTGACCATAATGACAGATATGGTGATCATTTATTTGCCCAATCCAGACTTGGATAGAGCTCTTTTTTTCTTAAAAAAATAATGATAATTAAAACTGTCACTAGCTCCAGTGATTAAAAAATATGGGTAACAGTAGCAAAATCAAGATGTTACATCACAGAATTAAATTTCATACTAAAAGAAAGTAACAGTCTATCGTACAGCAAAAGAAACTAAAAATGGACATTTAACGGCCATTAACGAAATTAATGCTCAAACAAAGATCACCATCTAAATGGCCATTATATGAATCATAACAGGAAGCCTCCAAATCAGCTGTTATAGCATTATAACAGTCATTAGTTTTAAACATGTTTCCACGTCACACTGCTAATGCAGAACACATTCCAAGAAACTAATATAAAATTTGTCTTAAGCCTAGTTACTGGAAGCATGTTGGGTGAGTGCTTTACCTAATTAATTTAAAAAAAAATTATTTATGAAATAATCTAATTTTTAACTTATTTATTAAGTGATGCAAACAGTATAAAACGTTATTCAAAATAGCATTTTATGATGGCCACGTCACCATCCTTTTCCACCCATTTTTCATGTGGACGACAAAAAAAATAAATAAAATAAAATAAAATCATCATTTCAAATGGTGTTTTCAAAAACGTCATTTGAAATGATGATTTTAATTATTAATTCATCAAAAAAAGAGAAAAATAAAAAATAGAATTATAATTTAATTTTTAAAAATAAAATTATAATTTGATTTAAACAAAAATCATCATTCAAATTAGTATCCCTATTTCAAATTATCTTTTAAAAAATATCCGAAAAAAAATTGGTGTAAAAAAATAAAAAATA
>KE504873.1:593062-621983 GCA_000441515.1 Elaeis oleifera
TACTACTTCTTCTTCTTTCTTTTCTTTTTCTTTTTTCTTTCTTTCCTTTTCTTTTCTCTTTTTCCCCTTCTTCTTCCTCTCTTCTTTGATGGAACAAGGGACCCTTTGATCCCTTAGTTCCCGAAATGGAGTACCCCAACCGGTGCTGCCCATGGTCGAAAGGGCAAACTATGGCAACGAGCCCCACGGACCTTGGTCCCATGACCGATGGTGACAAACGATGCTGAAAATCAAGAAAAATTTATGAAAGAAACAGAGTATTAATAATCATATTTTTTAAAGAATTTTCGACAACTATTAGGCTAAAATCTAAGCTTTAGGAACTAAAGAAATTGAGAGGAAGATCATCCGAGTGAGTTACCTTGTCTTCGATGAAGATTGGTTGATTTTTCAGCAGATGAAGTGAAAATAAACTGTCAGAAAAGAGGGAAAAAAGGGTAGTGAATGGCGACGATCTCCAATGAGGAAAAAGTGAGGGAGATTGGGGCCTTTAAATAGACAGCTATGGGATGAGTTTGGGATCAATTCCAACTAAGATTCCTAGTTGATTTAGGATTTCTTTTCATCAAAGGAGTGGAGAAGGAAGAGAGCTCCTTCGGGAGTTCCTTCCCATCATATTTTCCAATTTCCATCTCCCACCATGTTTTCCAGCACGTGCAACACATGTGCTGGCTTATCCTCCATTTTTTGTGTAAGTTGGGTCTGGTAGGTTTTGGTTGGGTATTACATTCTTTCCTCTTAAAAAAAAAATTGCCTTTGAAATTTGTCACTTGGAATTCATAGTTCTAATCTAATCCTTGAACATTTTGGTTTTCAATCCTCGATGTAATTTTCATCATTAAATCATTTCATAAGAAAAGGTCAATACCACATGAGCTGATCTGAATCAGAACATTCATTTCTTATAATCGAAATCAGCAGCTTAATTCCAAACAAGAATATCAGATTTCTTGCAAAAAATATCAATTGCTCATGATTTAATCGATCTGTTTCAAGACCATAAATAACTTTAATATACTCTTAGTAGATGTACGTCCGAGTACAAAATCTAAGACCGATAAACAATCTCACATTCTTTCTAATAGATAGAGAAACATATACTTCAAATCTAAGAGAAAAGAAATCTATTACTAAATATTCTAAATCCACAATCAAGAATCAACGGTCCACTCATCCAAGACTCAAGATGCTAAGAATTTCCTTAGCATGGTAGATAAGAGAGCTACTTGTGAAAAATCATATAGCGACATCCAAAACAATCCAAAATCAAAAGCATCATCCTTTCCATTATCAAGTCCTCTACAAGGAATATCAAATCATATCATCTATCATAAATTTTTTTAATTCAAAGAATCAATATTACTGACTGACTCAAAATAATCCAGATCACCATGCTTCCATCGTGCACTCTGATTTAAACCATCAAATTTTCTTAGATTCACCAAATAATTTCGACCAAAATATTACTCTATACTATAGATGGAAAAGATCTAAAATTTCAAATTCCAAATAAAGCCAATGATGAACTTTTGATCTCATCCCTAATTTTTGCCTAAAGCAGAACCATCTTGATTAACCCTTGGATCCATTAACACATTCAAAACCATCATATAGGTTTACTATAATTCAATACGAATTAAATTTTAATTCTCTTATCAATTCAATTAGACAATTCTAAATCAAAATTCTATAAGCAAATTAATAAGAAAAATCTTCTGATGCTCCACCAAGTTACGACTTAAATCCAAACATATAAGTAAACTAACTCAATCATCTCTTTTAAAGTTTCTTCCAGATCTTTGACATCCATCAAAATCCTTCTATAGCAATCATAGAAGTCTCTTAAATCAAATCTCCATGTAATACCAAAAACCAATGCACAACCCTATTGGCAAGATCTAAAAACTAGTGCACAACCCCCATTGGTAGGGTCCAAAAACCAATGCATAACCCTCATCAGTAGGATCCAGAATACTAATATATAACCCTAATTGGTAAGGTCCAGAACATAGGCTAAGAGCTTAAATTCAATGCATATCAAAGCACTTTTGCAAGATAACATATATATCATAATTTCATTCAACATAAGCATATTCCATAAAAAATCAATAAACTATAATATTTCAAAATATCAAAATTTCAAATTACTTCCATTCAAAATACAATTTCATTAATCAAACATAAAGCAAAGACTAATTATTTGCTTTTAAATAAATTATGAATATCTTGAAAAGATGGTTAATTACTCTATCTCTGCAGAATACTGAACGGACAGATTCAATCAATCTTGAAAGCATCCTTTAGAACCTATTATTCAAAATATATTCTTCTATCAGTTTTAAGCCACAACTAATAAAAAAATTCTAAGTTTTGACATCCTCACAAGGTTGACAAAAGCAATAGTATCCAACATCCTAATTGATTCAACCAAGATAATTTTATCTGATTATGATTAAAATAGAAGACAGATAGTTCAACAAGGGTCGATGGTGATCAAATCTTGTGATGCTTATAAAGGCTCGGATGGTGTAGACATGTTGTCAAACTAATAGAGATTCAAAACCCCCTAATAAAATCAACCTAGAATCAAAGCAACAAGTTAGGTTCACTATGTTCATAAATCATGTAGAGAGAAAATATTAGAGAGAAAACTAACAAGATGGAACATGACCGATCAAACAATGCTGTCCGACACTCCAATCGATTTGAACAAGGTGATTTAATCAAATCATGATTAAATTAGTATACAAATGGTTCAATAAAAATCATAACTGATTGAATCTAATGATATTCAAATTTGATAAAGGTAGATACCGACATGCTGTCCAGCGACCGCGAATCAGAACTCTCTTTACTAAAATTTGATTAGAATCATTGAAAGAAAGCCCTTTATTTGATCAATCTTAGAAAATAATTCATAAAGAGAGAAACAATTCTAATAGAGAGAAAGTTAGACTTTTTAGAAAGTGGGGATGCAAGCTCAGAGAAGGGAGAGAGAGAAGAGAGAAACTCTCTCTTCTTTCTTCTTTTCTTGGTCTTTTTCTTTCTTTTCTCTTTTTTTCCTTCTTCCTTGTTCCTCTCTTCTTTGACGGAATAAAGACCCTTGATCCCCTTAGTTTCTGAAATGAGGGAGTCCCCCAGCGAGTGCCGCCCATGCCCAAAAGGGCAGATCACGGCAATGAGACCCACGGACCTTGGTCTGGTGACCAACAGCGAAAAATGACACCTAAAATCAAGAATAATTTACAAAGAAATAGAGTATTAATAATCAGATTTTTAAAGAATTTTCGGCAACTATTAGGCTAAACTCTAAGCTTTAGGAATTAAGAATTGAGAGGAAGACCATCTGAGTGAGTTACCTTGTCTTCGACGAAGATTGATTGATTTTTCGACAGCCGAAGTGAATATAGACCGCTGACGATCAAGAAGAAAAGAGGGAGAAAAAGGCAGCGAACAGCAACGATCTCCGTTGCAGAAGAAGTGAGGGGATTGGGGCCTTTAAATAGACAGCTATGGGAAGAATTTGGGATCAATTCCAACTAAGATTCCTAGTCGATTTAGGATTGCTCTTCACCAAAGGAGTGGAGAAGGAAGAGAACTCCTTTAGGAGTTCCTTCCCATCATATTTCCACCTCCCACCGTGTTTTCCAGCACCTGCAACGCACGTGCTGGCTTATGCCCCCTTTTTGTGTAAGTTGGGTCTGGTAGGTTTTGGGCTAGGTATTCAGATTAAGCAAGGGGGATGGAGGGAGAAGGGGGCCAATTCTTGTCATCTTTCTCAAAAGAAGGGGCGAGAGGGAGGAAAGGAGGGAAGAAGGGATGCGTCAGCGATGGGAGTGAAGTTAGTAGTCCCAACCGCCGCAAAAAGTGAAGAGGAAGGAGGCAGTACCAATTCCTAGTCAAGACTAAAAAGTTTCAGCCTCAATTGACCCAACCTTGCAAGCCAACAAACCTCTAGTCAAGCTTACCAAACATTGGTCTAGGCTTGGTGGACCAGACCAATTCTGCACAAATCTTAAAATCAGCAAGTTGTTGAGCTGATTCCAAGTCCTCTTTACCTTTCTAGAATGCCATGGAGAACAAATAATAATTGTTCTTTATAGGCAAATTTTAAATCCCATAGGATGGGGCTATCCCAATTTTCCTATGGAATAGGATGCGCTGCCATCCCGCCTTTCTCGACACTTGGGATGGGATTTTCCAAGACATCCCGATCGAGATGCTGGGATGCTGGTAGGACGGTCCAATCGCGATACATAGGATGATACCCCATTCTAATGTCCCATAGGATGTCTGACTGGAACCTGAATCCTTATTTAGAGGTACCATGACTTAGGACATTATAAAGATTGCTTTCCATGAGATCGTTTGAACACATTCCTCCACTTTCATGTTAACTCTTCTTAAGCAAAGCTTTGAAATCGGTACTGAAGGTGGCATCAGCTTTTTGTTAGATATTTATGGTCCCAGTTTTTTGCTAGACCTATGCCATACTAGTCAATCCCATAGAGTGCAAGGCAATGTCCTACTCTTATACCAGGATACCCAAAATTAATTTGTTTAAAATAGTTACTTTACTATCATAGTTTAAATAATTTACTATCATAGTGGTTAAAGGGCACACACGTGCAAAGGTGCATGGATTCGAACTCCATACACAGCAATTTGCCCCCAAGAATATTAGCTAACAATATTCTTTTAAAGAGAAAAATGCTAGCCATGGGATTTGGACTCATGCAGATGGGTTCTCATGTCTTCCCTCTTAAAACTTTGGCAAGTAACAACTTTATTTAAATTAAATAAATAAAATGCTTAAAATAGCATAATGAAATATCTATTGAAAAAAAGGTGCTCTTATCGCCTCTCTCCCCATCACCTTCACTGATCACACTCTCTCTTCCTCTTTCCCCCTAGGGTTTCTTCTTCTTCCTTGGATTGAGCTGAGAGGAAGTAAGAGACAAAGAGAGAGAGATGGATCCAAACCTCCATCTCTTCCACTCATACTATTTTCCACTCTCGAACGGCCATCTACTGGCACACCCTCCATGGGATATGCACCGACCCTCTCTATGTCATTTTCCTGGAAGCTCCTGCCCTCTTGCCAATGAGCTAGGTATGCCTTAAACTACCCGGATTAAAATGCCTTTGAATTGCCCATACTGGGTTCGGCACTAGTAGCTATCGATCCATTTGGTTGGGATGCACAAAGTGACAATAGTACCGGCCAAACTTGGGACCGTACAAATATATCCGGTGCTTATCAACCCAACCAAGTCTATGATGCCTCGATTTTACACGTTTTGATGACCTAGGGCCATCCTAGTGCCAGGATCTTGCTAAAATAGTGTCATATTAGTTGTACCATCCCATTCCAATGGTATTTAAAATCTTTTTTTGTCTAAACCATCAACTTCTATACCAACATGATCTGGATTAAAATGAACAAATTAATCCCCAAATTCAGAGCATAAAACACCAAATAAGAAGATCTAGAACGAAATCAAAGTCTAAAATAAATCAAAATGAAAAGCTTCCACCTATTAATCAAGCATGGTCATAGCGAACTTACCGGTCTTCCTCAAATCCAGCCTACACATTTTTGAATGAATTCACACATCTTAGAGACAAGAATCCTTCAACCAAATAGCTTTCCTGGCTAAGCAGTGAGGTGATTCTCCCATGAATAAAGATGGAGGAAGACAAAGGGAACCAAGATGAATGGAATATTTATGAGAAAATGATTGAAACCAATGTTGTTAAGATCGGCATCAAGTTGTAAATTGTAAAAGGGGTAGATCGGATTGGATCGTGGACTATAAAATTTTCTCTGATTTCTACATAAATTAGAAATTTAAAATGTATGAAAATTAAAAATAGTTCCACTATAAAGAAATTGAATGATCAAAAAAGTCCATACATATAAGAATCTAATTTCCACCATCGCAAACCCATATATAGCATGTCTAATAAGACAAGCATTATGTCTAGTTATTCTAGATAAACCTATCGATTCAATCAAATCATGTTTAACCAATGGTTATAAAGAAGTCTTCTGCCGATTTATCTTAATTCCAAAACTCTAATTTTTCTTTCCCTGACTTTTAGAAGTCAAAAACCATTATAATTGACCTTATTGAATATAAATAAGTAATTCTAAAGGTCTTATAGTCCACAAAATTATATTTAAGAAAATCCACATTAATTAATATGTAACATAAATCTTATCATCCAAAACTAAACCTTATCTAGTGATGTGATCCGGTTCTCATAGAGTGACTTTTATCTGGATCATCAGACCCAAATTGTCAGTTGTAAGATTTTAACAATAATAGTTGAAGGAAAACTAATTGACTGAACCCAAATCCAAATGATCAAACCCCACCACCAAAATGAGATTTGGCAAGAGCCGATTGACTTGTTGATAAGAGGCCTTTTATATAGAATATTAAGATTATGCTTTCACAATGCATGGATTTGTATTAGATATATTTACACATCATACTTGGGAACTTTGATATCATGAAGGTCATGACCATGTTCATTAGACATATAAGATACACTAAACTAAATGCATATTAGCATTTATAGGTAAAAAATTCCACAACATGTAAGATTCCATGGTACAGACACTAGAATATATGATACATGGAAACAATGTCATGCCCATGTTGATAGGAATTCCTCTAATGCCATGCAAGGTCCCATGGCATGCATCATGAAAATTAATTATGGGGGTTCTCTATAATAAGCAAAGATTAGAATTGGCTCATCCTACTCTACATAAAACTAAACATGGAAAAGGCCCTACAAAGAGGTCTTTGGCATGTTAATACTTGCTTGGAAATGCCATGGTAGTAGCTTTTGCTTTTGCTCTTTACCTTCTTCTGCATTTTCCACCAATTATTTATGTATGCACACTATGACATGCTATCTATTGCCTATTCTATATCACAATGACTTCCAACCTAACAATATTTATGCTATGAAATCGGTAGCAACTTGTGCATAACACGTAAATGCCTAGAGTAGTAACAAAAGATGCCTAGGTATGATGTTGAAGCCTTATGAAGATCACAAAATCCAAATAGGTTTGGCATCATGTGTGGATGAGTTTCTTGTGGCATTTTGAATTTAGAAAGAATGGATGCAATTAGAAGACTATATCGTTTCAAATCGTAAGTGCTTAAAGATGTTAATTAGTCTTAAACTATTGCTTTAACATGCATAAAAAGTCTACAATATGACAATGTGTTTATTATACGACAACTAAATACTTTGGTCTGTTATCGAATGGTTCCTTACTCAGGTTTACAATATCAAACCTTGGTAGTTTGGTTGGTTATTGTGCAAGGACAAAAGCTTGTGTCTGTGTGTTGATATGTTGTTCAAGCTTGACACATACCTCTCTGCATCATGATACTTGAATGTTATTCTACTTAGGTTGAAAAGAAGAAATTTGGTTGGATAGGATAAAGATGAAAAGAAATTTATTTTAGGAGACACTGCATACAATGCACAAATAAGTCAACATGGTAATGCTCACTTTGGTGAGATATGACCTCTAGATACATAAATCCTGACTATCGTTTATCTCATATTGCTATGAACAAGTCAACCCCAAAGACAAGCCCTCTATAAACATTCCAATTAAGCCTTATTAGTTGTAACAACCAAGTGATTAGGAAATGGCAATCTCTGACCTCTGATTTTACAAATTCTAATTCTGCACTTTCGATACTATAAAATATGTGGCTTAACATATGTGATCTGTGTTGATGCAGGCTATCCTAGGTGCCTTAGTGTTAATGTTAAATGGAATGTATTTGGCCTGGTTTGGCATTCGTGATTTGGTATTGTAATTTGGCATGCTCTCGTTGGTCATAGTTCAACTACTTGTCCTGCAGGCTTTGGTTCAGGTTATATGATTCCTAAGTTTCAATTATTGTGAAAGGTGCTACATTTGTGTAATTATATGGTCCCAAGTTCTTGTAATCTTTCCATAACTATGATGAGTGCCCAAGTCATGTGGTTCCATCATGCCATGTTCTTATTACCATGTACATGATATTGTCTTAGGTTTCAATTGAAGGCCTGAGTTTGATGAGGTAGTCATTAGATCCATCTTGCATGAGTTCAACATGCATAATAGATCACTTAAGGGTCCTTGCCTCACCAGACCATAGGTGAGTGCCTGTAGCACTTTTGACAACACTGTGTCAATAGCCTAGCATCGTTCACCATGCATCATCATTCCTCTTGTTTTCTCCTTTCTCTCTTTAGTTCTTTTCCCAACTTCTACTTTCTCCAGTAGTATATTCATTTCCTTTACCTACAATTACTTTTCAAAAGAAATTACTGTAATTTGATTTCTGCAAGATAGCATATGTGTGCAAGGTTGAATCTCTCAAAAGCATTAGATACTGAGCACCTAGGAAGGAGGATCTATAGCTAATTTCCAAAGACATTCTAAAGCACTCATGGCACCCTAGTAGAATTTTCCTGCTACCAAAAGCGACTAAAGGGTCGGCCTTGAAGCCACCAAGCATATGCACCAGAGTTGTTATAAATTCTGAAGGTAGGATCCACTCGTACACATTACAGGATTTCATATGATTGTGAAAATAGACTTTCGAGGATCTTATTAGGATGGATTGAATATAGCATAGCATTTCAAAGGTGACAGGTATAATAATCTCGAACGAATACTCACTTTCATTTCTCTTATTTTTACTTGATTTGTTTGTTTCTTTGGCACCAAGCATGTGCATCAGAGTTGTTATAAATTCTGAACGTAGGATCCACCCGTGCACATTACAGGATTTCATACAATTGTGAAAATAGACTTTCGAGGATCTTATTAGGATGGATTAAATATGGCATAGCATTTCAAAGGGAATACTCACTTTCATGCCTCTTATTTTTTCTTGATTTTATTATTTTCTTAGGCAGCCCAAGGCTATTGTTTTCACCTTGCATAAATTGCAACAAATAATAAGTAAAACTAGTATCTTATGTTCAAAGTCATATGGATAATAAGCCCTGAAAAGGTGCATCATTTTTTAAACTGATTAAATTCTAGAGACCTGAATGCTTACGTTCAGATTCTTTTCCTTCTGAATCTAGCAATTCTTAGCACATCAACTTGACTAGGAATGTACGCCACAAAGAAAATTACAAAGATGCTAACATGAAATTAACAAGCCAATAAATTGCATATTCAGTGGATAAGGTCCTTACACAGTTACACCTACTTACCAGACTGTTTGGTAGATGCCGCTCCTCTACCAGTGGCAAAACTCAGTCCACTCCATCGAGAGCCATTCTGGAACTGTGGAACTGAACTAGGCGAATTAGAGATGCTTTTAGATCACCAATAAGAATGTCATCCATTGACCTACATATGTTTTAATCTGAAGATGTATGTTTCTTGGACTTGTTTCTGCTGATCAGCAACAGAGGCTTTGCTTGCCATGTCAATGATCTCATCTGCATCCTTTTCATCAGCATCTTTTCCCAAACGATTATAGCTGAAATTCAAGACCATCAGTGATGAAGATCTATTTTAATGTAACACAGAATACCTGTTGAAGGAAAAACAAGCTATTTTAAAAATATAATGAAATTAAACATAATTTTGGACATATTTGGATACCTACATCTAGGTTTAAGTGAACCCTATTTGCAGGGGTTGGCACTTTTCAGTTTTGGTTAACCATAAAAAAGGGATGACCCATTGCACAAGGTTCCCACCATTGCAATGACTAAAGAGAATCAAGCATACATAGCCTTACCCCACATGTGGAGAGGCTATTTTCGTGTTTTGAACTTGTGACATCCAAGTCACAATGCATACTACCCTGCCATTGCACCAAGCCGCACCCTCTATTTTTGGATTGTCATATGTTGACCAAAATTCTAAGTCAAACTACAGTTGAGGCTCTTTTACAATATTCTGTCTTACAGCCAAATTAATCTAGACAAACTATTGCAACTGCAAAAGGCTCTAGAAATATTTATCATGGGTTATGTTCCAACAATGGTAGTGGTTGGTAGAGACATAACTAATAGTACCACCAAATGCAGTTACAATTCTCTATTACCGGCGAATACACATAAGATTTTATTTATTGCAACTTCAAACTTACAAACCAAACATGGAAATGTGGTTGCAAATGCAGCAACTACAATTGCATGTAACCCCAACTATATGCATTTCCCAGCTACAAAAATCCAAATGCAACCTTATAGAATAAGCTATGGTTATGAGGGTGAAGCTTCATAGTCTTAATTGACATCTTGTAAGCTTGCATTGAAATAGTGGAGCTGAGAACAGAATCCATCACATCATTCAACATATATTAAATTGTAGCATAATTACATTACAACATGTTCAAGAAACCAGGCCACAAGATTATAATTAATAAACATGTTCAATAGTAGGGTCACTTTGTTTTTTAGGAGATGTAGGACATTGTTTGATCTCTCTCATCAGACTCAAACTAATAAAATAGCAAGTGCAACCATCTGAGATTGTTGATAACTATTGATCTGCTCACTAAGCATGGTAAGCATAAAATTAGTACTACCGTAGAAGAAGCAAAGTCACATAGAACGAAACATCTGTCCATATTCTTTTTTTCCCCTTCTCTAAAGAAGAAAGAATAGAGTTTGAGAACTAATTAAAATGGATAAATATTAAATTCTTAGAAATAATGGAGATATTAAAAGTAGGGAAATAGACACATCTCCAGCTGGAATACCAGATAGCTTTCTTTCTTACACCGGACAAATCCTTGAAAAGTCAATCACCCTCAAGACCTTACTTTCCCTCGTTCCCTCATAGTTTCTCTTTCTATAAATTATTTGAATCATAGCTCACTGTACCAATGTGTACCACTTCATACTGGATGTTCCGTACCACAACAGGACCAAAATAAGACTCGATATAGGTGGCATACTGAGTCTCCATGTGGAGGGTGTACCAAACCTCGGTATACCAAGCATATTGATGCAGCGCATCAAGCTGTTATTTTATCTTATTTGTCGAGTCATTATTTTCTTTATTTTATTTGTGGTGATGATTCAATCCAGCTTAATTATTTTGAGAAAGATTGAATAGGTAGACCCAAACCCGAACCAAATCCTTTTATTTATTGTTAGCCAAATAGGGATGCCAAATCTAGATTTGCGGGGACCACATGATTCTCCAACAAATTTATCTCTCATTAGAGAAGAGAGAAAGAAAGAAAAGGAGAAGAGAAAAAAAGAATAGGACAAGAAAAGGGAAAGAGAAAAAGAGAGGAAAGAAAAGGGGAAAGAGAAAAAGTGAAAGAAAGAAAAGAGAGAAAAAAGAGGAAGGATAGAAAATGACATTTTTGACTACTCAAAAAAGAAGAATAGAAAAAGCAAGAAAGAAGAAAACGATAATAAATATGGCCTCTTGGGGCTTGGAAAGAGGAGAAGAAAAACAAAGACTTCATAGAAACCCTAAGTCCCCTCTTTCTACATAGAGCTTCCCTCTACCTTCTGATCCATAGTCATTTCTTCCTCGCATCCGGATCAATCTCTCCCACCTCTCTACTTCTTCTAGATCCTCCTTGTCTTTCATCCTTCCTATGCTGGAGTTTGTTCATTGTGATGCCGCAAGCCTTGGTGGTCGTGGGTAACCCGCATTTGGTGAACCCATTGCAACCTTGAATCTTGCCGATCTTCACCCTCTCATCCAAGGTAATCACCATTATCTCATCACCATCACAACCTTTACCTTCTTCACCTTCCTTTAAGACCTATCCACTTTTTTTAATAATCAAGCTTGGAAAGATTCATTTGCCGGAGTTTTTTTTAGGGACTTTTATATGCACTCGGTATTGATGTATTGATCTCAGTTGTTGTTCTTTCATCTTTGGTTCTTATGGATGCGGTTAACCTATTTCTGGATTAAATTGTTGCTGAGATTTACTTTACTTCCTATGCTGGATTTTTATTAAATTGTTACGGCTACATCAAATGGTATCAGAGCCAGGTTCTGATCCAAGGGTTTTCATTCACATGCATTATTAGAACCATACATTATTGCACCCACATTGCATGAACTTGTCTTATTTGCACTTCATTGTTGTCTAGAAAGATTTAAAAAGAAAAAGTGTTCAAAGTCCATCTCTTGCATCTTGTTGGTTGTCCATAACTTTTTCAAATCATTAACATCTTATTGTAGGGCCATTAGCATCTCAAAATGACGAACAATTACTTAGAAACCCTAGAGATTGGAGAGGCATATGAAAGACAACAAGGGGCCATAAGAAATACAACTAAATCAAATACAACAAATGTTAGAAACCATGAATATGACTTGTCAACACACGGGGGATGGAGCCACCAATTCTGAGAGCGATCCTGATATAGAAGACATACCTCCTAGGAGAAACTGACCAAACCAATGTCAAGCAAACACCACCCATTGGGATCAGAGTATTAAGATAGATGTCGATGAGTTCAAAGGTAGGCTAGAACCCGAAGAGTTTCTAGATTGAGTTGACAAGGTAGAATAATTCTTTGGGTGGAAAGAATTTCTAAGGATAAAAAAGTCAAGTTTGTCTTTCTTAAGTTGAAAGGTCATGCCTTAGTTGGTGGAAGCAAATCCAAAATGATAGGATTAGAAAAGACAAGGAAAAAATCGCCTCTTAGGAAAGAATAAAAAGAAACTTAGAAAAAAATTTCTTCTAGTCGATTATCGACAAACCTTATTCCAAAAACTTCACAATCTTAAGTAGGAGTCTAAAACAGTGCAAGAATACACTGAAGAATTTATATCTTGCAAGCCCACAATGACCTTAAGGAGGATGAAGAACAGCGAATAGCTCACTATCTTGCCGGACTTTGTCCTCAAATTCAAGATGAATTAACCCTCTGCAACTTTCTATAGATCGATGCGGCCTACAGTCATGCACTTAAGGCCGAGTCTAAGTTGAAAAGACAAACATTACGACAGAGCAACCTAAGTGGGAGGACCACTGTAAGAACCAAACCAGTCCTGAACAATGTCATCCAACCCCTCCAAAATCTATTGTTGATACTAAGGATAAAGGAATTTTAAGTCCTAAGCCCTCGAGGTCCAATATTACTTGTTATAAGTGTAGGCAACCGTGTCATAAATTGTCAGTGTCCTTTGAGACAGTTTCAACCTAGAACAAATTTGATTGAAAATATCGACGAGAGTGAACAAAAAGAAGGTATAGAAATGCAAGAGAAAGATGCTATTGGAGATAGCGAGATCCTCGATGAAACTGCTGAAGTTACTAAACTAAACCTAATAATCAATCGGATCCTAATAGCACCCAAAACTACCAAGGGCGATCGGAGACAACGCACTCTTTTCCGAACTATCTGCAGCACTGGAGGAAAATTCTGCTCATGTTATAATTGACAGTGGGAGCACGGAGAACTTTGTCTTCCAAGAGATGGTTGATAAGCTTCAGTTAAAAACTGATAAGCTTGCGCAACCTTACTGAATTGCCTGGTTTAAAGATGAAAATCAGATTCCAGTAACACGACGAAGTCTAGTTAAGTTTTCATCAGAAAGACTTATACTAACAAGATTTGATGCGACATACTGCCCATGGACGTATGTCACTTATTTTAGGAAGACCTTGGCAGTTTGACCGAAGCACCATACATGATAGAAGGAAAACGCATACATAGTCACTAAGGACCACAAAAAGATTAAGCTGATTCCACTCAACAGTACATCAATGCTGAAGCCTAAGTCGGACTTATCCCAAAAATCATCATCCACTGAGAGGCAATCTATGATGGCCTTGAACAAGTCTCAATTTGCCAAAAATCTAGAAGGATCTCCTATGGTTTATGCCTTAATGATAAAGAACAACTGAAACTCTCGAGATTTCCTCAGCTATTCGACCATTGTTAGATGAGTTTTCTGACATCATGCCAGAGGAACTCCCTGATGGCCTACCTAAAATTGCACGACATGTTGACTCAATTTTTGTGGTTGCAGATCGCTTCACTAAAACTGTCCATTTTATTTCTTGTAAAAAGACGTCTGATACATCACATATTGCAAAACTAATTTTTAATGAAATTCTGCATCTGCATGGTATTCTTAGATCAGTCACATTAGATAAAGATACTAAATTTGTAAGTCATTTTTGGAGAACTCTAATAGCCAGAGCAAGAAGTAGATTAAATTTTAGCAGCCCATATCTCTGCAAACTGATGGACAGACTAAGTTGGTAAATCGATCTTTAGGCAATCTTTTAAGATGCTTGGTAGGTGAAAGACCAAAACAATAAAATTTAATCTTACCGTAAACTAAGTTTGCATATAATAGTTCCATCAACAGAACTACAAAAAGATCCCCTTTTGAAACCTTCTATGGCCATCCTATTCCCCATTTCTTGATCGAACATCCATTCCATATTCTAGTAGAGTTAGTGCAGAAGCCAAGTCCTACTTGAAACAGGTTCAAAAGGTGAAATAGTAGGTTTACAAATAGTTGTGAGATTCCATCGCCAAATATAAGGCAGCAGCAGACCTACACTACCGAGGTATGAATTTTAGTGAAGGAGATAGTGCTTTGATATATTTCAGAAAGAAGAGATTTCCAACCAAAAGTTATAGCAAGCTAGGCAGAAAGAAGTTTGGGTCGTTCAAAATTCTCAAAAAGCTGAGAAAGAATGCCTACCTTATTGATCTACCATCGAAAGTACTTACCTCCCCAGTTTTAATATGAGTGATTTGTTCGAGTACCATGAAAAAGCACCCATTACTGTAGGTGTCAAAGCGCTACCTTTTATTACAAATGCAAAGATGACATCAAAGGGCATAGAGGAGATTTTGGATGTTCGTGAGACTAAGACATATTAGGATACACATCGCCGATATTTGGTCCGTTGGCAAGGGCGTCCAATGACTGATAGAAGCTGGATATCAGAGGTAGAGTTGCACCGACTTCGAGAGGATCTATACCAAAGTTATCAGGAGACTATCTCGACGGAATCGAGATCTCTCCCATCCAAAGAGAACTGATGCAGCACATCAAGCCGTTATTTTATCTTATTCGTCGAGTCATTATTTTCTTTATTTTATTTGCGGTGATGATTCAATCCAACTTAATTATTTTGAGAAAAATTGGATAGGTAGACCCAAACCCAAACCAAATCCTTTGTTATTTTTAACCAAACAGGGATGCCAAATCTAGATTTGTAGGGTCCATGTGATCCTCCAATAGATTTATCTCTTATTAAAGAAGAGGGAAAGAAAAGAAAAAGGAGAAAAGAAAAAAAAGATAGGACAAGAAAAGGGAAAGAGAAAAGGGAAGAGGAAAAAGAGAGGAAAGAAAAGGAAAAGAGAAAAGGGAAGAAAGAAAAAGAGAAAAAAAGGAGGAAGGAGAGAAAATGGCATTTTGACTAATCAAAAAAAGAAGAATAGAAAAAGGAAGAAAGAAGAAAAGGGTTATAAATATGGGCTCTTGGGGCTTAAAAAGGAGAGAAGAAAAAATAAAGACTTTATAGAAACTCTCTCTCTACATATAGCTTCCCTCTACCTTCTAATCCATAGTCGCTTTTTCCCTTCTTGTCTTTCATCCTTCCTATGCTGGAGTTTGTCCATTGTCGTGCCACAAGTCTTGGTGGTCATGGGTAACCCACATTTGGTGAACCTGTTGCAACCTTGAATCTCGCCGACCTTCACCCTCTCATCCAAGGTAATCACTATTATCTCGTCACCATCGCAATCTTTACCTTCTTCACCTTCCTTCAAGACCTATCCACTTCTTTAATAATCAAGCTTAGAAAGATTCATTTTTTGGAGTTTTTTTTGGGACTTTTATATGCACTTGGTATTGATATCTTGATCTCAGTTGTTGATCTTTCATCTTTGGTTCTTATGGATGCTGTTAATCTATTTCTGGATTAAATTATTGCTGAGATTTACTTTACTTCCTGTGCTGGACTTTCATTAAATTGTTGCAGCTACATCACATACCAATGCTGTATCGGCATGGTACTAGTATAGAGTCCAGTACTGAGATAGCAAACTTTGATTGAATTCTAATGCACTTCACTTTTTCTGATCTGGCAGCAAATATTGGGCAATTAAAATTAATTTTGATTGTAACAAGATTACAGTTCATCATGTAATGTAACATTGTATAGGAGCTATAGAAAAATCCGTGTATAGAATCTATATGTGAATTAGTCTTTATTCGAATTAAACTGAAGCCACCACTTTAGTGGACCATATCTTGAGAATTATGAGGACCAATTTTAACTTCATTGTATATGATGCACAGTACCCCATGGTTTGGAGCTACTAAAAGAGTTAAAAGGACTAAAAGAGTTGTATGGTCAAGTTTATTGGAAATGAACATATCCACTTCATGAGTCTCTCTCTTTTAGGAAGAGCTGCGATAAACCTTCTCTTAGTAAGATCATATTCTGATTTGAAGATTGTTCATGAAAGCTTTTCTCAAAGAAAAACTCAATGCACTGCAAGATCCAAGATCCCTGTTGGTTAAAATCCATCAACCTAGTTGGTACAAACCTATTACCCCTAGAGGTAGGCTCAATCAAGATCTCTCTCAAGAGCAGCATGCACTAGGAAAGAAAATAACTGGATGCTTCTAGCCGTCCATATTAGTTTTAATAACTTTTTTCAGCAATAGAAGATGCACATACTTTCAGTTAAACATTAATCATTTGAAAATTAAATTTTCAATATCTTTGGTCAAGCCTCATATAAAGAATATCCCTAGGTTTTTATCCCATGATCGAGTATCAGAGCAACTGCCAGCAGGTCATATCCTAATGGCTGATCTTCTGTGGAAATTCATGGACAACCACTAGGGTGGGCTTGCTTGAACACAAGCAATAAAAATGAAATAAGTCTGTAGTCTACATGAAGTTAGTCATAGCCTTACATAACCATCATCAAGGAGCCGAGCAATCCCAAACTGTTTCCCCTAGAGAATTTAAAATAATTACACTAGGCAGAAAAGAATTTCCAAACTATAGCAGGGATTAGATAAAAAAAAAATCCAAGATGACCATTTGCAAAGAACAACATTTTCACAAAAGTTGATCCAACTAAGATGAAATTATTTGGGAAAATGATTGAGGATAGCATTCAATCAAGGATAAATCAAACCAAATGTCCTTATGGACTTCAAAGGTGTAAATGAATAGTGTATAAATTGCTTCATGGAGAGATGAGCACTAGTTATGGGCTCAAGCAAAAGTGACATATCATTAAGATAAACATATCTAGAAGCCTATGAAGCACAGAAACGGACACAGGAGACAGATACGCCAAGATAAAGATATACCAATATGAGAAATCTTGAAAAAGTAGGAGACAAGATGACTAGGATACATTAAGAGATATAAACACATGCACACACGCACATATATCTAAAATGTATCTAGGAAGTATACACTATGCTTTTAAAATTTGAAAAGTAAAATACTGTTAACACAAGTATTGAACACGTATCTGAGAAGTACTAGACATGTACAAGTATCTGATATGGATACAATATGAACATGGCATTTGATTTGATGTATTCATGCTATCTATGTAGAAGCATGCTTTACTCTTCTACAAAGACGTTACCAGAAAAGAAGAAATCACCACTTCATCCAATTATGTGGATAAGTGAGGCAGCAAGAAAAGATTGTGTTAGGAATGCTCGTAATTTGCGACGAGTTCCTATGCAAGATGCCACGTAAATTTGCTGCCAACTTGTCTTACTACTTATCAGGTTATAGTAAAGTCAAATACAAAACGTTAGCCCTTGACTGGCATAACCATGATATGCCATGGTATAATGCCTGGATTTGTGGAACCATGAGAGAAATAGACCTAAGAAAACTAAATGAATGTCATGAGAAAGGATTTGAAGAATGGCATGAACAAAGAATGTGGCTGAAGACAGGTTCACAGGAAGAGGAGAAAACGGGGAAGGCATGTTATCATAGAGGGGGATCAAAAAACAGAAGTCCCTTCAGGAAAAAATTTGCCTAGCATGCAAAAATGCAGTCCCTTGAATTAACTGCATACTGGAATTCTTGCACACTGTATTGGACCAAAGGCACACTACCTGCACTCAAAATAGATATATGACCAAGACAACCAATTGTTGGATTCTTTCTCACACACTTGCTTTTTCATTCCTTTCGACTGGTCCTCCAATGTCAGCTCTTTGTCAGCTAGCTTACCTATGGTTAAGCCCCTTAGAACTCCTATATGAAATACATGATAGCAAGATAAGAAAGGTTACTTGTTAGCACAAAGCAATTTCAGCTAAAGAAAACTGCACCTGACCTAGTATAAAGAAAGAGACGATTCACATCAGCTTCAAACTGAAGATGTCTTGGATCTCGAGCAAACAGGGGACTCTTTGCAAGAGTTTTAACAGCCTGAAATTGGATTAAAGGAATAAGCAAATGAATAAGAATATCTCCACAAGTTGAAGACATGTACATAGAGCCGTTAATACCAATATTCATGAATTTAGTGCATGCTCTACCCAATAAGAATTATTTTACTAGTAGTTTTTTATTAACTCTAGTGAAACTTTAATGGAGCAAAAACTTTCATGACAGTTAAAACCATAGAAAAGCAGCATAAATTGAGGGGGAACATTTAAAAATTAACTGCAGATTATAGCATACAAAAAGCAAGTAGAAAAACAGAAAAGCCATATGATGTTTAAATGTCATTTCGTAAATATTTGATGTACACATTCTTGGGATGAAGATTCCATTTTCATTAGTGCCTTAGATTGTGATCTCAGATTTACTTAAAACTATGTGGTACAGTCCACAGAATAACATAATCTCAAGATCGTTAAGTCATGGCTTTGACTCTTTCCAAATGGCTAATGGTTCCCAATGAACTTCCATCAAAGTTCAGTTCAAAGTCTGCATCTAGAAACAACGCTGAATGGCTGCTAAATTCAGCATGCATCTTTCATCAATTGATACATCTGATTTCTAATATATATCATCAAAGCAAGATCCTTAATTTTCCTTTTTCATAGAGAGTGACTAATATTTAGCTTAAGTTCCTACCATAGTCAAAGAATCCTAGACCATTAGAGAGAGGGAGAAGTTCCAATTAATAACAGAATATTCATCAAAGTAACATAATTACATACGCATAAATTTTGCAACCTTATCCACATCTTTTCACTCCCACTATCTAAGCATTTTCAATTTCTGACATTTTAGCAATATTCTGCAAGTCTTTTTGCCCAATTACATGTATGTTATACTATCAAATAAGTTCTAAATCTTATTTATGAAACTATGCTCAAAAATGATATTTCCTAACTATCTTTTCCTTCAGAAGTCCTAGCAATACCTATTTATTGACTGCTCAAATTGTCATTCAAACAAAAGTTGCCAACATCCATTTTATTTTAGAACAAAGAACTACAGCACAATATTGATTTACTAACATAAAGTATTACATAAATCAAGCAAACAGAGAATGTCTTTGCACCATGAAGCATAAGGTAGAATAGAAGGTTTTGAATATAAGTGGGGTGGCGAGGAACCCCAACACCTCGAGTGCCAAAATGGGGTGCCATCACAAGTGTTGAGATGGGATGAGTCGGGAAATGGACTAGGACAAGATAAGACATCCACCATCTCGAGTGTCAGTACATGGAGTGTCCAAGACAGCCCTATCCCATAGTATTTGAAACCTTGGTCAATTGGAAAGTTCTATTGCCATGTCACTAGTGATTTTATATAAAATGCATATATAGAGATAATAGGCATCAAAAAAAACTCAAACAAGCTAGTTTGAGCATTTGGCAATAGAGGGATATTAGACATTTAACAATTGTAAAACTACACTTTCGCACGAGAGCTAATCATGGGTCGGGCCTTGGGCCTAAATGCATTTTTGATCGGGCTTCAGGCTGAGTCTATTTAAAATATGATATTTTTCTGTGCCCAAGCCTTGCCCATGATCCGCTCTACCTCAAATGACTAGTACAAAAACCTAACAAATTAACCTTGATTATAAATAATCCTTATCTCTTACTAATATAATGAAACTCTAGACATGATCGACCGTCAGATAGAGTTGGACAATCAACCATCCCATATGTTCTCACATAAGGGTATGTGAGACAAAAACTAATGCAAAAGAAAGATGGTGGGTAAAGCAATCTCAAATCCCAATAATATTGATCATCCAATAACATTTACCACTCCATAATAGGAGGAAACTTGTTATGGTAGAGCTCTTAAAAAACATGCCATCACAGAAAAAAACTCTTAAAAGATGAAAACCTCATCAAATCCTGACAATCTTTGCCACTATATATAGAGATAAAGGATGAAACTTTTTCTGGTAAGATTGTTAAAAATTGAAAGCTCAAAACTCATTGAAACAATAATAATTAAACAAGTAACTGTTGTGAAGCCATCCTACTCTTGATAATTGATGATCTTGATTTCCAAGAGTCCTCTTTCTCCATAACTCATAAAAAAAATACACACAGTTTTTGTTAGATTAGATCAATCCATCCATTTTCATGTCATGTGCAAAGCAAGGGTAAGATCTGTTAGTATTTAAATAAATAAGACATAAGAGACTGGCAACACCTCCCCATCTTGCCCAAAATACTCACATGTCTCATCCAAAGGCCTGCGCCCAACATAATCCTAAGTGAACTTCATAATAATGTCTAAGTGAGAATTTCTCATACCAAATACCTAATTGTAAAAGTTAAAGTACAATATCTCCATATCTTATTGCCTGCTTGCCCTCCATATGGAAGCTGCAGAACAATTGTACCTATAAAACAGCATTGATAACTTTAATTTTTTAGAAAGGAAAGAACTAACAAATTGAACCTCAGCATTTTAAAATTACCTTAATTTCATTCAATACGATGATTAAAAAAAAAAATCAAATTCAAGTACAAAGTTGGTCATGCCAAGGGTTTCTCAGCCAGCCCCAATCATGCTGGCTGGTGCACAATGTTGGTACATTAGTACCCCACCAACCAGCTTGGAGTATAGGACTATAATGCAAGTTTCTGAACCTTGCTTAAAATATCATATGAACATAATTGGATTCAAATGAATTTCCAAATTCGGACATCACGCCAATGGAAACAATGAATAGAAAGCCTAGCTTGTTGCAAAGGGTTATAAAGTAATAATGATGACCCCATGTTCACTATACATATACTTTCAATCTGATAGTTAAGCCTACAATCAATAGAATAGTGCTTTCATTAGCCAATTTGAAACAATGGTTATGAGTCAATCGGAATTCTTATATAATGTCCTCCCACAAGAAATAACCACATCATTAGATTCCAGCATTTGGGTCACTTTTTATGTGGGAACAGTTTTCAAAGGTTCCTAGACTGACACTCTGATTTTCATTTAGTGGCATGAAAGGACAATTGTTTATCTGTTGACATATGCAGATGATAGAAGAAACAAAATTAAAGAGAAAATAATAAGTCCCCTTCAGAATGTCTTCACATGAGCTACCATCAATATCTCCTGTCAGTCACTGCTTTGGACTTAAGAGCAACTCAAGGAGGCATATGATCATACCAAGATTATTTTTTAATATTTTCTTCCATATAAAATAGATCAACATTAATACTATTATCACCATTGCGATCTCTTTTAATTGGTTCAGGCAGTTTGATGAAAATCCCTGCATGATAATACTTAACAGTTCGGTTCATGAATAATCCCCAATTCACCGTCGGGTTGTTGTCATTACAAAATGAGTCTTATGGTGTATCAATCAATCCACAAGTTATGACTTATCTATTCTAGGAGGTTGGCTGCACAGATCATTAGAAACCAAGAAGTGATTGTGCTACTTTCTTCAACAGTTACCTGACTTTACTGCACCCTAAAAAGTAAGAAAATATCGCGTGTTTAACTAAAGAATCCAAATGCTTTACCATGGCAAACAATGCCTCAAAATTAACATGCCACGCATATATCGCCTCAGATAGTCATTGTAACTTGCACATTCGCTACCAACAACACAATGGAAAAAACGAGCGACAACAAGAACGGGGAGGAAAGGGGCAAAAAAAAAAAAAAAACCATCGCCGAATTACTTCACATATTATGGTTTAGCAACACAAAAGCTTTCAAAAAGAGGAAGAAAAATCTCATAAACGTATGGGACCAAAACCAGAACTCAAGCACTGGCAAAAAACCCTGAGAAACCGACGAGATCAAAACGAACTTAGAGAGAATGGATAGTTAGTTACCTCCTGAAATTTCTGGAAGAGGAAAGCCATGGAATGGATTCAGCAGATCTGATTGAATCGCTGTGTTCTTGAGAGACAAAGGCAGCCACCCCTTAAGGACGGGACAATAGCTGCGCTCGGGAGACGGTGCGTGTCCTGCCGGCTGGGGTGCGTGTCCTGCCGGCTGGTTGGCAGATCGAGCATCCGCACAAGAAGGGAAGCTCATCCAAGCTCGTATCCAAGGCGCGTGCTAAACAAATGGATCGGATTCTGATCCGACCCGACCCGACCCGACCCGGAGCACAGGAGCTCCGCCAGAAACCTGACCTGACTTTTTCTTTTTTTTTTAATTCCTGTGGGTGTTGTTGCCAATCCGCACTCTCATCGGTACCAACCCCACAGTCTGCGTTCCGCTCTGCCTCCGTGTTCTTTATTTAGATCTTCCGGTCTTCTTTGTTCTAGAATTTATTTTTAGAGCCTATTTGGTTGTTCCCACGAACTAGGCTAAAAATTTTATAGGATTCATGAAATAGATCATTCATTCAAACATGGTTATGTAAAATATCATGTCTTAACCAAATATCATTCAGCCCAAATCCCAGGGGAAGATAAAGAAAAAAACTTTACAACTTTTTCCTACAATTTAAAGACTAGGACATGAACCGAATCAAGACAAGTTCTCAAAAATACAAGCTAGATGAACCAACAAGGCCCATGTTTAGAGAATTTCCAGCATAATTCTATAGAAATATCCGAATATACTTGTTTGGGGTAATGTGTCATCCAAACCAAAGACATAAACAATTGGAAGATTCAGACAACTTCGGACCTGATTGATCCTCACCTTCTAACTGAACCACCCCGAGTAGTATCTTCGATCGAAAAGTCTCCTGACTTCGGCCGCCAATCCTAACCTTTACCGTCGATCTTAACTACCGACATCAGAAAGACATCCCTACCAGCCATGCTATCGACCGATCCAAAGTCTTTTAGCTGAACTCAGTCCAGTTTAGAGATCTCGTGCCTCTTTTCAAATTCAAATGATTGTGGCGCAATAGATAGCCCTGAAGCGGATAAGACAGTCATAATGGCCGCATTCCGAGAATTCCGACCTCAAATTTTGCCATATTGCATCCGAGCCGATCGGGATGGATCAGAAATATCATCCTCTAAATGATTTTTTTCTCTATATATAAATAGAGGCATAAAAGGGATCCTCAAGGCATGTACATTCTCTCACACACCACTCCTTCTCACCTGTTTCAAGAATTCTGACTTGAGCATCAGAGAATCTCCATTAGAGCTAATTTCAGTCAGGACTTGTTTTGCAGATCCTATTGCACCTACGGTCCCCATTCGACTCCAATCGCTCCAATAAGGGTCAGAAATCTGCTGTAATAGATTGGTGCTAGAAAAAGGGTACAGACTCATTTTTTGATAAGGAGTAAGAGATCGACACATGACACCATGCAAAGAAGCATCCTCCCATCTTTCCAATATTGCTGACTCTCAACCGATTGAGAATCTAGCCAATCAACAAGCCTAGGTACAACCCTTGGAGGTTCTGCCTTCATCCTCTCAGTCAGGAATGGCCATCAATACAGAGCAGTTCGATTTGTTTGTCTAGTAGGTGCAAGATTTGATTGCTGCTATTCACGCAATGCAGCAGGCTAATCCTGCACCATAGGCTGCTCCCCATTGTAGCAACCTTAGGCTCCCTCGTAAAATCCTGAATGGGAGTGGCAGACTTGGCAAAGCCGGTCTTAGGGCCCGAAGCGAAGAGGATAGCGATCTCCAAGCCCTCACTCTAGACATGACTCCACTCCGGGCTGATCCCACTTACAACACTCAAAGGTCTATACTGCTCGAGTTGCGAAAATTGATCACAGACTTCGTGAAATGAACCAACAGATAGAAGCACTCCACAACTGGGCTTCTGCATGGGATGATGGGTTTAACACCAATCCATTGTTCAATGCCCAAATCATGCAAGAGCCACTTTCCAACCATTTCAAGATGCCATAGCTTGAGAACTATGATGGGACCACTGATCTTGTGGACCGTCTGGAGAGTTTTAAGGCTATCATGCTCCATGGGGGGATCTATGCTGTCCTATATTGAGCCTTCCCATCCACTCTGAAGAATATGGCTCGACAATGGTATTCAAGTCTCAAGTCGAGAATGATTCACTCATTCGACCAGTTAAGTCAGATGTTTGTCACTCACTTTATAAGTAATAGAAGATAGTGCAAAGGATCGGACTCTCTGGATAGCATCAAATAGAAAGAAAGAGAATCACTTCGATATACATTAGCCATTTTAATACAGCCATACTTGAAGTTCATGACCTAGATCTGTCAGTCACCATGATTGCCTTGAAGGGTGGACTCCTAAAAATGATCTTCGATTTTCACTAGAGAAGACCTATCCTCATGATTTCGCAGACATGCTAGTCTAGGCAGAGAAGTATGCTCAGGCAAAGGAAGCTTTTGGAAAAAAAGAACCCCAGCAGATGCTGCTATTCAAAAGAAAAAAGAAGAGAAAATCAAGGAATTCCCGCCAAGACAAGACTATGGGAAGAGTCAGCAGTACTCCCGATCTCCACCTAGATGTCGAAGGTCCAAAACCCCACCTCGAAATTGCTGGCCAAGTAGCCCCTTTTGGGGGGGGGGGGGGCATACATCTTTATACCAAGAAGATTCACAATTACATGCCACTAAACACCCCTCGAACCTAAGTGTTGATGCAAATAAGGGATCGGCTTCCTAGGGTGAGAATGATGCAAACTAAGCTGGGTCAATACAATTCGAATAAGTATTATCTTTACCATCCTGACCATAGCCATAATACAGAAGATTGCATCTAACTCCAAGACGAGATTGAAGAGCTTGTTCAGTGCAAATGTCTAGATCGGTTCATCAGACGTTGGCGTGAACAGCAGGAAGAATGGCAGAGGTCACCAGAGCTACAGCAAAGAGAGCCCTCTAGAGATCGACCCATAGCCAGAATAATAAACACCATAACTACGGACATCATGACGGTGGGACGAAGGAACCCACAGAAACAACTAAGAGACAAAGAATTGATGAGCCCATTATCTTCACCAAAGAAGATGCATAAGGAGTTCAGTTTTCACATAATGATGCAGTCGTTGTATCTTTAAATATAGCAAATTATGATGTACACCATATATTAGTTGATAATGAAAGTTCAGCCAATGTATTATTGTATGATGCTTTCTCTAAAATAGGTATATCCTTGGAGCGGTTAGGGCAACTCAATTCCCTCTTGTGTGATTAATTAGGGATGCCGTTCCTATTGAAGGAGTCATTACCTTAATGATAGTTGCCGGTCAAGCCTCTCGACGATCCATGGCTTAGGTTGATTTCCTCATAGTTTGAGAATCTTCAGCTTATAATGCCATCCTCGGGTGATCGAGAATGCATTCCGAGCCATGGTGTCTACATATTGCTTGAAGGTGAAATTTCCAACTGAGTATGGCATCGGAGAGATCATGTTGGAATTTTGGTACCTCAAATTCGATCCACTATAGTGAAGTCCAGATGCGGAGAAGTCCACGGATGCAGGCCCAAGACAGACAAGCTCGACAGACATGAAGGCTTGTAGTGCGTAGGCCCGCAATGAGCATGTGCAGCCCAGGCACGAGATGCATGACCTAGGCGTGGGATGCATGGCCCAGGTGCCCCTGTGCAGTGCGGGGAGGCGAGGCACGTGGCCCATGCATGGTCCACACGCAGTGCACACATGGTCCACGAGAAAGTTTGCAGTCCACGTGCGAGGCGTGGACCATCGTAGCCCAGGGAGATTTTCTCATAGCTCACATGCACGTGGATGAGCGCACGGCATGCAGTGCATATGGAGAGGCCCCAATTCATGCGAGAGTGGTCTATGTGCGGTCTACAGGAGTGTTTTGCATGATTGAATGGCCATGGATGCACGTGGAAGAGATTGAACGGTCAGAAAGATGTCTAAGTCCTAACAGAGCTTGGATTTCGATCTGTACTTAATTTAAGACCTTTAAAAGGAGCCGGACAGCCTGTGGGCAATGTGTAGCAACTGAGAGCACTCGAGAGTAAAGGATCCATGGCGGAGAGCATCGCAGGAAGCATCTAGGGGCGTCAGAGGATCCTGATATGGTAGGCTTGTGAAAGAGTCTCCTTGGGGAGTTTTATGAGAACTTTTGTAAAGATTGTGCTTCTTGTTGAGAGAGAGAGATTGATGTATGAAAATTGAAAGGTGTGATCTCCTCTTATATTTGTTCTTTCTTTCATAGCGAAGCAAGTATGCTTCGTGGAGGTAAGTCTTGGACTGATCCATGTATTTGATTATTTTTTTTATTCTCTTCTTTTTTCTTATTGTGGTATCAACATCATCATTTGAGTTAGCGATCTTGGATAAAAGATTTGCGTTCCACACTAGTGAAGGATCCTTCTCAACAAGTGGTATTAGAGCACGTGATTGTTCAAGTTGCAATGGTATGGATCAAAGTTGAAGAAGATGGAAAAGACAGGCTTAACCAAAGTAGAGATCAATCGATATGATCGAAAGAGCAATTTCTTCCTATGACAAGTGAGGATGAAGGATGTGCTCATCCAACAAGGGTTGGTTGATACTCTCTTATGCAAGGAGAAGCCGAATACCATAGAGGAGAAGGACTGGAGGCAGCTCCAAATATAGGTGATGAGCATGATCCGCTTATACTTGATAGATGATGTGCTGATCCATATGCTTAGCAGGACTTCTCCAACGGTGATGTGGACGAAGCTCAAAGAAATGTATGTGATGAAGTTGTTAGATGTGTGCCCTACAAGCTAATCTTGGCTGACACATACCTTTATCTAGGAGATATTTTGTACTTGAAGGACAGTCTTGATAACCAATCATGTCATATGTGTCCATGATTTATTTAGAATTAACAAAGATAATTTTGTATATTCTCAAGGTGTTGAGAATTTGAGACATAGATCATTAATGGTTAACTTCTAAATACTCCCGATCGAAGGATTATCATAGAGGATAGTGATCAATCCATTCAAGATCGGTGTATGGATCATCTCCTTTAGGACAGATGAGTCTCGAGTCTACGGTATGGAGACACTAGGGTGAGAGTGCAGATGGTTGTTAAAGAACAACTTGTACTGAATGTGACTAACATAAGAAATCACCTGGATGTCTACTCACTCGTCAGTAATTTTTTCGATGCTGCAGTGGTGTGTCTGATCTTTTGACCTGCGGTGCATTGGCTATTCGTAGCAAGGTTACTTAATTTGACTACATATTTCTTTGGTCCTTAGCCATTCGGATCTTTGCTGTGTATGTTGGCTATTGTAGGTTTGATTCACTATTTGGAGTAGTTCTATGCAATTCGTAAGATTGAGTTTAGAAAGTCTCAGGCTTGAGCAAGAGTGAATACTGAAAAAAAATTTTCACAGCATTCACAATAAACTCGAGTCGAGCCAAATCTGACATATGATTGATGATAGAATTTGATGAATTTTCATGACCTCCGTCTAGTCGGAACTTATGATAGAGGGATTATATCACACGATAACTACACCTAGAGGTTCATTTTTCTATTCTGCTGGGTTGTCACTACATGCTGCTAGACATCACTGGTGAATTGTGAGAACTCACTAGGATCATTTTCGAATCAACAATTTTATTGAGGTGAGTCGAAATCGTTCCAGCTCATCGAAAAGAGTTTTGATGATACTGTAATGGAGATTATAGTGTCTCATTATCAGACAAAATAGAACTTGAGGAATCACACACAAAAGGAGTATGACCTAATCAATGGTTTGGATTATATTCGAATTATCAATCAGATTGATAATTTGAATTTAAGAAACTGCTAATTTGTAAGTGTTACAGTTTTGGCAGCTGCTAATTGTTAGCGCATGACTTAATTGCAAGTATTATAATTTTATTGTGACTGATTAAATTATAGATCAAGTTTTAATTAATTTAAATTAAATTTAATTAAATTTGATTTAATTTAATGCTAATTGAGTTCAATTATCCAAATCAAATTTGAATTTCAAGCTTGATAGGATCAGGTTTGACGGCCTTTCGAATTCAATTCGATTCAGACTCGATTTGAATCCGATTGAAATTCAATTTGAACCAAATCAACTATGACTCATAGAGCTCAAATTCTCTAGGACTCTCTCTCCTGATCTCATATAGAAAGAAGAGAGGGTGTGCGTGAAGATGCATGCTCTTTCTTTGCGTGCGTAAAAAATATTGGCACCCCACCTTATCTGGGACTCTCTCTCCTTTTGATTCATCCTTCCTATTTGAATTTGATTTAAAAGGAAAGGGAACCAGATCTTTCCTTATCTGAAAAAGGGGCCATGCCTCAATTTTTTGTGCGACAAAATTTTGGAGAAAAGTGGGCATGTGCTAGTTTGCATGAGATTTCTTCTCTCCCTCATTTTCGCCCCTTCTCCTCTCTTTCCAGATATAGATAAGATTTGATTTAAATCAGATTCTTATCTAACATGGTGTGTAAGGAAATAGATGATTTTTGTGCAACAAAAATCAAGTAAGAAAAAGGTGGCGTGGGCTAAAAAAAGTTTTTTCACCACACTATCTCTCTAAGGGATGCCTCCTTTTCTTCTTCCTTAACCTCCACGC